>OZ025297.1:282012285-282564785 GCA_964019185.1 Maratus speculifer
ATAGAAAGAAGTATTGATATAAATTTTTTTTCCGATTTCTGGTTTTCGATGGATTTCCATGTTTAAGGTATCAGAGATGCCAAAATCATATTTATGTAAAATGTCTGTCATTCCGTGTGTCCGCTTGTCCTGTTGTAACGTCGAAAAGTGTATGAAGTTATTGCATATAATTGAACCGAAAGTTTTGCGTATGTATTTGGATGTGGCAAGCAGATCCTCGATCAGTTTAGAAATATTCTGCCAAAAAGGGGCTATGTACCAGGGCAAATAAAAAATAAGTTACACCAACCCGCCGCGAGAGCGGGCTATGTGTCCTGACCTTATACAATACGGTCAAGGACAGTGACATCTGAGCCGTCGATAGGAAGGTTGGTGTGATTTTCCATCGTGTTGTGCGTTCAGAGCGGGCTAGAATAAATGGTCAACGGGAGAGAGTCAATTGGATGTTCAATCCAAATCGGAAAATGCATGCAATGATCATATCTCTGTATGCTAAACATTTTTAATTGCATGAACATTCATCGTCAGATCCCTGCTGTATATGGCGAGTTCGCAATTTCTCAGCCAGGTACTGTAAAGCGGGGTCAGCAATTTGATGCAGGACTCACAGATATTACGGGCGAATATTGCGAAGGCAGGCAAAAATCCTCCATATTGTCCAGACTTATCGCCATGCGATTTTTATGTTATCGGTAAGCTGACAAAAAATCTCGGTTGACGACGTTCCTAAACGATGAAGAGGTGAAAGCAACTGTCTCTGGGTACACATAGTTACATAACGCTGGAGGAGATTTCTACACATCCGGAATCGAAAAGTTGGTTGACCGTTTTGAGAAATGTTTACAGTGTCTTGAGGACTATGTGGAAAAGTGAATTTACATTGTATGTAGTCATAGTCGTGCATATGTGGCCTATTGTGGCCTGTGGAGGATAGTTGCCTATGCATATTGGTTTAATAAATGACATAACTTGCGAGTGTAACTTATTTTTTGATTTGCCATCAAGACCGAAAGGCGGTAGCACAGACAATCACCTCATCGAGTTCACGGATGAAAATCTAAGATTAGATAAATTTCGATCCACTATTAAAACATAATCGGTCTGTCAAATCATATATTGGTTGAAAACACCTAAAAATTAAATTTTAGCGATTGACTCACAAGTTTACCATTGTGCTTTCCTGCACCCAAAAGTATGAAAACATGGCTGACTGGGAGCAGGAAAATATAATGGTAAACCTGCTGTGAATAAGAGAACCGTTAAAATCGGGATTTTAGATATTTTTCACCACAAGATATGACTTGGCCGACTGATTGCGTTTTAATATGCGAATCGAGATTTAAATAATCCTAGATTTTCATGCGTGAGCTTGATGAGATGATTGTCTGTGCTGTCGCCTTCCAATATACTCGTAATAGCGATTTTTGTGCGATTTTTATCCCTGTACTATCAAAAAGTGTATGAAGTTATGCATAGAATTGACCTTATTTTTATAAGTGTTTTCGGCTATGGACAGCAGATCTTCCTTCGATCTGGAAATATTCCGCCGGAAGGGATCTCTGTAATAGCGATGTTGAGCCGTTTTCATTAAAATGTACGTTGTGTATTTTTGTGTACGCATTTGGTTGTGTCTAGCAGTTTATTCTGTAATTTGAAATGTATTCTGTGGGAAGAGCTGACTATGATAGTAATTGCGGATGCTCTTTTAATTGAGCTACCCAGAACGACAGTTAGCTGACGTAATTCACCTAGTCTTTTGGCAATACATTCTGGTTTGACGTTTAGACATTTCAACAGAAAAAGCTACAAGTATCCGTTTTTAACTCTTCACTGCACGATATTTCTCTTTTTATCAACAAAATATTTGAAATATATGTATCGGTCTAATAAGTTAAAAAAAAATTAAATTTTTAGTTAAAATTTGATATTTTATAGTATGTACCCTGTATACACAATTAGTGTTTTTAAATATTGTATTTCTATATTTTGTAATTAAATGAGCTTAAATTAATTAATTTTATCTGCTTAACACTCTGCAACATTTTTTATATTAATATATTTAAGTATTTAGTAAAAATAATAAAAGTAAATTTTACTATAACAGCTTGATGATCAAAACTTTTTTTTGTTTCCGAAGAACAAATCCTAATTGTCAAATGCAACCATCTGACATGGACAAAATAAAAGCTATATAATTCTTTGGACTGTTCTTGATTAGTTACAGCTATCCTGTTGGCCAAATTCTTGACACATAATAAGAATTATAGTATTTTTAGATATGTGCGAGACGTGGCACATTGTACAGTGAAGGGTTAATTGTTCTGCTAGCGATTTTAACCTCTAAATCCCTCTTTCGTGGTGATTAATTAGTAACTGAGACACATTCCTCGACAGGAAACGTAAGAGCTTTTATTTGGTTATTTTATTATACATTTAGAAAGAGAGAGATAGTCATGAGATAGAATATAAAAAAAGCTTTTAATATAATAAAAATTACAATGTTTTTAGGTATGTGTCAGATGTGGTACAAGGTGCAGTGAAGGGTTAATTGTTCTGCTAGCGATTTTAACCTCTAAGTCCCCCTTTTGTAGAGTTTAATTAGTAATTAAGACCGTTCCTCCACAAAACACATACGAGCTTTTATTTGGTTATTTTATTATACATTTAGAGGGGGAGAGAGAGATAGTCACGAGACAAAATAAAATAAAAGCGTCTTATATATAACAAACATTATAGTGTTTTCAGGTATGTGCCACATGTAGTGCAGTGAAGGATTAATTGTTTTGCTAGATATTTTAATCTCTAAATCACCCTTTTGCAGTGATTAGTTAGTAATTAAGACACATTCCTCGACAGGAACATAAGCGCTTTTATTATGTTATTTCATTGTATATTTAGAGAGAGATATGTCATGAGGCAAAATAAAAGAAAAGCTTGTCATAGATAATGAAAATTATAGTGTTTTAAGGTATGTACCAGATGTGGTACACGGTGCAGAGAAGTTTAATTGTTCTGCGATTTTAACTTCTAAATCCCTTTTTCGTATAGTGATTAGTTAGTATTTAAGACACATTCCTCGACATTAACTTACTGCTTGCGATTTTAATCTCTAAATCCTTCTTTCGCAGTGATTAATTAGTAATTAAGACACATTCCTCGACAGGAAACATAAGATTTTTTAATATGTTGTTTCATTGTACATTTAAAGAGCGATAGACAGTCATGAGGCAAAATAAAAGGAAAGCTTGTCATAGATAATGAAAGTTATAGTGTTTTTAGGTATGTGTTGGATGAGGTACATGGTGCAGTGAAGGGTAATTGTTCTGCGATTTTAATTTCTAAATTCCTCTTTCGTATAGTGAATAGTTAGTAATTAAGACACATTCCTCGACATTAAACATAAGAGCTTTTTATTATGGTATTTCATTATACATTTAGAGAGAGATAGACAGTCATGAGGCAAAATAAAAGAAAAGCTTGTTATATTTATCTTCCATTATATACACAATCCACAAAGCTGTTGATTCTTCTTATGTTGAAATCTCATTTGGTCAATGATGAAGTCCAGAAAGGAAATATGTATGTTCAGTATATTTTTCTGGGCAGAACAGTGACATGCAAATGTTTAGGAAGATGATAAAACTTAAATATCACAATTTCAAATAGGTATGATATCAAGATTATTGTTTAATTATACCCCTATCTAATAATGGAGGTAGAAGGGATGTTGTCTACATTTACATGTAGCAATTTTGTTTTTAACCCACTGGGAACGAATGACAGGCATACGTGCCTCAAAAGTTGATCAGAATTCTTGATTATTGTAGATTTTGTTTTATTAAATCTGCTTGTTTTCCCGATTTAATTAGGAAAAAAATTTTGCTTTGAAAAAACGGTGATAAAAATTAAAAATTCCGTAAAAGACGCTTTTCTGGAATGATTTAAAGCAGAGGTTCCCAAAGTGTGTTCCGCGGAGCCCTTGGGGCTCCCCCTGAGCTTTTCAAGGGCTCCTCGGCGTTCCAGGAAAATAAACAAAACATTAAAAAAATTAGCATATTGCAAGTAAATGATCTTGTCTTCTGGTCTGAATGTGTAGAAAAGGCTGATATAAGTTGATTTCCTCTTACTAAAAGTTCTTAAATTATCATAATATCAAGTTTGAAAAAAAAAAAAATTCCAGAAAAGTATTAAGATCATTTCGAAGCTCTGATAGAATCATTTGAAAATTATTTTCCTGCTTCTCAAAATAAGATGCTGGACTTTTTCAAATGAGTACTAAATCCATTCGGTGTAAAAACAAAACCACACTCAAAAACCAACACCACAAAACCAACACCACTCTGTAGAATACGATTGGAAACTCATTGATTGAACATCTCAAAGCAAGCGTATAACTGAATTTTGGTATTGTTTGACAGATGTATATAAACTCTTGTCAGACAGAGCAAAATTAATTTGATTCGCATTTTCAACGACATATGTGTGTGAAGTTGGTTTCTCCTCTTACACAAGTATAAAAACAAAATACAGAAAACGGTTAAATGCAGATCCAGATATTCACTAACAATTATGGAAAATTGCATTAAATATTGAAAAACTGTGCGAAACGATTCAAGCTCATTTCACAAACTAAAATTTTATACGTCATTGTTCATCAAATTTTATGCAGAATAATAATAAAAAAAACTATCGGCATTTAATGTTTGTATATAATTGCACTTTGCATAATTTTTATTTTTTGGAATATTAATTTCCTTAAACTTGTTATTTTATTTTTATTAAATTTTACTTATTTATATCTTTTATCCTAGATTTCAAAAGTGTATTTAATTTTTAAAACGATGTCTGTCACTTAAAACGTTATTTTTTAAAAGATCTTCTATCATTTAAAATCCTTCACTAGATTCATTTGTGTGTGACGTGTACACATATTTTTTTATATCTTTTATTTTTTTAATCTGTTTATGTTTTTTGAATTAATTTTTTATTAAAAAAAAATTATGTTTTCTTTCATAGTAAATTAATGTTTGTCGCTGAAAACACATTTTTATTGCATTTTCTATCATTTAAAGCCCCTCATTAAATTCATATTACATTTGTGCATATTTTGTGTATGTTTTTTTTATATATATAAATTTAAATTCTTTAATCTGTTTATTTTATTTGTATATTTAAATTTTCTGCACTGTTTTTCATTGTACAACAATGTTTGTCGATTAAAGCGCCAATTTTTGTAATATCTTGTATCATTTAATAAACCCTTATTGGATCCATTTAATATTTATTTACGTTGTATATATAGTTTTTCGGTTCTTTTCATAACTTTAATTGCTTTAATCTGTTTATTTTATTTTTCTAATTTCTAATTTATTTAAATTTTCTATACTGTTTTACATAATTGAACTTAATTTTATAAGCAACGTATATTGCTGAAAACTCATATTTTTAAATCTTGTATTACTTTGCAACCCCTATTTAAAATTTTGTTTTAATTAGTCTCTGCCACATTTTCTAATCAGAAATAAGTCTGTAGCAACTTAAAAATATATATATTCGTTCTTTATATTTGTCATCAAACTAAGAATTAAATATTTTGCTCAGCTCCACCCCTTGCTTTGACTTTTTGTGAATGAGTACCCGCTCTGATATAAATTTAATCCCACCCACCCATGTCCCATTTTGTTAGTAACGTTTTTCTACTAGTTGCAGTTCGTTTAACATATGTAATTTTAAAATGCATGTCTGTTTTGAGGCAAAAACAATGACGAAAGAAAGTTTCTTCCCAAAACTATTGTTAATAGTCAAATATTTTAAATAAAATATTCAAAAAAGTGAACATTGCTATACCTAACAATACAGCTTATAGATTTTGCTCCGCCCACTTAAATACTAAAACAATGACTTCTTTCTAAATGGATTTTTTTTTTAATGGTTAAAAAAAATAAGCTGAGAGGCGATTCATTTTCTTTGCATGATTAGACGTACTAAAAAATTAAAGAATAACAAAATAATATTCCATAATCGCATGATTCTATTACAGGTAGGCCGGACTAGCGAAAACGTGTTACATAATTACTCATTTGTGACTGGAACTACACTTTTTTTTTCTTTTTTTTCCGCGAGTAGCTTATTGAAATTATTTAGAAGTATCTCTTTGTAAACGAAAATTTTACAACTTAACTTTTTTTCTGTGCGCGTGTCGTTTTCGACATAAATAATAATAGTTTTACGTAAGCCCCAATGCAAAGCATAACCCAAATATGGTTATCCTTTTTATGTTTAATTTCGAGTTGATATTGGAAATAACAAAAGAATATTTTTTATTTTAAAAACGGGTGTCATTAACCCCTTAACAATGTTGCTTGAACATCGCTAGGGTAAAAAAGAGTTTGTTTTCCTCGTTACTAAAAGTTTTCAGAAATCATAAATTTTTAACTGTAATTTTTTTGTGTGTTTGAAGGAAATATCTCGAGTATACAAGATAGATAAAGATGGCTTCATCCTTATTTTTATTTTATTATGTCCAAAAATAGTAATACAGTCGAACTTGGATAATTCGAAGTCCAAGAGACCAAAAGAAAAGTTCGAAATATCCAAAAATTCGAATTAAATATATTCGCTTAAAAGGAAGAGATAAATAAAAATTAACCCCACAAAGAAATATTTAACACATAAACTTTATCTAATGATAGTGCTACTTTTTTTTTCTCATTTAATCAAACATTTTTTGCTAGTTTAATTATTCATCACTTTTAAGAAAAATAATCAAATATTTTTAATTGCTTTTTCGAATGCAAACTTTGAGTCATAGCATATGATTCCAACTTATCAATTGACACAAAAATAGAATCTTTTACATTGGACTGACCCTCAAAAAAGCGTCGAAGTTCATATACATTCACTATAGATTCTAAGGAACTGGGTAAGGGCTTCTCTTTTAGTTCCTTGTTCTCTTTATTTTCAGATAGTCCCTTCCTCAACTTAATTGTTCTCCGCCAGTTGAGTAACAATGTTCGCATCAGTTCGCATCAACAATGTTCGCCACATTTTGGTTCCCGTTGACGTAGTCTTCATACAAGATTGATGGATTAGACTTTACATCTTCCCAATTACGAATTTTGCCAAGTAGAAAGACAATTAAAATAAACTATTTGAACCTGTCTCAATATTTACCGGAAAATTTGAAAAGAAATTCTATGAAAAGTTCGAATTATCCAAACTGCAATTCGAAATATCCACATTTTTTAACATTGTTTTAATATAGAATTCAAATGACTAAGCAAAAAATTCGATTTAGCCAGAATTTCGAATTAAACAAGTTCGAATTATCCAAGTTTCACTGTATTAAATGAAATTGTTATAGAGTTACATAATAGAAGATTTGATTTTTAAAATTTCTAGTATGATTTTATCAGGGAGGGCCAAACTGAGAACATTGGTCCAATGTTGGAAATTACTGGCTTGGATTTTTATCCAGCAGATATTTCTCTGCTCCATAGCTTTAAAAAAAAAAAAAAAAAAAAAAAAAAAAAAACATTACTTTGTAAATCCAGAGTACCGTTGGGTTCAGGGGCTCCGCCTTAGAAATTCTTCTCAAAAAGGGCTCCGCATGCCCAAAAGTTTGGGAACCGCTGGGTTAAAGGGACATGAAACATCTAGACAAGTAAAATGAAGCAGATTTTCTGAAATGTTTAACATCATGTATTTTATTGAAAAATAGAGATAGAAATGAAAGAAATACAAAGAAATTAATTTCATGCATAAATTAGTTTTTAAGATCTAATTACATTTTTACATATTTTTTGAGCAATAAGTCTGCATGGTACACTTGTAAAAAATCCATTTAATGTATTGCTTTAAAATTTGTTGTAATGCAAAAGAAAGAAAAAAAAAAAAAAAAAAAAAAAAGACCAGTTTATTTGAGATTTATTTTGCAAAAATCACTTTGAAAAAATCACTTAGACCTATAATGTTAGATATTTTTAAAGAAACACGTTAATTATCCAATTTTTGAAAAGTTCTAACTGATTAACTAAAGTACAATTTTAGAAAAAGTACCAAAACATGGTAATAACACATTTTGAAAAAAATATATATACACATCCCCGATGCTTAAAATATATTAATTTAAAACCTACCAGCACCATAATATTTTAGCTCTATTTTTAGATCAATAGTTAAAAACTCAAGAAATTTAACCAATATATGTTCCATGTGCCTTTAAAGGAGGGATTCGAGAGGTTCTGGTTGGTCGGATATAATATCGGATAGGTATAGTCTGGGATCATATACAGTATATAATTGAAAATTACGTTATAAAAATCTTTAGAATTGAACTGGTAATGTTCATGGTATTCAGTTTGTGACGATGGAGAAGGTAAAGTTCAGTGAGGAGTAAAGATAATTAACAACATTCATAAGATGTTATTTTAATTTTTCCGTCATTTATTTCTTCCATCCACAAAACCATTAAATTGTTCATTATTTGTTATAAGTGACTTAAATTTATAGATTAGTAATAAAACTATTAAAGTTTTATAAAAAAAATAAATTAAAGTTTTAATTTTATGCGATATTTTTTTAAAGAAAAAATGTACATTTGTAAAAAGTCTACATATTTTTGCAAAAATTTTGAGTGAAAGAAAAATGATTTTATTATAGAAAATCTTTGGATTAGTTTTAAAGAAGTATCCTTACGTATTTGAATTATGTTCTTACGCAAAGAAGAACTCGTAGGTAGAGAATTTTTAAAATGTACAAACGAAATTAAAAAAATAAATAAATAAAGCAATACAAAATATTTACCTTCAAAAATTAAAAACTACACGATAGAAACAAACATTAAAGAAACAAAAAAAAGTATTGCAAAATCGACCGTAAAAAATAGTCAATTAAAATGCGAGAAAGTAATTTTGTTTTGTAACCATAAAATCAATATTTGATTGTTTAAAAACACACAGCGGATTTTTTCACAAAATAAGAAAACTTTTGGATGTTTTTATGTCATTTTTTGGTTTAAATGATCGAATTTTCTATCACTAATATTAGGGGGATTAAAAAAAATGTTTCTGATGTTCGCTTAGTCCTTAATAACTGAAATCAAATTAATATGTCACCCAAATAAAGTATTACAATTTCTTAAAAAATGTATATTTGATTTCCTTTATTTATCTTTATTTAAATCGGCTTATTTCAGCTTCTATTTCAGTAATAATGCATATACAATATTTATACTACATTAAATTTGACCAGATGCAGTTAAATATATTTATCAATTTTCATGTGGTTCAATCATCTGCCCAAACAAGCATTTCACTCCATTAAAGATTTGAAGTCAAATAATTACATTTCAAATTGAACACGCTTTTTGTACTAGCAATAGTACTGTAAATCAAGAAAACAATTAAGCTATTTATAATGATTGGATTAGTTACTTTGTTTTATGCACAAATATTTCATTTATTGCATTGCATATTTGACCAACAATTGCAATATTAGTAAAATTCTGCGATAAGGTTTCTTATATATCCTATTGTGAGAGACAAAGTATAGGGTGGTTATATTTAAAGTTGGGTCTGTTTGGATCTACGTAGAGTCTATTCTGGTAGACAGATATTATGAAGCTTAAAATTAGTATTAAATTCAGACTTTTTTCCCGGTATTTATTTCTGCAGTTATGTAGGGAAGGTTACAGTGCATTTCTAGTTTACATGCCGAATTATAATAATAAAAAGAGTTCCCGGCCACCAGATCAGGCGATATTAACGGTTTTTTGCAATTATTTAGAAAACTAACAATGAATTTTTGTTTCCGATATTTCATTACTGCTTTTCAGGAAAAAAGTCGAGGGCCTCATTTTCCTTAACAATTACGTAAAAATAGCTATTTCATACATACTTTTAAATAGATTCAAGAAAATTTTCTGCTTACAGCCTATCTATAAATTCTAAGATTAAATAGATATAAATTGAATTAAAATTGGTTGATAAAAAACAAACTTCCATTAAAAAAAAAAAAAAAATTGGAAAATTTGCAAATTTGTTGTAAGAGTTCCTAATCAACATTATTGAAAATAGAACAAAATTTACAGTATCTGATAAAAAGATTGAAACTGCTTTGAAACATGAATGAGCTTTCATGAGGGGATCAGTATTAAAATATATAGGACATTTCTTCTTTCCAATATACAATAAATTACTACTATATTCCAATATACAAAATATAAAAATATTCGCTGTGCGTTCGTAACGTTATCATTTTAGGGGCGAGGGAGGGGGGAGTCTGACACAAGACATCGTAAAATATCTCTAGGGGAAGGGGGGATTTGTCTTTTGATATCGATATTATTTTTGTTCCAACCAAAATTTCCTCGTTTTATATTTAACATGGCCTTCAGTTTAAAATAATAATGTATCTTTGTTTAGTCTGTTGTCTATTTCTATGAAAATATAAAGTTATTATTAAAATCTCTAAATTAATATAAAATTATTTAATTCTAAAATGGAATATCCTAACTTATCACATTCCTATTCTTCTTCATATGTATATACCTATATAATCTCTGTTCGAAAAACCAATGTGAAGTAGATTTGAAATGAAACTTTTGTTTACTAGCAAATGAGAGAGAAAAAAATTTTGTTATTTTGTTTTGTTGATAAGAATAACTACTATTTGTTCCCTTCCCCTTACTCAGTGAATAATGCAAGTGCAAGAAGACATTATGTAATATGAAATAAAAAGCTATTATAAAGTTTTTTTAAGTGTTATTTTACATAAAGTTTTTTCCTGTATAAAGTGATATTTTATTGATTTCTCTTCATTTGAATAAATATGCGAAATTAGTATGCGAAAAATAAATGTAACCAGTTTTGTATTTAATTCCAAACAAAAGAAACAAATTCTAAAAACCGAAATTTTTTAGATATGGACAACGATATCATTAGGAGCAGAAGGGAGGATTCGAGGGATGATAACGTATGATATAGAAAGGAGGGGGGGATCCAAAATTATCAAAAATTTGATAACGTTATATTTGCACAGCCCCGAAGATGACACCGAGGAGAGGACAATAGTGATGAAGTACAGGTTAAAAAAGAAACATCCACCGGGGAGGATTTTCGGTTCTAGCCCCCTGACTGCCCAGCCAAAGGGTAATATTGTAATGTTGTTTTCTGTGTATTTTTAAAAAATATATAAAAAGATGTTTTTTCCAACCTGATACAAAATATGTTATTACGTATAGGTGTATAATCTTTGATAGCATCAATCCTAACTTAATTTTTCGAAACTGGGTTTTATTTGTAGAATTATATTAATTTAAATATTGCTTATGTTGCAGTGAAACCTGCAGCTTAGTGTGTGAAAAAATCTGGTCGCGGCAGTCAGGAGGCTAGTGACTGTCTTGAAGTGGGTGGAGCTACAAGAAGAATGTAATTCGGTTCAACTGTTTTCATTCAAAACATATGAAAGATTTAGCAGCAAGAAAAAAAATGTGTATTTTCTAACGTATAAGGAAATTTTAGATTTCTTTTCTTAAAATGTAGGCCAACAGCACTGCACATTTGATTTCCTGCAGAATTTTTTGATCTCTTTACAAAATATAATATTGTATTTTGTACAATTTTGTAAATTACTACAAAATACATGCCTATTTATTTTTATTTTTACTGTTTATTTGTTTCTCTATGTTCATATAACTCCGGTATTTTTTTTTTTTTTTTTTTTTTTTTTTTTTTTTTTTAAGATGATCAGTTGGCCGAAATATCGTTCATTCGAATATTTCCGGTCATTTATTAGTTCGGATAATTGATGCTTCACTGTAAATTATATTTTAAAGAAGAACCTTGCGATATGTTTTTAATTTAAATACTTTATAAAAGTAGCGCTTTATGATCAATATGTTTCAAAAATGGTTTTTTTAATATCTTACAATTAATTTGTTAATTAATCTGTTTTCTAAATTACATGTTATTATCTTCTAAGCAGTTCGTGTATGTAAAACAAATATCGGTAATCTTATAAATGCCTGTAATAAAACTTTGTAAGTGTATTTAGTATTCAACAATGACAAATGACATTCAACAATGCTTTAGTAGTGAAATATGGCATGATTAAATAATATTTAAATAAACTATTTAAATAAAGGGAACATGAAGCCAGAGATGAATTCCATGACAATTTAATGCAATTAAGAATAATTAAGCACCTTTAGTATTCGTGTTTACAGTCTTAAAATGGGTTTTCTTAAAAACTGTTTTCAAAAGTAATTTTAAAATGTTGAAAAGCTTATTTCAGAAAAAAATAATAATGGTTTTCGTGATCATAAAGAAGAATATAATAATGGTTGTCACTAGTTCAATTGTGTTTGTAATAACTAATTGCATGGCAACCCGATGCATTGTATTTGAAATGTATGAGAACATTCATTTCTTTTGGGGAAAATGAAATTTAGAAGGAAATTATAGTAGTAATTTTATTAAATACGATATTTTAAATAATGTTTCAAATACCTTTAATATTTGTGTTTAAAGTCTTAAAATGTGTTTTCTTAAAAATATTTTTATTAAAAGTAATTTGAAAATATTTGAAAGGCTATTTCAAAATAAAATAATAATATTTTTAACGATGGTTGTCATTAATTCAATTGTTTTTGTAATAACTAGTTGCGTACCATTCAGATGTATTGTTGAATTATATGAGAACATTCAAGTTTTTTGGAGAAAAGGAAATTTAGAAGGAATTTAGAAGGTAATTATAGTATTAATTTTATTAAATACTATACAGGATATCTACAAATTAGTTGGACAAAAAGATAAATCGATTATACCAGGCCACAATAAAATCTTTTGGGGCTCTTGCATTTTCAAACAAAATATTTCGTGCTTGCACAACAGAATCAGTTTCATGAAACCAATTAAAGCATTTCATTTCTCAGCACCGTTGTACGTCTCCATTACCGTGGTGCCGAAGAAGGATGATTAACATTCGCTAAGCGATAGCGTCATTTGTGACATCTAACGCTCTAACGCCATCTATAAATAAATTTAGGGAATATTACTACTAGTCTGACTTTCCGCTAGTTAATTTCATTTAATATTTCGGAAATTCTGAACTTACAAAATTGCCCAACTAATTTGTTAACATCCTGTATTTTAAATAATAAATTATGTTTACAATTAAGTCAAAAGCTTTCTTAGTAGAAATGCACATATTTTGTAATTTTATTTGTCAGAAACTTTCCATTCTTCAAAATTTTTATTTCTAATTTACTGGCAGAAATGACGTCATTTAGGTGAACTTATATAAAAATGACTTTGTTTGGCGGACTTATTCAAAAGCATTTTATATGTATGAATTAAAAGAAATGCTTAGAGAAATATAATTTTTCTAGCCCAAGCTTTTGTTTTGTCCTTGTGATAAGTTTTAATAGCCACATATTGAATAATAATAAAAAAAATATGTATATCTTTTTCTTTTTACGTCAATGGAATTAATCTCAATGACCATTTGACAGAAGATTTTTTGTTTTCTAAAATAAACATTATTCCCGAAGCTTGAATATGTGAAGTTAAGTTTGTATTTCTTGAAAATTACAATTCAGTCACAAATTATTTTCACAATCTATTTAAATAAAAGCTAATATTAATTTGAAAATGATGCCCAACAAAGAAATTTAAGAGTCCCTATCTCTTTTCGCCTCCCCCTATTTTATTTACAAGAATGTAACAATTTAATTGTCATTATTACAGAAATGTTATTAAAAATTCTGAAAAAATTAATATTTTGAATACTAATTCAACTTTTAAAATTCTAAGACCATTTTTGACATGTTCGGATCCGTGTGGATAACTGGCGTTAATTGGATCGCTCCAACGTGTCCTAATCTAGGTGGAGTAGTTGTGAAATATAAGTGAACAGTTACTTTTTAATATAAATGACTGATGAAGTTTTAATTTCGTTATGGAAAACTCGTCTGAGATAAATGCTGAATATTTATATGGTTTTAAGTGAAAATGGATTATTTCGTAATACAGAATGCACGCGATGGAGGTAGACAGAGTTCTCGCTGCCGTTCGCCATTGCGCCAAATCACGACAATATGCTCCATTTGGCAAGTAAAAGAACAATAAAACTCGTTAAATTGCGAGAGCACAATTTTTTTTCTTTGTATGTGCGTGCATGTGTGTGTGTGCGTGGATGCGCGCCAATACAGTGGAGATTCTTATTCGCGTTGTACAATTATTGGATGTCACTATATATTGACTCAACACCGATTCAGTTTCGCAACAACCAAGGACGAAAATGATTATGCCATAAGTATTTATCTATTGTCAGTTAATCACTTTCTATGTATTGGCGTCATACCGAGGAAAACACAAATAAAATTACTCGAATCAAGGTCCAATTAAAGAGGAATTTTGCTCCAATGTGGTGTTGAAATTATTCATTTACCATGCTATTTATTTGTTAAAAGTAAATAAATCTTTGTCAGGTGAAATTTTTCTATTAGTTAAGAATCGCAAACTCATTGCAATTTTTAGCGTATATTTTCAACATGGTATTTAATTTTTATTGAGACTGCTTAGAGAATGTCAAATATTTACACATTTAGGAGACGCTTAGGATGCACTTATTTTTAAAATGTTCTGTAGTCGATAGTCGAATTTCTATTGAATAAGCAATTACGAAAAACTAGTTTATTTTAGAACATTTGGAAAAAAAGATAGAATAAGTGGTTAAAGATACATTTATCAATGTTTCACTCCAAATCTGTTTTGCTAACATCTATTTTCATTTGGCGACTGTTTTATATTTCTTATTCGCCAAATCACTAGTGTTGGTCAAAATCCAGCGAGGGCCCTGCAGATAGATAAAAAAAAATCATGCTTGAAAATTATCTTAATAGTCATAATAAATCAGCCAATTAAGATATAGTTTTTAAACAAATTGCATTTGATTTTGCAGATTTATTTTCGCTTATATGACTATGTAAACACTGGAAAATGTGCAATGTTTAGAAAAAAAATTGCAGTAGCAAAAATTGAAATCCGAAATTTCCATTTGCAAAATGACGGCAGCGTTACGCATGGATACGTTTGTTTTTTTATAATATAGATAGATACTTTGCTAAATAACTTATATCCTTAGATTATTTTACTTAACTAAATTTTGTTCAAGTATGTAAAGAAGGAATTTTGTAATTTGAAAAATTTGTAATTTGTCATTTACGGATTTTTTTTACTCACTCCCTGATAGACTAAAGTTAAAAAAAATGACTTTGTGTTTCCGATAACAACACAACATTTTAATGTTTTTAAAACTTAATAATTACAAATTAATAAATTAATTTTACGGCAATATCCGTTAAGCGGATGAATGTGCTAAATCGGCAAATATTACTTATGATTAAAATCGTGCATGAGTAACAACAATGAAGTTATCTGGGGGCACAAGCAGCCTTGCTGAAATATATTAACTGGGTGTGAAATTGCAACAATGAAACATTTTAAATACTATTTTGAAAGTCTGAATAGATAATTTAAATATTGATTTTTTCAAAAATCTTCCATAATATTTATTTATTTAGTTATCTATCTATTTATTTATTTTTATTTTTTTAAGGAGAAAGCCAAAAAAAAAAAAAAAAAAAAAAAAAAAAAGAATTTGGAATTTAGTAATTCACGCTTTTTGCAAAGCATAAATAAAAGTGTTGAATTTCTATAATCGGGGAACACTTCAATTAGATAGTGAAAATAAGTGTATTTTTTAAGATAAACATTAAATGTTTATAAAAGAATGTTTTTAAAAAATATTTTTACTTTTATACTTATTTAAAATAAAAGATAGAAAACAAAATTAACGTAATTGTTGATATATGACTTTTTGAACAGCACATGATTTAAAAAATGTTTTATATATACATGTAAAAAAAAGAATAATTTATTTTGAAGCTTATCTTTCAGCTTGTGATAGTTTTGTTATTATTTTTGTACTTTTAAACATTGATGAATTCAGAAAAATGGTTTCTTAAAAAGGAAATTTATAATATCTTACTAACCGTTCTTTCTGATATGTTAAATTTCTTACCTCTGCGTCTCAGAAAACTAATTAACAATGTAATTGTTGGAGGAATTTAAAAATTAGCTTCCGATAATTTCATGTTAAAATTTTCATAATCAGAAATCTTACTGTTAAAATATGCGCAAAAATAAATAAATTAATTAATAAAAAAGTAAACATCTAAAATTTTTGGCAGTGTTTTGGCAATAATGATTCTATGAAATAATTTATCTATAACAAGAAAATTAAACGAATATTCTTATTTCCTGTGCGCTTAAAACTCATCATGAAATATTAATTATAATAATAATACTAGTAATGATAATAATAAAAATTCCACTAATAACAACAACAATAATAATAATAATAATATCAATAATATTAATGCTACTAATAAAAATAATATTAGTAGTAATGGCAAATAAATAAAAAAACTGCTTTCTAATCATTCTGCATGTCAACTGTTGCCAGAAACTAAGCAGAAATATACATAAAGAAGGCATGTACATTTGTTTTTTCTCGCAAAAGTCCTTTTTAAATATTTTTACAGTATTTTTCTTTTATCCGTTGGCAACGAAGCGTCGCAACAGCAGATACGCAGAGTAGGCGCCGACTGCCATCAACGTCTGCTTCATCTCAGGGGAGGAATTGAAGGAGTCTGGAGAATTCTTCAGGATATCTGCAAAATAAAGAGAAAAGAGAGAGATGCTGGGATGTATTCGGCTGCAAAAATTTTACGACTTCAGTGATAGCTTCAGTTTATAGCATCATTGTTAGTGCTCTGTCATCTAGCTAAGATGGAAGACTTTTACTCAAATCCGCTTTCGCGGCTTGCGACTACTCAAGTTTTGGTGGGAATGCCTTTCCGCCCCCCTTTCGTCTTAAATCGATCGAAAAAAATACTATTTCACCCCGAAGACTTTTGTGAGACATAACAAAGCATGTATAATGTATGATATTCGTAAAATGTATCCAAATAGGCGTTGCCTAGGGAACCAGTGGGAAGATGTAACAACTATTTTTTTTTAGGAATGAAAACCGCGTTTCCAGCGATACAAATAATTTTCGAGTTTCTTTTGTGTTTTAAAATAAAGTCAGTGTGAATTTTTATGAAAATGTAACAAAGTAACTTTTGTAAAATTTTAGATATTCAGAAATTTATAAATCTCATTTACTGTCAAGTATTTAAATACCTAATGTAATCAATTACTAAAATTTTATTTGAAGCACCAGTAAAACGATAATTTTCTAATTACATTAAACAATGAGCCAGGCAATATTTGTAACGAAAAGGGAAAAAAAAGTAAAAATAATGTGTACGAATGATTTTAAGTATGAGGTGTGAGTGCTGTAGGTTTCTTCACTAAATAAAATATAATATAATAATTAAGGATGTTTATGGAGATGGGAAAAATAAGTTTGGTGAAATTTAATTCTACACATCATCATTGACATAAAACTCTCTACAACAGTATTTCTTAAGCTTGATTCTCCCACGTACCCTTTCCCCAGATTTTTCATTTAGGATAACCCCCATTTCTGATAAATATACAACCGTTCCACCCTACATTCAACTAGATAAAGCCAACAACCTTTTTTCCGTTTGTAATATTTATAACGAATAACAAATCAAATAATAAATTTTCGATTTATTATTCGTTAAAATTTATTATTCGTCTCTTTTCAAATAATAAATTTATACGAATTACATTGTCATTTTTTACATATTTGTGATTTTCACCATTATCTGTGTTATTTTCACGTATCTCCAGACATACGCGTACTTCAGGTTGGGGCACGCGCTATTTGTGTTAAGTCTATTCTGTCTTTCTTTTAGGTAGATTTCGTATGAAATACTACCTATTGCATTCTCTCCCATGTTGTAATTTCTGAAAAATTTTTGCAGATCTACACCGATCATGACTTCTTAGACCCCAAAACTACCATCAGTATAAAATCGAAAAAACGTCATAACTTCTTAATTAAAATAGATATCGAATCAGTTTAAAGTTTATATTACTTTTTAAAAATAGGCCAAAAATTTATGCGTGACAGATTTTTGATAAATTTAGAAATGGGCTCAAGGGGCGAAAAAAACACGGTTTTTGGATGAAAAAAATTCATAACTTCGTCAATTCTCAAGATATTAAATGCAACTAAATTTTTTATAAATGTTCTCAAAAATTTTCTAAAATTTTTGTATTTACAAGTTTTTGATAGGACCAACTTTTACCGATGAAAAAAATTAAAATCAAATAGAAAAAGGGGGGTGAAAAAAGAAAAAAATACATAACTCCGTCAAATTTTAAGCTATCAAATCTAATTAAATTTATTTTACATCTTCTCAATAATATCTACAACTTTTATACTGGCAAGTTTTTTATAGGACCAATTCGTATAGCAAAAATAAATTAAACCAAAATAGGAGTTGGAGAAAAAACCTCAAATCCAAACTGCTTATATTCTGACTCATTTTTAAATTCATTTTTAATTTTAAGCGCATCCAAATAATACATCCTCTTATTTAGGAACTGTATAAAGTGACGCATTGGTCAGTTTTTTGATAAAAATAGAATATATTTCAAAAAAGGCTACCAAAAATGGTATTTTGAACAGAAATTCCTGAAGTCATCGTGACTGAAAATTTAAGGAAGTATTCAAATAAGAAATTGCGTTTTTTTCTAACTCGTTTTTAAATCCATTTTTGCACTCAAATGCATCCAATTTACAGATCCTCTTTTTTAGGAACTATATAATGTGACGCATTGGCCAGTTTTTTGATAAAGACAGAATATATTTCAAAAAAGGTTGCCAAAAAGGTATTTTAAACAGAATTCCCCGAAGTCATCGTGATTGAATATTTCAGGAAGTATTCAAATACCAAACTGCGTTTTTTCGGACTCGTTTTAAAATCCATTTTCGCTCTCAAACGCATCCAATTTACAGATCCTCTTATTTAGGAACTATATAATGTTACGCATTGGCCAGTTTTTTGATAAAGATAGAATATATTTTTTAAAATGCTGTCAAATTGGGCATTTCGCACAAAATTTTCCGCAGCGATCATGATTAAAGAATTAAGGATGTATTTAAATAACAAATCGGTTACTTTATGACTCATTTTTAAATTCAATTCTACTCTCAAACGCATTCAATTGGTAGTTTGTTTTTATTTGGGAACTACATAATGTGCTGTTTTGGTCGATTTTTTAATAAATTCAGAATGTATTTCAAAATATGCTGTCAAAAAGGGCATTTGAGCTGAATTTCGCGTAAGATGATTCTGATAAAACCAGTTCTTGCAGAAAAATGAAATTAAAAAATTTTCATAAGCGGCCAAATGAAGTTATTAAACTGGGTTTATCTCTATTCATACTTTTTTTGTTATTGTTGAAATGAGCACTCTTCGAAATCTACCTCCGCCTATAGGCCAGGCCGATAGGGATTTTTTTTGCCTTACTTTGGAAAAATAATTCTATAGACGGAAAAAATGTAATAAATATAAAATGGAAAATAAAAATAAAATTATTGAATTAAAAAAATAGTAATCAGAATTTGAAAACAGAATGTACATTAGAGTAATTATACAATCTTTTAAAATGTTTTAGATAGGATGATCACTGTATTTTATAATTTTCAAATAGTTTATTTTCGACTATTCATTGAATAAGACATGTGTTGTCATCTGTTCTGCTCTATGTTACACAAAGAAACTCTTTTGGGGGAAGGAAGAATTAAGTGGACATTCTAAAGTTTGATAAATTTTTATGATACCTTTTTCACAGGTAAAGTTCTAGAAACCAGTGTCGATAGTAACGATAACGACTTTAATTTCAACTGCTATTTTACTTCTTTTTAAAATGTACATGTTATTTAATAAATAGAAATAAAAAAACCCCTACAAGATGGTCACTTTGCCCGCCTACACAAAAGTACAGAGTAATACTGAAGTACTACTGAAGAGTGCCTCAGTATTTCTCTGAAGAAGATATTGCCCCGAACTGTCTTATTACTTTTATTTTTGAGTAATATTTTGTGCATGATGAACAAACAGTGAATAAAAAACCCTTTCCGGAGAAAGTAGCCATCTGGCCACTTTGCTCGATCTGTATATAGTCGCTTTGTCCGGAATTGCGTCGTTACAAAAAATATGACTTACATCTAATCCACGTGCTTACAGTTTTCAAACACACATCTTTTAAAAAGTTATTTCCCACTGATGAAATAGCATAAGATCAAACTATTATTCTACTACATAATTTTTAGTTATAATCTAGAAACTATATCCCTTGTCTAAAATAAAAAATGCGAGAAAACCTCCATAAAGTTTAGAAATAGAAAAATGTAGCCTTCGTTTCAAAGTCGTAGAGACTGACGACTATTTCACTTAGTTCCTGCATTGCAGGGGCACTAAATAATAGGAAAAATTCAAAAGGTCACTTTACTCGACCTTCTCATGAATGAAACTATCTAAAGGTGTACTTTAAACTAACTGTCTTGAACACATTTATTAAAAAAATGTACAAAGCGCCGCTAAAGTTCGTTGTAACTCCAGTAATTTCTGAACGGCAAGAGCCTACAGTCATAAAAGTGGGATCTAAGTTAGTATGGTTGCCATGCGCTATTTAATAAACCGCCTACTGCGTCATCTGGCGGGAAATTACATCGTTAACATTTCTATTTTGAAGACGAAAAAAAAAAAGATTTTTAAATTTGTAGAGCATTATTTATTTGGTAAGAAAAGACATCTTGTGGATATTAATGCGCAGAATAGAATATGATTAAAACGCGTTTTTGTTTTTTTATGATGCCCTACACTGTGATGTCATGAAGCTTGAAGTGTCAGCGGCGTATATCAATTTTATTATACTTGAAATCGTTTAACATTATTAAAATAATGTCGCAAACAATTCCCCTCCTTTACTATTGCATAATGGAATTCTTTTGAGTGGCCCTGTAAATGAATTATATCTATGATTTCGACTGCGTATTTTACAGAATGCGTATTTTAGTGCAATTTGCGAATCCATGTAAATTTGAATATGTTTGACAGGGTGTAACACCTTTAAAATCCATTTTAAACGGTTTTTCCCCATAGGCCGTAATGTATCGGAAATCTTTAGACTATCCCCGCAAATAAACTAATCATAGTAGAAACTTCACTTTTAATAGGGTTCGTGCTAAGGTCATCAATAACATATAAAAATTTCATAGCAATCCGAGAATATTCATGGGAGTTAGAGCATGGACAGACGGCCAGACAAACCGAATGCATAAACACTTTTCAACTTTGTTGGAAAGTGTTAAAAAAAGCGAAATAAATTGTTTTTGTTTGATTTCTTTTAGGGTTTCTACATATGAAATTTCTCCCGCTATTAAATACTATAAAATATATGTTATGTAATGGTGGAGGGTGGGAGAGGATACATTGTCATTTTAGTGATGATTCAGTGGGTTCGTGGCCAATAAAAGGTTGGGAATCACTGCTCTAGAATGGAAAAGACATACATGTTTTAATGTCAATAATTGTTAGACAAGATAGACTTGTAAAAATGTTTACCTCATCCTTGCGATAGTAATAAAGATCATATTAGTACACACAAGTATTACAAGTATTATCATATTAGTACTTATAAATATTTCAATCATAGATAGGATAGTGAAGTGCATTAACGATTTTGAACGAGAGGCAGCAGCAAAGACAGTCACCTCATCGAATTTACAGCTAAAATTCCAAAGTTAAGTAAAAGTCCAGGGCCGTAACTATAAACTTGGGGGCCCCGGGGCAAACTAGTGAGCCCCCTCCCGTCCGGGGCAAATTAAATCTTTGTCCCAGGCTCAGTTTTTTTCCGCATGCTGCTATTTAAACGTACACAGTATAATAAGCCTAAAAACATAAAATATGGATTTTGATTTTTTTTCGATATTATGTATTTATTAATAGATAAAAAAGAAAGAATTTCTAGAATTTTTTAGATGCTTTTCATATTATTCAACCGATCAGAAACCTATATTTTCTTCCTTATACTAGCTTCGGTGGGATCGGCAAACATGCTGGCGTGACATGACACATTCGGCTCCAGAGCCCGAACAAGCTGAAGTTGATCCCCTTTCCTACCCATTTTCGGCGATACTTTCAGAAAAATAAAAGTTTATTTGATGAGTTGACAAAGTTGTTTGGTGAAAAGTGCCTAGGTTAAAAGCTTCTAAAAATTTTATTGAGTCTTTCAGAATATTTAAATTTTACGTTACACATTTTATAAAAAAATATTATTTGAAAAGTATTTGATTAAGGAAAAAAATCAGCCACATAATTTGTGGGCCCCTGAAATTGTCGGGCCGAGGCCCCGATGCCCGTGCTTTAATCAGGTCCTGTTCGACTCGACATTCTGCTGTTTGCTCTAGAGCTGCTTTTGCATGCGAAGCGTATGGAGTATACCAACGGACACGCAGAAACATTTACTCTAGCACTTTGATTATTTTTAAATTATTATTAATTTTTAGCTAAATGCTGGGCATTTTATAGGAAGTTAGAAGAGAAACTAAAATCAATAGTTTTTTAAACCACCAGTTTGGGGCCCTCAGGCTTGGGGGCCCCGGGGCAGTGTCCCGGCTGCCCCGGTGGTAGTTACGGCCCGTCTATTCGCATATTAAATTGCAATCCATCTGCCAAGTCATATTTTAGTTGAAAACACCTGGAAACTTGTTTTTAGATGTTGGTCTTAGATTTACTACTGCGTTTTCCAGCACCCAATGGTAAGAAACCATGGAGGACTGGAATCATTAAAACACAGCAGTAAACCTACGAGTCAACCTCTAAGTTCGAGTTTTTAAATACTTTCCAAGAAAAGATATGATTTGGCAGACCGATTACGTTTTAATAAGCGAATCAAGTTTTAACAAATTCTGGAATTTCAGCGGTGAACTCGATGATAGTCTGTGCTGTTGCCTCCCGGTCTAATTTCTAACCCAAAAACACTATTTTCTTATGTACTGTGCTATTTTTTGAGTGCAGCAATTTGAAGTGTTTCTGTCATCTTTTTGCTTTAGAATAAACATGATTTAGGTCATGTGACAAATATATTTTTCATATGTTTGATATAATAACTGAACTCAAGTTTCTCATTAATCATTTTGTATAGAATAGTTTAAATAAAATTTCAGCAGCAAAAATATTACAAAAAAATCAACTTCCGCATCGAAAATTCGCAAAAAAGAAAAAGAAAGCAAAAGATGGCGGAAAAAAAGAAAAAGAGAATTTTCATATTAAAAAACTTTTCCTCCTTTAATTAACAAAAATACATAATTTTGCAAATTAAATCTACGTGAAATTCGATTCTTTTAATATAAATAATAAAAATAAATTTTCTTTTTGAACTCGTCTAACCGTTTCAAGAGTAAGTAGGTAAGTTATTAGGATGTATAGGAATTAAATTATTCTGATCTCAAAATTCAGCCATCTTATTAATTTAAATATAATTAGTTATCCTGTTACACTTTAAAAATGTCAAAGAATCTGTAAAATAACTAAAGGATACTTCATTAAAAAATAAGCTAAAAACACTAAATAATTCTGTTTCTAAGATTTCTTAATCCAAAAATTATTTTATTAGATTCTATTAATGGAATGTGAAAATGATTAAATAATGAAGAGTAATCAATTGCATTAGTTAATTTTGATCAGATTTTGTGTAAGAAAAGTGCTGTTAAATTAAGACAGCTTTAATTGCGTGAAGGGTTTGAGTACATATCAATTAGCATTAAGAAAATAAGGAGTTTGGCATAAATTGAATTTTTTTTTTCAAAAATTCTTTAGTTTATATGTATTTTAGCTAACCCACTCGGCGTTAACATTACGTTGATGATGATCACCTTTAATGTACTTAAAATAAGAACTGAATGGTTTTATATTTTTAAATAAAAATCTTTCCAAATGAATATAATGTTAGCTGTTTCAAGTTGCTATCCTCGAATTTGTATAATTTTATATTTTAAAATGAAAATCTATTCGAATAAAATCAGCGGTGTGAACCCGATTGCTTCAGTATCGTAGACGATAGTAAATGATTCTCAATAAATGTTTATCAAAAATGTAAATTATACACTGTAAATGATCATCATTCACGTCGAAACATCACTGAACTAAACGATCCATAATTCTGATTGTAGCTGATAATATATACGGTGTCGCTGATTAAATTAAAATTAACTTTTAACACCTTTCGTGATGTCATCATATTTTATAGCAAGGACAATCAGTTTCTGAAAAAGTTGATAATATATCTTGTTTTTTTGTTAAAATCAACAAAAATACATGTTCAGGTAGCAGTAAAAAATGTATTTTTATCTTATTTTATTTATTTTTTGAATAATCGATTTATGACCTTTTCATAAAAAATTACCATTTGGATAGGGTCTATCTTTTATTTTGTAGAAACAATTCACGGACACGGCATTGCTGCAACTTTATATTTATCATCGTTATCATTGACAGAATGCACTCGTAGTATAAGTAAATGAACAAATAGCGTTTGTCTTTATGATCCAATTGTTATTACTTTTTTTCTATTTTTACAAACATTGGATTCATGAAAATTGTCAATTCCGGTTTTCGACGGATTTGCACGTTTTAGGAGCCAGAGATAAAAAAAACCACGTTTTTACAAAATATCTTTTTGCGAGCCTGTCTGCCTGTAACATAAATTTTTTGGGCGCTCTATCTCAAGAACTAATGCACGGAATTTCACAAAACATTAGATTCAATTAGACTTTGATATAAACTGGACCTGATTAGTTTTTGGTGTATATCACCCTACAGGTGGCGATGCTATGTTGCCTTTTTCATGATTTCTACATTAGCTATGCCTCAAGAATTAATGGATGTATTTTGATAAAAATTCAGATTCCGCTTGTCTTTGATATAATATGGCTTTGATCACATTTTGGTGTAAATCACTCAACAGGTGGCCTGCTATGCGGCATTATTCATGATTATCGTAATAGCTCTATCTAAAGAATTAATGCACGAATTTTCTTCAAACTTCAGATTCAGTTAGTCCTTGATATGAATTAGTATTCTTTAGATTTTGGAGTAAATAGTTTGACAGGTGGCAATGCTATGCGGCATTATTCACGATAATCGCAATAGCTCTATCCCAATGGGATCAAATGGAATCAAATGATAAGTGAGATAGTCATACAGGCAGGATTGGTGCATACAACTGCCCTCATTATTATCAAAGATCATCTAGGCATGCGGAAAATTGCTACAAGGTGAGTTATTATCTAAGCACATGTGAAGTCTTCAGCACCGACTATTAATGCACAGCACTATTGTTAAATTTTGGAACACAATTTACGCAGTGGTGCATTCCTAAAATAACCAGAGGGTATACATCAGAGAGTATACTCTATAATTGTGCAAGATATACGGATCTATCCAGAAAGTATACGGCGTATACCAAGTATGCTTTTCATTAAATCACTGAAATTACAGCCAGAGTTAAAAAGAAATGGCAATACTTTCAGCAAAACCTAACCACCATCTTACATTATGTTCTCGAGCGCATGCAGTGCAAACTGTAACTGATGTGTTTGCTCTTTGAGGTTGGAAAACAGTGCCGCCAACGGGCTACTTTTTTTTATAATTTCAGATTTTTTGATTGTCTCTATTTTTTTTAAACAGTCGTCTTGTTTAATAATAAATTAAATAAGGCGAAAATAAAGCAAATCATACATTTTAAATAAGTGGTTCTTAATCAAAATTCCGAATGAAAAAATAGTATCCCACTGACAACATTGTTGAAAAGTATGACTGCTAACTGACTCTACCACATTCCCCATATTCCTCGGACTAAGGTCCTAATTATTTTAGTTTCATCCCCACGATAAAGGAATCGCTCCGTGGCATTAGCTTTGATAGCATTCTCGAGATTTTACAATCTGTAAACCGCTCCAATCAAAGGATAGCAGAACAGGCGCTGTAAATGGTATTTTGTATCTTTCAGAATTCTGGGAACGATGTTAAACAATGCTGGATACTATTACAAGGTGGAGAATGGTAAAGGAACAACACAATTAGAAAAGTTGTTAAATGCCAGTGTTTTGTTAAAAAGAAATTCGCCTTTTTTAATCCTCTTATATTATTTGAAGTACTTTCTATAAGAAAATCCAGGTAGTTTCTTCCCCTTTTTTACTGTATTTTTCCCTGATCACTTTCCACCCTGTATTAAAGGGCTATAAGTGTTTGATCCCTGTATTTCTTCAATTTTATATATTATATATAATTACCACTATTAAAATTTCATCCAATGTATATTCTACCACTCCCATTAAAAATACTACTAACGCACTACTTTTATTACTGATATATTAATTTAATTTAAAAAAATTCACTCTTCTTTCTTTATATTGAACTAGTGAATAAATGATATATTTTTTATTAAATAATCGACTTAAAAGAGTGACGGAAATTCGTTAGGAAAAAGAGGATAAAAACAGAAAAGTAGCATTTCCGAGTTCAAAAACTTTTTCTCCTTTAATTAAGAGAAACACATAATTCTGCAAATTAAATCTACGTGAAAGACGATTCATGTAATATAAATAATGAAAAAAATTTACTTTTTGAGAACTCTCAAAGCCTTTTCACATGTAAGCATGTAAATTATTAGAATATAAATGAGTTAGAGTCTATTCTCAAAATTCACAGCCGCCTAATTCATATAATTAGTTATCTTGTTTTACACTGTAGAAATTTCAAAGAATCCGTAAAATAACTAAAGGTGAATGCATCAGGGTCAATCCATTTCAAGTGGTCCAGCACTGGTCGCTCGACCATTTTTAAAAAATCTGAAATTTTTTGTACAACAACCCTAACATGATGAAAGTTCAAAATGACCGTTATTTTAATTTTACTATTTTTTGTTTGCGCATGGCGGCCATCTTTGTTTCATCGTGTGCAGCGATTTTCTCAGATACTAGGATGCACAAAATTGTAAATATCTCGTCTTTTATTTTACCAATTGAAATGCGGTTTGCAGCATTTTGTTCAGAATAAAGTAGGCTAAATGTATGGTGGTAGAATAATTTTGGAAAATAAATTTTTACAGGTGAAATTGTAGCACAAAATTTAAGATTTTTTCCAAAATCTATCCGTTTGCAAGAGGAAATTTTTTATGCAAGGAAAACTGTCAACCTTACACAATTTTTTCTACAAATAGGTCAAAAGTGTGTGTACTCATACACTAAGTCCCAGATCTGGGAGTAAATTTCTCTTTGCGAAAAAAATTCCGAAATTCTTCAAAAATTTCAAAAATCGCACTTTTTAGGCTTTGATATCTCTGGTGGGGCACGAGATAAAAGTTTGAAATTCTGGCCTTTGATAGTATTGTGTAGTAGTGTTATGTACAAAAAATTTCAAGAAGGAGATTTGAGTACAAGCTGAGATATGACATGGACAATATGTGAAAAATAATATTGTCAAATTATTGTAACCTACTATGTAATTGTTCCACAAGACTGTCAACCTTACACAATTTTTTCTACAAATAGTTCAAAAGTGCGTGTACTCATACACCAAGTCCCAGATCTGGAAGTTGATTTCTCTTTGCGAAAAAAATTCCGAAATTCGTCAAAAATTTCAAAAATCGCACTTTTTAGGCTTTGATATCTCTGGTGGAGCACGAGATAAAAATCTGAAATTCTGGCTTTTAGTAGTATTGTGTAGCAGTGTTATGTACAAAAAATTTTAAGAAGGAGATTTGACTACAAGCTGAGATATGACATGGACAATATGTGAAAACAATACTGCCAAACTATTGTAATCTTCTATGTAATTGTTCATATCTCCAAAATTTTAAATTAATTATTTATGGTACAAAGTTAAATGTTAATTACAAATATCTTCTTCAAATGCGTCTGTGTGATTTAAACAATTCAGAATGTATGCTAGGCCAATACACTATTTGTCCAGAGGAACAAACCTGCTACAAATGCTATTGCAACAATTTTACTCGGTACACATTTCAAGAAAAGTAAATTTCAGAAAATGGGTTGCAACTGATCGAGTTGACATGGTTTCAATTATTAAATCTAGAGAATTTCATTCAAGTTACCAAGGGATGACAAGACTTGGGTGCCTTCAAATAAAATTTTGAGAAAGAACAGTCATATGGACTGACAACAGTAACTGGTCGAACTCATAACATCTCTCGTAAATAGTGCTAAGCTCTTTGTTGAGCATATATAGTATCTTTGTAAATTAAACATTTATTATTAAACTGTTTTCCAAAAACGATATTTTCTGTGTAAGTATTGTAATAAATGAGACTTATCTCATTTCTCCTAATGTACTCATAATAGCATTTCTTAACATTTTTTAATCACCGTATCTCAGCTTATAGTCAAATCTCCTTCTTGAAATTTTTTGTAGATATCACTACTACACAATACTATCAAAGGTCAGAATTTCAGTTTTTTATCTCGTGCTCCAACAGAGATATCAAATCCTAAAAAGTGCAATTTTTGAAATTTTCGATGAATTTCGGAATTTTTTTCTCAAAGAGAAATCAACTCCCAGATCTGGGACTTGGTGTATGAGTACACGCACTTTTGACCTATTTGTAGAAAAAAATTGTGTAAGGTTGACAGTCTTGTTGAACAATTACATAGTAGGTTAGAATAGTTTGGCAGTATTGTTTTCACATATTCTCCATGTCATATATCCGCTTGTAGTCAAATCTCCTTCTTGAAATTTTTTGTACATAACACTACTACACAGTACTATCAAAGGCCAGAATTTCAAATTTTTATCTCGTGCCCCACCAGAGATATCAAAGCCTAAAAAGTGCGATTTTTGAAATTTTTGAAGAATTTCGGAATTTTTTTCGCAAAGAGAAATTAACTCCCAGATCTGGGACTTAGTGTATGAGTACACACACTTTTGACCTATTTGTAGAAAAAATTGCGTAAGGTTGACAGTTTTCCTTGCATAAAAAATTGCCTCTTGCAAATGGATAGATTTTGGAAAAAATCTTAAATTTTGTGCTAAAATTTCACCGGTAAAAATTTATTTTTCAAAATTATTCTACCACTGTACATTTAGCCTATTTTATTTTGAACAAAATGCTGCAAACCCCATTTCAATTGGTAAAATAAAAGACGAGATATTTACAATTTTGTGTATCCTAGTATCTGAGAAAATGGCTGAACACGATGAAACAAAGATGGCCGCCATGCACAAACAAAAAATAGTAAAATTAAAATAACGGTCATTTTAAGCTTACGTCATGTTAGGGTTGTTGTACAAAAAATTTCAAATTTTTTAAAAATGGTCGAGCGACCAAAATAATATTTTCTGGACCACTTGAAATGGATTGACCCATCATAAATTAGACTAGAAATACTAAACAATTCTGTATAGGATATTTCTTAGTCCAAAAGTCATTTCTTTAGATTCTATAAAAGGAATGTAAAATTATTTAACTGCTGAAAATAATCAATGTATTGTATCCCTTAATTTTAAATTGATTTTACATAAGAGAGGAACTGCTAAGTCACCTTTAATTACAGTCATTGTTTAAGTACACATCAATAAATAACGAAAGAAAGAATTTACACTGATTTAATTTGTGTTTTGAAAATTTCTTCAGTTTATGCATATTTATTTTCTTGAACAGAGGTTTTGTTATTCAGAAAGGGGCCGACGCAAAATCTCATAATTTAAAGTTATTATATACAACTTCCTTTCGGATTTTTTAACCGTTTAGAACATGAAGAGAAAGTGTTTATGAGTAAGGTTGTTTGTCTATCTGACTGTCCGTGTTCTAACTTGCGTAAAAGTTCCTAGATTGTTATGCCATTGCTACTAGTTTCTGAGATTTACTGTGGTCTAATCGGCATTGAAAATGAAGTACATCTAATGAAGTTTTCCTTACATCCTGATTTATGGAGAAAAGTCATTTGTTATATACAGGGTGTATCTAAACTCTTCTGTAAAACTTTCAGGGGTGATAGTACACATCAAGATAAACAATATTAAATAGGAAACTAAGTGTCCCAAACGTCTTCCGAAGGAGATAGGTGCCATTAAAGTTTAGGGTCCAAAATTTCAAATGATTATAAGAAACGGAAAAATTGGTCGATTCGTTTGCGGTTTTCACTAAAACTGTTCTTTATGTCAGTATTGTCTTGAAAATAAATTATAAAGATAAATTTAAAAAATGCCAATAGAGGGTGCTTTAGACTTTGGAGTAACAAACACCTATTTTTCACCGTTATTTTTTGCATTTTATTAAATTTTTTTAGAAGCTTAGACAGAAACTTAAATTTTGAGCTCAAAGTCTGAATCGTTGGGAGTGGTTAAGTAGCGCAAACTAAACTATGTTCAGTGGAGGTGGGGAGGTTTAAATTTCAAATGATTATAAAAAACGGAAAAGCTGGTCAATTGATTTTCGGTTTTCACTAAAACTATTCTTTATGTCAGTATTGTCTTAAAAATAAACTATAAAGATAAATTTCAAAAAATGCCGGTAGAGGGTGCTTTAGACTTTGGAGTGACATACGACTATTTTTTACCATTATTTTTTTGCATCTCATTAAATTTTTTTAGAAGCTTAAACATAAACTTGAATTTTGAGCTCAAAATCTGAATCGTTGGGAGTGGTTAAGTAGCGCAAACTAAACTGTGTTTAATGGGGGTGGGGAGGTTCAAATTTCAAATGATTATAAAAAACGGAAAAATTGGTCAATTGATATGCGATTTTCGCTAAAACTTTCTTTATGTCAATTGTCAGTATTTCCTTGAAAATAAATTTATTTAAGATAAATTAAAAAAAATTCCGTTAGAGGGCGCCTTAAACTGTAGAGTAACCAACATCTATTTTTAACCGTTGTTTTTTGCATCTAATTAAATGTTTGTAAAAGCTTAGACTTAAATTTTGAGCTCAAATTCTGAATCGTTGGGAGGGGTTAAGAAGCGCAAAATGAAATGTATTCAGGAGTTGAAATGTTACCCTTCCCACCGGTTGAACGCAGTTCAAGTTTGCGATAATTAATTACTCACAACGATTCAGATTTTAAGCACAAAATTTAAGTCTAAGCTTTTAGAAGCATTTAATTAGATACAAAAAATAACGGTCAAAAATAGTTATTGGTTACACTAAATTTTAAGGCGCCCTCTAACGGAATTTTTAAAAATTTATCTTTAACATTTATTTTCAAAGAAATACTGACATAAAGAATAGTTTTATCGAAAACAGCAAACAAATCGATCAATTTTTCCGTTTTTTATAATCATTTGAAATTTGAATCTCCCCACCCCCCATTGAACACAGTTCAGTTTGCGCTACTTAATCACTCCCAACGATTCAGATTTTTAGCTCAAAATTTAAGTTTATGCCTGAGCTTCTAAAAAATTTTAATGAGGTGCAAAAAATAACAGTAAAAAATAGTTGTATATCACTCTAAAGTCTAAAGCGCTCTCTATCGACATTTTTTGAAATTTATCTTTATAATTTATTTTCAAGAGAATACTGACATAAAGAATAGTTTTAGTGAAAACCGCAAAAAAATCGACCAATTTTTCCGTTTTTTTTTTTTTTTTTATAATACTTTGAAATTTTGGACCTAAACTTTAATGGCGGCTATCTCCTTCGGAAAACGTTTGGGACCCTTAGTTTCCTATTTAATGTTTGTCTTGATGTGTACTATCACTACTTAAAGTTTTGCCCAAGAACTTAGATACACCCTGTATTTTATCGCCTGTTAGTGTCACCGACCTGTTTGCGTTGTTCTGGGCTTCCGTTGCACAAAGATTCTTAAAACTATGCTAATTGAAGCATCTGTTCCTGGTAGATTACAAATCTAGACATGTACAAAATGATTTCCATGTGAACAGAGCAGTTCTGGTTTTAAGGATTGGGAGATGCTGCAACGTATTAGCTCCTTTTTCAGCAGTAAAACTTCTATATAGTCGAAAAATCTAAGAATAATAATTTTGGACCGACTTTAAAGGAATGACTTGGCAAAAGACATACCTTAAAGGGCTATAAGTGCTTCATTCCTGTATTTCTTCTGTTTTACAAACATATCTTTGGTTGTCACTGTTAAAATTTTATTTCTATGTACAGGGTGATTCATAATGGATAGGACAAAAAGAAAACATGATTGTGAACGTTGTAATTAAGATATTTAGAAAATTCAAATTTACCTCTAAACTACATTTATTCAAGTTTCTACATGTGTTCAATATGTGCCCCTCCGGTGACACGACAAATGTCTGCACGGTAATCAAGCTCCTGCCACACTCGTGATAGCACCCGTAAAGTATGGTGACGTCACTGCAACGTCGTTGTGAAGTCACATTATGACTTTGTGACCATCGATTGTCGATGTGACGTCACGTGATGTCGATGTGAAGTCACAGTGACTAAAATATGAAGTCGTTATGGCCGTTTCAGAGCTCTTTTGTGACGTTTCACAAAGTGGTCACAATGTGACGAATTTGTGAAAAATGTGTCATTTGTGACTAATTTCACATTAACATTGTGACGAAACTGTGACAAAAGCGACGTCATTTAAATTGCCAGAAACATGTTTTTTAAAGTAAATAACATGTTTTGAAGGATATTTATAAATTTCTAAAGATTTTTAAGAAAGTAACATCTTAGTCACAATGTGACGTCACTGAGTGGTGGCATTTTGGTCACAGATGTGATGCGACCAAAGTGACTCACAGTGACGTCATTGTGACCATGCATGCTATTAGAGCATATACCCTATGATGGAGTTCAACACTGCAGTTATCCACTGCCTCAGTTCTCCTAATTCTTGAGGAAGTGGAGGCACAAACACCTTGTCTTTAACGAAACCCTAGAGAAAAAAATCACTGGGCGTTAGATCTGGTGATGTTGGCGGCCAATGAAGACATGTCAAATCCTTCACCCACCTGCTTATGTTATGCGATGCGGTAATTCTTTACGAAATTTCGTGCAAAAATGTCTTTGCACAACCGTTACCGAGGAGGTTTTGGCATATTCGAAAACGCAGTACGCTTTCTCCTGCATAGACGACATTTTGTTTAGCGCCTTTAGCGGCGAGTTCATCATTCGATGATTTTTCCCTGCTAACAAATAAAACTTGTATAATTGTAGTTGAAGAATAAATTTGTTTCGGCTGAATAAATCCATTACGGCAGTCACACTGTGTTATTCTTTTTGGCCCATTCGTTATAAACCACACTGTATATCTTACCACTCCAATTAAAAAAATCTTTTAACGCATGACTTTTATTACTGATATAAATTAATTTCAAGAATTTCACTCTTCTTTCTTTATCTCGAACTAGGGAAGTAAATGATTTCTTTTTAAATGACCGATTTTAAAAAAGTGACGGAAATTCGTTAAGAAAAAGAGGACAAAAAACAGAAAAACAACATTTTCGAGTTCAAAAACTTTTCCTCCTTTAATTAAGAGAAACACATAATTCTGCAAATTAAATCTACATGAAACACGATTCTTGTAATATAAATAATGAAAATAAATTTACTTTTTGAGAACTCTCAAAGGTTCTCGTGTAAGCATGTAAATTATTAGAATATAAATGAATTAGATTCTATTCTCAAAATTCACAGCCGCCTAATTAATTTAAATATAACTAGTTATCTTGTTTTACACTGTAGAATTTTCAAAGAATTCGTAAAATAACTAAAGGCGAATGCATCATAAATTAAACTAGAAATACTAAACAATTCTGTATAGAATATTTCTCAATGCAAAAGTCATTTCTTTAGATTCTATGAAAGGAATGTGAAATTATTTCATTACTGAAGAATAATAAATGCATTGTATTCCTTAATTTTGAATTGATTTTATATAAGAAAAGAACTGCTAAGTCACTTTTAATTACAGTCGTTATTTAAGTACATATCAATAAATAACGAAAGACAGAATTAACTCGATACTAATTCAATTTGTGTTTTGAAAATATCTTCAGTTTATATATATATATATATATATATTTTTTTTTTTTCTTGAATAGAGGTTTTGTTATTCGGAAAAGGGCGAACGCAATTTCTCTTAAAGTTATGATATAAAACTTCTCTTCAGATTTTTTTAACGCTTTACGACATGAAAAGAAATTTTTTATGAGCAAGGTTTGTCCATCCATCTATTTATTTGTCTGTCCTAGCTCTAATTTGCGTAAATGTTCTCAGATTGTTATGCAATTATACTAATATATCGTTGAAAAAAATGTGAAATATATTGAATAGATTTTGTTATAAAAGGCTTGGCATAAACACACTTTTTATGCTAAAATTTGACTAAATATTACCTAAATTTAAAAAGTTAATTAAAATTCCATTAAAAATTTATATGAAGTCATAATTGTATTGTCTGTTTCTGTTAAAATCTCATGTGTTTGATAAAAATTTCATATTATTCAAGATAAGTGCCCGAAAGTAGGCACATATCTTAAAGAACATATACACTGGTGTGCAAAAATTAAGGACGGAGCAGATAAATTAGCATAAAAATCGAAAAATTCAACCGAACGAAATGAAAGGCCAATCAGGAGATAGATCTGAAACAAATGCAGTAGGACATTTCCACATATGGCATATGGCGTGAAAGGCAGAGGTGTTAAGGGGGACAAAGCACAGAGGCGGTGACCGTTCAGAAATTTGGTAAAATCTCTTGCATTGTGTAAAGTCATTTCAATGATATATGCTACTATTGTATGATATAAACAAGAGGCAATCCAGGAGATGTCATCTGGTTTACTTTACACGAGATCGAGTCACTTGGAAGTTGTAAGAAGGTTAAACGGGAACAAGTATGGTACAAGAGTTCATTATCGCTCACAACAGCGTTTTACGAGCCTGGAATGCATTTCAAACGAGGGGATCAGCCGTCCGAGCATTCATCAGTGGTCGCCCACGAGCAACAACAAGAGCAGACGACCGTTATGTTGTCCTAAAGGCGAAATCAAACAAGAGGCAGGCAGCTGCAGAAATCGCACGACAGATTGAACAGATTACTGAACGTCAGATATCACGTTAAAACATGGCTAAAAGGCTGCACAAAGGTGGCCTATATGCGCGATGTCCAGTACGGCGTATAGCATTAACATTTGATCATCGGAGACGCCATTTTGATATGGTGCCAGAAACACAAAAAATGGTCACAACAGGATTGGGCTCGAGTACTCCTTACGGATGGGACCCGATTTAGTATGACGAGCGATTCTGGACGTTTACACATCTGGAGACAGCAGGGAACACCCCATTCCAACATCATCGACTGGTACAATTTTGGGGGTGCCTCAGTTCTTGTTTTTGGCGATATCATGCTTGGTAGCCGTACGGACCTGCACGTCTTCCACAGATTTTCAGTATCTCGTGCCCGCTATTGTACCGGGATTCACTTGCCTCACGTCCATCTTTTTAAAGATGTTGTGTGTCCAGACCTCCCCTTCACGGACGACAACGCTCTCCGTCATCGTAGATCGATTATCGAAGAACTCTTGGAGAGTGGAGATATTCAACGCATGGATTGGCCTGAAACATCTCCGGGCCTGAATACTGTAGAACACACGTGGGCTCTTCTCTGGATACGCTTGGCATCACCTGACCAGGCGCCAGCTACGATTCCGGAGCTGAAATTGTCGTTACAAGAGGAATCAGACTCGATGCCTCAACAGATCCTAGACAACCTTGTCTCCAGCATGGACAAACGTTGTAAATCCTTCATCGCAGTCCGGTTTGACCATATCCCCTATTAGAGACTAAATTTTTCCTGCCAGGTGCCTGTAAAAAGGACGCTTCTGTCTTCTTTGCATTTGTGCCCCAAGTGAACTTTACAACAAAGTGTTTATGTATACTTCTGATTATTTGTTTCGATGTTTTTTAACACTTGTCCCATATTTTCACATCTTGAAGATTTTATGTTATTATTTTGGTCGATGTGGAAAACTAGGCGAAATTACATTCGAAAAACCTCTCGTCTTTAATTTTTGCCCACCGGTGTATATGCACATACATATAGTTGCCATCATTAAAATTTTATCTATGTATATCCTACCACTCTCATTAAAAAACACTAGTAATGCACTACTTTTATTACTGATATATTAGTTTAATTTCAAGATTTTCACTCTTCTTCATTTATATCGAACCAGTGAGTAATTTTTTTTCAAAATGACGGAAATTCGTTAAGCAAAAGAGGATAAAAAATAGAAAAACAACATTTCCGAGTTAAAAAAAATTTTCTCCTTTAACTAAGAAGAACGCATAATTCTGCAAATTAAATCTACGTGAAATACGATTCTTGTAATATAAATAATCAAAATAAATTTACTTTTTGAGAACTCTCAAAACCTTTTCTCATGTGAGTATGAAAATTATTATATAAATGAATTAGATTCTATTCTCAAAATCCACAGCTCCTAATTTATTTAAATATAATTAGTTATCTTGTTTTACACTGTAAAAATTTCAAAGAATCCGTAAAATAACTAAAGGTGAATGCATCATAAATTAGACTAGAAATACTAAACAATTCTGTATGGGAGACTTCTTAATCCAAAAGTTATTTCATTACATTCTATAAAAAGAATGTGAAATTATTTCACTACTGAAGAATAATTAAGGCATTGTATTCCTTAATTTTGAATTGATTTTATATAAGCGAAGAACTGCTAAGTCTCTTTTAATTACAGACATTATTTAAGTGTATAGCAATAAATAACGAAAGAAAGAATTAACTCGATACTAATTCAATTTGTGCTTTGAAAATATCTCCAGTTTATATGTATGTATTTTCTTGAATACAAGTTCAGTTATTTGGAAAGGAGCGAACGCAAATTCTCTAACATAAAGTTATAATATAAAGCTTCTGTTCGGATTTTTTAACGCTTTATAACATGGAGAGAAGGTTTTTTAGAGTTAAAGTTTGTCTGCCCATCTGTGTTTCTGTCTGTCTGCGTTTCAACTTGCGTAAAAGGGTCTCATATTGTTATGCAATTGTTATACGTTTTTTGAGATTTATTGTAGTATCATTGGTGTTGAAAATGAAACAGTCAATATTTACAGTTCATTTGCATGGACTTTTAAAAGAATTTCGCTATGTCCTGATGTAAGGAAAAAAGTCATTTGTTATGTATTTTATCGCCCGTCGGTATTATCGACCTGTTTTGAGTTCTTGTGGGCTTTCGTCCACAAAGATTCTTGAGACTATGCTAATTAAAGCATGTGTTCCTGTCAGGGTTTCCAAGCCAGACATGTTCAAAATGACTTTCACACAAACAGAAGTATTCTGGTCCTAGATTTCGGGAATTTTCGCAACGTATTTTATTTTCTATTGGTGTAACAGACCTGTTTGCGTTATTGTGGACTTCCGTGGCACAAAAATCCTTGAGACTATGCTAACTGAAGCATCAGTTCTTAGTAGGATTAGAAGACCAGACATGTTCAAGATGATTTCTACACAAACAGAGGTATTCCGGCCCTAGAGATTGAAAGTTGTTACAACATATTAGCTTCTCCTTCAACGTAAAAATTTCTTTACAGCCAAAAAAATCTAACAATAGTGAATTTTGAATCGACTTTAAAGAAATGACATGGCATAAGAGATTTAGAAGTGACAAATGTGATTTTTAGATTCTGAAATTTTCAGAGGATAACTAATAAAATCGGCTTATTACAAGAAAAACTGATGGCAGATAAAGTTTATGTAGTAGTCTTCTCTGAAAAGAAAAGGAAAAGATAGGAAGAAGAAACTGGTGAACTATTTCATGATAAACGGCCAAAATGTCGCACAGACGACGTTTACATAAATACCTATATTTACTAACTTATAAGTTATTATAATATAGACTATACATTAAAAAGAACAAAGAAACCTATATTTTTATATAAGCATGATTATTTTAATTTGAGGATACAATATGTAGCATTGTTAAAACAGCAGTAATATGCAGTAAAGTTGCCCCATATGTCATATGGAATGGCCTCTAAATATATTTAAAAATCTCCGTAGTTCAATGCTTAGATTTTAATAAGTTGCCCGTTTAAAAAATAAATAAATATAAAAAATAAGAGATAATAAAAATAACAGATATTAAAGATCTCCACACTTCAAATCTTAGACCCAAGTAATCACCCCATTTGGGCTATTCAATGAAAAACTGACAAAATGTCCTATGTTTGATACTTAGATGAATAATTTTACCTATTAACTTAAAAGTTGTTAAACATAAACTATACATTAAAAATAACAAAAAAACCCTCTAAAGTTTCATATTAGCAACGCTGTTTTAATTTGAAGATATAATAACTTAGTTAAAACAGCAGAAATATGTAGAAAAGCTGTCCCACGCGTGACATGGAACGACCCTGGCAAATATCCCAATTTTTTGAATAAAGGAGGAAAAAACAAATACGCCAAAGCAGGAGTTTTAGTCATGATTAGAAAGCAGTTCTGAAATAAAATATCAAATTAGAAATTTCACACATTGAAAGAAAAAAAATCCGTTTAATTTGCGGCAAAAAAGTTACATCTAATATTACCGCAATTTTTACGGCAAAAACTACTGGCAACAGTTTTTGCAGTAAATTTAACGAAGCTTTTTTACAGTGCAGTGAAAGGATTCTATATATGTGCATGACACTTTTCGGAAGAGAAATTTCTATCATATAGACTGGAGTTGACAATACTGACAATTATCTCATCAAGTTCACGGCTGAAATTACAGAAATAGTTAAAGCTCAATTTGCATATTAAAACGGCATCGGTCGGCAAAGTTATATCTCAGTGGAAATCATCTGAAAACTCGATTTTAGTGGTTGATTCGTAGGTTTACTATTAAATTTTCCTACTCTTTGTCCTTCATGTTTATATCTTTGGGTGCTGGAAAACACAATGGTAAACTTACGAGTTAACAGCTAAAATAAGGTTTTTAGGTGTTTTCCAACAACATAAGGCTTGGCAGACCGATTGCATTTTAATATTCGAATCGCATTTTAACTAAATCTAGAACTTCAGCCGTAAACTCAATGGGATGTTTGTTCGTTCTGCAGCTTCCCTGTCTAATAGGAACTTATGCACCAACAAACGATGCCCGTAAGAAATAAAAATATACAGGGATGTATTACGGGTTATCATTGTAAATGGTGTGAATTATTGTGTATGATTTATTTGATTGGAATTCCACCAAACAAAAAAAATATATTTTTGCTGGGAAATCTTAAAGTAAGAATAAGAAAGAGACTAGGTATTATTGGAAAATTTTGGAAAGAAATTTGTCGTGACAACAGGAAGCGCTTGATTGAAATCTGTGAACGCTCATGCTTTAAAATACAGAATGCGTTTACCAACATAAGGACAACCAGCGTCACATATGGCACAAAGAACAGAAAACCAGAAAATTATTATTAAACTGCTTATAACTAAATAATGTACTTCAACCAGAATTAAAAATTTTAAATTACATCGAAATTCAGAGTATGGATCTGATCGTTATTTAGTCAAGATTGAATTTGGAATGGGATGTGTTAAATAGTAAAGTAAAACTATTTAATGAATAAATAAAAGTGAAATGCTGAACCCAGCATTTAAAGTGAGGTTACTACTAATGAGGATATTGATGAGCGGACTTACCCCTTTCTTTTCGGTACAACAGGTATTACGAATATGACAATATTATGAGTGATAGACGGATTGTAAATTTGAAGGTATGGCAGAGGATCCATATAACCATTAAAAAAATTTTTAAGCTAATGTTAGGCTTTCTTACTCTAAAAAACTTTAATCCGTTAAAAGCAACACTTTCCCTAAAACCTCATTACTTATTTTTATCTATCATTTGTTTCTTAATCCTTATTTTACGTTTTAAAAAATCATTCGATTACCCACAATTCAGAACCTGATTTTGTAAGATAGTTCTCCAATCGACTGAGAAAACTTACTTCTTTTTTTCGCCTGTTTTCTTTCTTTTCTTCGTTCTTTTTTCGTATTGGTTAGTTTCTCGCTTTCTAGAAAGTTAATTGGCAATGCAAAACGTTGTTGTAAAATTCTGCATTTGTATGCGTATTCGATATAAAGCGACATTACTTTAACTTGAGAAGCAGATTTTATATTTTTTCGATTGTGACATATCCCTGTCATGTGGAGTTAAAAGTCTTTAATAGATGAATTTCTATTCTTGTAATACCATCTTTCTGTTTCATTATGGCGGCATATTACGTTGGTACGAAGTTTATACCGAAGTATTCGCGGAGTTATTTACTGTGATTTGAAGCACGAATAAATTTGTTTAAAAAGGATGTCGTATATATTTGATTAAAAGGAAAATTTTCCAAGGAATTCATTTTTTGCCGTAACACCGTGAGTCACTCACGTCTGCTAATTAAACCGTCTACGATCGAGTGCTTTTGGTAAATGGTATATCAAGCATTAGCCATAAGCATTCATTAACACATTGCATTGTCATAGAGTAGCATTTTACGTACATATATTACGTACATATTATGTACATTTTACGTACATAAAATTCCCCTTCAGTATTTTTTTCTAATAAGGAGAGTTATACCTGAATATTTTTTTGCAGTTCTGTCTATGAGGTATAGAAGTTATATATAAAGAATAAAATGAAAAAAAAAGTTAAAACTTAAAGTGTACATTCCAGCAATTTTTATTCAAAAACAGTACTGTAATCGATTTCTTTTTTTGTATCCATGTAAAGAAACACCCTGTGAGAAATAAAATACGACGAATGCCCCGTTATAACGTAATTGTGAAATTCAGCGATTTATATGAGTTTCAATATCTTTGAAATAGAGTAATCGCATTAAAATACTCTTCAAACGATTTTTCTTTACCATAATGTAATTTAATTCTTTTGAGTGCCTCAGTACATAAACAATTAATTTTACATACTTCATATACAATACCAAACATGATTTGGTGACCCTAAATAACTTTTATCAATGGAAAATCGGAGTATATTTACGTGAGTTTGAATGTGGACAGATGGGAAGACAAACCGAATGCATAAACACTTTTCAACATTGCTGGAAAGTATTAAAAACAGTGTTAAGAATCCTGAAATATACTGAAATATGATATGATATTTTGCATGATAGGTTTTTGATTTTAATATTAATTATTTAACCGTATATTTTAATGCACTTTAAAACATTTGTGTAACGTTACCTTATAAAATTCTACTTTTTAGTAACGCACAAGTCATTTCCTATTATAGGAAATATATTTATGAGTTTAAAGTGTTTAAATTTAATATAAAGTTTTATATTTTGTATCATTTAAAAAAAATTGTTGTGTAATCAGCATTTAAACTTTTCAAATCATTACTCTACTTCTTCTTACCTATTGGATGTGAATATGTTGGAGATTCTTGTCTTTCTGTTTCTTCTCTTCTTTCTTTCCTTTCTGAAATATAAGTACCCTGTTTATTGTACAATCTATCTAAAGTTATATTACTTAAAATAATTATCAAAAATACTCAATTTTTTTACATAATTAACCATTCTATGTAAAATAAATAAACCTTATCTCGTCACATTTTTTGAAACACATTTCTACATAAAAAAAACAACAAAACACTAACAACCATCCACTCAAAAAAAAAAAAAAAAAAAAAAAAAAAAAAAAAAACAGCAACGAGAAGAAAAAAAACAATTTTAGAAAGCAAATTATATTTTTTCAAACCTTTTCTTAAGCCCCAAAAACATTTTAAAAAGTTTTTTGCAATAGCAGGGCTCACAAATGGTCCGCCAACTGGACACCAATATTTTCTTAGAAAAATTTTCTTTTTAGATTTTTCTTGCAAATTGCACAGAAACCCGTTTTAGAAGTTACTTCTGGCGCAAATTTTGTAGAAATTTACGATGAAATTTACTATTCAAAAATATTGGTGTCCATTTGGGAGCCCTGTAATAGGTGTGTAATATTGCGATAATAGTTATAAAAAGTTTAAAAAAATGTTCTGAAGAATTTTTGGACAAGCCCATCAAAATTTAGAAACACAAAGATAGTTACAAGTTTGTATACTAGACTTGTAACAAGAATTGAAATTAGTTTTCTATATCTTTCAACCTCCTATGGGACTGAAAAACTTAAAAGATATCTTGATTCAATGAAAATAGTAAAATCTTTGAGTGCAACTTCGAGAGCCATTCATTAAGAGCCCACACTACTCAGTGAAAAAGGCCCGAATGATAATGTAAAGTCTATGGGGGCGTTCTTTTCAAATATCTCCCTTAAATTTTAATATTTTTACGTGATTTTTTTTTGCATAGGGTAGCTGATTATGTTCCCCTACTTTTTCAATATTGGTTAAAAAAAAAAAAAAAAAAAAAAAAAAAAAAAAAAAAAAAACTTTTGAAACCGGTTAGAACCGGCTCTGAAATTGAAACTATCATAATATAAAAATATATAACCAAAATCGAAAAAGTAAAAACTAGCCCAGTTTTAAATCGTACTCAGCTATCCTATGCAAAAAAGCAAAAATATTAAAATTTGAGCGATATATTTGAAAAGAACGCCTCCATAGACTTAACATTATCATCCGGGTCTTTTTCATGAGTGGTGTGGGCTTTTAATGCTTTTCCTTTTTGCAAAAAATAGCTTTCTGAGTAAAGATAAAAAAGATTATAAGAAGAATTTTTTGATTCTAATTGAAAGCTGTCAATAGCACAGTCGTGGATTTTTTAATTTTCTTTTAAGAAGGAGCACTTAATCTATTGTCTGTGTCAGTTAAAAAATATTTATGACTTTAGTTTTCTATCTGTTTGTCTATCAGTAGGTACTTTAACTGTTATAAAATTATGGTATACTTACTATATAATTCAACTGAGTCATTATTGTAGATAGCAGTACTATTACAATTGAGAAGCTATAATAATCTATGCAATATTGATTTTATATTGATGACTTTAGTTGGATTATAAAGTGTATGATAAACGAAGTCCATTATAACTTTAAAAAATTTTAATGATGTTATACGCTCTTAAATTGAAGGAAAATTTTCGCATACTATTTGCAAATGTTCTCAAATTCTTTTTGGAAGTTGTTATATCTATTTGTTTGTCAGATCTCTAATTTTTGAAACAACGGTCGGATTGCTATGCATTTAAAATAAACTATTGTAACAAATATTGATATAAAGAAAAATGAAGCTATTGATAATGTCTTTTTAATTTTTTTAAAGGTTAATTTCTTTTTATATTCATACCTTTTTCAAGAATTTGATGATGTGTGAAGCCACGTTCAAACAACGATTATTTCTGAATCCAATTAAACGCTTTATAAAAAAAACCCCACAAAGTTTCATTAAGAAGCTATAATTATAACAAAATCATAATACTGTTATTAATGGACTCCGACTTGTTATTACTTAGTGATTTAACGACAGGCACTGACTGTTCATAATTTTTCAGTTATCAAATTATTCAAGAAATAATTGCACGCGACACAGAATGAAAGAGATGAAACATAGATTTGTAATGTGCATTATGAACTGTACAAATAACTAGTGAAGAATTCTTATTTCTTGTGAAAAGAAGTGAGCGTTTTAGGTATTATATAATACCATTTACATTTTTATTTGAAGTAAACATTAAAAAAATGAGATACATTAAATTTTAGTAACGAAGAGATTGACTATTTATAAACACATAGAACTAACATAGAAGTATACTGACTAACATAGTAGTCGTAGCAGTTGTCTTAATTGTTGAACTTTATACTAAACTTTATTATGATTGCTGACAATGAGAATTTATAATTAATACGAATCATATATTTTACCTGTAAAAAAAGCTGTCAAAATTTGAAAATAAAATTTTACTTCATTGCGATGATCCAACAACAATTATTCAAAAATAAATAAAAAATGAGCCTCATGGGAGTATTAGGATCTTATTTGATAGTTTTACACTTGGCGACAGCACCGTATGTGTCAGATATTGAAGAATTCGTTAATATCCGATCATTTGATTTTACCTAAATTCCTCTAATTGTTGCTAGACGCGAAAGGGTTAAAAGTAGACGTAAGTAATATAGATACATATAATATTAGAGATTTATTTTTTTAAAAATTATGACTAAAACTGTAATATTTACCCAGTTTGATATTGTCTGCAATAGGACGAATTTCTTCGTACACAATTTCGTTTTTTCTAATGGTGGGTTCTGAAATAAAATACATTACATTAATAATAATAATAATAATAATTAAAAAAACATGTCAATTGCCATTTTTTTATTTTTATGAAAAGACAATTTACAAAGAATCTTTATAAAAAATATTAATTTACAAAGAGCATTTTCAAAAATCTCATTTCAAATAAGAATACGAAGTTTAATTAAATGAATGAATATGAAAGAAGATATAAAATATGAAATATAAAATACATATGAAATAATTAAAAAAATAGTGATTATTGTAATATTAATGCAGATATTAAAATAGCGACTTATCGATATATCTCACCTTGTTATATCGTTCATTTAAATCAATGTGCCTAATGTGCATAAATGTGACATAAACGTAACAAAGTACTTTGGATACCTTATGTAGGTTTTAATTGCTGCAAAAGGACCAAAACGATACAATGTGACAATTTTTGTTTCATTATAAAAATTCAATTTCTTCAAAAAAATTAGATTTCACTTAAAAGCAAAATAATCAGTCTTTTTTTTTTGCTTACATTTGGGTATAAAACTATACCCAAAATATGACGAAGATATGACAAATATGACGAAGTTGAGAAATCGCATTTTATTTTAAGCACAATGATGTAATCGTTCGTTTTAGGAGTTTCTTGAAAATTAAAAAGTTCTTAATTTAATTGCAATTTTTAAATAATTAATACATATGTGTATTTAAATAGACATCCATAATATTTATCATATTTTATGAAGAATATATTAAGATGTATATAAGCTAATATTCTGAAGACAAATCTAAAAAATATACTTGCATAGTCGAGAAAGATTAGGGAGGGTTGACCCACTTTTTACAATACGATTTCTTACTTTTTAGATATTGAACCTAGAATAATGTTTTATACAGGGTGTTTATAAAGTCCTGGATCAATTTTGATGTTTAATAACTCATAAAATAATGACGATATAAACAAACTTATGGCATTTATTGATGGAATAACTCATATATTTTCCTTTTCAGGTTTCAATATCTTTACTTTTGTAAATATTGTCTGCGCGTGTGGTTAATTTCAGATAATTTCATTTTCCAGTCAAAATATCTGTACTTTTCTAAATATCGCCTGCTTATTAATTGTATTTTTCTCTCTTTTGTTTTTAGCAACCATTGAAAGCAACCATTGCAATATTATGTTTACTTTTGATGTGTTTGTTCTATGTTACTTTTGTATGTGATGTTTTATTCGAGCGGATATTAAGGCGAATGCATACACCACAAAAAAAAGCACAGATTTTATGGTGATTCATAGAAACAAAATCGATATTGCAAGCACAGAGAAATTGCAGAAGAATTTACCAGAAAGATTCTCCATCCAAAAGCAGAATTTTGAGGTGGAAAAAGAATTTTCTAGAAACTGGAAGTATCGCAGATAAGAAACGTTCCGGACGTCCCTGCACAAGTGATTTTGATGTTGAGCGTGTCAGAGACACATTTTTACACGATCCTAGAAGATCTGTGAGATCAGCGGCAAGAGAATTGGATATGCCAATTTCGACGGTGTACAAGGTTTACAGGAGGAAAATGTCACACATTTATGACTTAAGGGTGTATTTCGATTCAAACTGCTTATTTTCTAATTTATTTTTTAATTCATTTTTGCTCTCAAACGCACCAAACTTTCAAAATCTCTTATATGGAAAGTACACAAGGTGCCGTGATTACCGATTTTTTGATAAATGCAGAAAATATTGTAAAAAAAGCCATCAAAAATGGCATTTCGAACCGATTTTTCCGAAGCGAGAGATCTGTGAACGAAAAAAAGGTCATACTGATAAAGTAATTGTTTATAAATCAAATTCTAATTAATTGATCCTAAAAAGACTTCACACGGCATCTCATACGTCCCTTCAAGAATCCCCTCAGCAAGTTTCATGGTTCTACTTTTGAAAATGTGTCTGAAATTGTATCGGAAAATTTCGAGCTGTTGAAGGTGGAAAAGCGTTTTTTCGAATACACCCTTAAAAGCCAGAATTACAACCGCAATAGCCTCTGTGGATGTCGACATGCTTGCCGCTACCTGGCGTGACTATCGACTTGATATCTTCCGTGCGACGAAGGAGGCACATGTGGAAGTTCATTGACAAGGATCATGAAACTTTTTGAGTCTATCTAACCATCTAAGTTATTAATTTTATTCTATCTTTATTATTTTATGAGTTATTAAACATCCAAAATGGGTCCGGGATTTTATGAAAACCCTGTATATTTTTTATGCATTTTAAATTCAGTTATAAAAAATTTATTTATAAGTATAATTTATAAAAAAAAAAATTAAAAATGATTGATTTTAGTTATGAGAAAATTATGGTTCAAGACTTCCCATATATGGGATGATTAACCCATTTTGTTTTATAGTGAAATATTTGTTAGGAGAAATTAAACCAGTTAAAGAAAGCAAAATAATTTTATACTACATGCTTTAATTATTATAGAAGATTGAAATTATGATGCTTAAAGATACATGTTTAGACGGAATTTCAAGTCACGGGAGAAAACTTCCGTTTTAAACAGTATTTTGTCTGATGAGCAGGTATAATTGTACAATAGGGAAAATGAAATTTTAACATTTAATACAGCATTTCATTAGAGGCAGATTCCGTTTTCATAAGGTTTCATGTATTTTTTTTGTCCGTAAATAAAAGCCATTGTCTCAGTTTTCCCCCCTTATTCTACTTTTTGTGACATTCGACCTGGAAATTTTAGTTTGCATGTAGTTTGTCTTCATCTCACTGTATTCAACTTGGTGAAATTTGTCTACATACCTTCCTAAAAGTTTTTGATCAATACTATTTTTCTTTAACGGTCGCATGAGTACTTAACTTACCAACAACTCTTAAGCGTTCACTCTTGCTAGCCTTTTTTACTTTTTTCTATTGTTTTTATTTATCTTCTGTATATAATATTCGAATGAAAGAAGGTCCTATCAACTTTTTATTTCATTAATTTATTTTTCTTGCATTGGGTACTATAACACTTTTTCCCTTTTTTCTTTACTTAGTTTCAAACCTTTTCTTTTACATCACTCCATTTTACTGTATCTTTACAGAAAAAAATATATTCTTTTTTATAAATAAACCATTAACTTTTCATTATGTGCTGTGTATAACAAAAAGCTTTCAAAACGGCTTAAATGAGGTATGTGCTTACTCTCAAATCTCTGGTTTTGCAAAAAAATTTATATTTCGTTTTTATTATTTTAAATTTCAAGCATTCAGAATTCCAAGTATGCCTTCCATTTGGTCCAGCGTTGATTGGAAGCAAAGTTATAGCCCGAAATATAAACCTTTATACATAAGTCTTTATACTATATTGAAATTTGCGTTTTTCATTTTTTCCGTTTATAATAAACCTCATTTTTTATAAAGTTTTCAAGATATTGAAACATAATTTGGTCATAAGGTTCTGCTCATCTATTGGTATGTTATGAAGCAAAGTACAACTTTTAAATATGTATATATAGATTCAAGAATTCCTTTTTTTTAAAAATACACACTTTTGAAAAAAAAATCATGTTTTGTATGCAAAATTTGGCATGTTTTTATAAATTTAAGGGTACAGTAGACTTTCAAAATCGCAAAAAATCATCAAATTGTCGAATTTTCATTTTTAGCATAATAAGATTATATGAACTCCCTGCTACTGAACACAAAAATAATTTTTCAATTTCGACTATTTTTACTGGATTTAGAAGCATTTTTGTCCAATCAGCTGATTTTGCCCCGCCCCTTTGTTTACTTTTTTGCCGATTCGCATCCGTAAAATTTAGCCTAGTATTCAGTTTTACCTTTCAAAATGTTATTATTTTGCACTGAATACTTATTAATTTTGTGATTTCGCAAAACAATACTTTAACTGTAATTTTTAACTGTTTCTTTTAGCGTTCGTTTACAATGTATTTAGAGGAATTGCTTTTTGTCCCCAATCTTTTTAGTGTAAAATAAAAAGTATATTAATATATTTAATATATTAAAAATATTTAATATATTTAACAAAAATTTGTACAATAAAAGGTATTTATACCATGAATATTTCTATAAAAATTAAAAAAAAAAACATTAGAAAATACAAAAAGTTATTGTTCAGAAGATTTTTTAAAATTGAGTTACTTCACGCCCTTTGCATGAATTACTGTCGAAGCCACATATTTTATGTGAATTTACAATAAAAACATAAAACACTTACATATAAGCTAGAAATGATATTATATCCCTTATATATAGCTGAAACTGTGTCAGTAGGAAAATATTAAGCAATTATAACCATTGTAGTTACTAAAACCTGTTTTTCTCAGAATGAATATTTTCGTCGTTTTCATGATTTCAAAATGTTCCATGCGAAATTCTTTATGTTAAATTTTTCTGATTTTTTTGTTTAAAATGCTGTCTATGTATGTGTTAACAAATGTTACTAAAAATAAACTTTTTAGACGCATTTAAATTTTTAAAATTTCAGTTATATGGATTTTTTAATGATTTTATAACGAAAAATACAAAAGAATTAAGTTAAAATCATTTTTTTAATGTTTTACAAGTAATATGCTAAAAATGCTAAGTAACGTTTGTTAACACATACATAAAGAGCATTTTAAACAAAAAATCAGAAAAATTGGGCATAAAGAATTTCGCATGGAGCATTTTGAAACATTGTCATTTCTCGTTAATTAAAAAAAAAAATATGTATCTCAAAAACTATTGAATATATTTTTTAAAAATATTGTGAAATAAGAGATATAGATACTATGACTATTTCCAGAAAAAAAAAAATCATTGAAAATTAAAAAAGTTTGTTTTGAGAGTCCACTGTACCCTTAAGAGGCATTACAAATCTTTGCTTCATAACACAGTCAAGTGGTTTGCTATTGTTAAAAAAAAGTGAAATATATTGAATAGATTTCATTACTCAAGAATTGGGATAATCGTTACTCTTTGGTAAAATTTAACTTAATATTGCTTAAATTTGAAAAGTTAATTGAAATTTCCTTAAAAATGTATTTGAATTCACAATTTTATGCCCTATTTTAACTACAAACTCATGTGTGTAGTAAAAATTTCGCATTCTTCAAAAAAGTTCCCCGAACATAGACACATATACCTTAAAGGAATCTTGACCATCTGGTCAAGCCTTCCTACATAAATCTTTTCTAAAAAATAGCACAGGTTACGTTAACCCTAATTTATTTTACAATCTTTATGCCCAGAATGAAAGTGGAATATTTCCGAATTACTTTAAACCTATGTCATAAATTTTTATGATATATTTTATCTGTTAAAGGCTTACAAAATGTTTCTAAAAAACACAAATTTAAGGTTGAAAACTCCTCACAATTTATTTTTCAACACTTTTTTCAATTATCTATATGAGATAAAGATGTTTGTGCATTGTAGTTTGGTAGATAGCTATTGGTAGGGCTCTGGAATTCTTTTAAATATGAAAACTGAGGGAAAAGGGGCAAACCACCCTTATGCTCTACCCTCCTTAGTCCCCCCCTATATAATTTTTATAAATTTTTTCACTTTAGTTATTACACATTCGTTGAATCATATTATTTTCATATCCCCTGTAGGGAGATGCAAAATGGGCTATTGTAGTGTATACTAGTTATTATTCATTTAATAGTTACTTAGAGACATATACATATATATATATAATCGTGTAGTGCACAGAAGAAAAGTAACCGGATGTGCCAATCTCCTACATGTTAATTATTCAAAATTCACTAATCACAGTACCAAAATTAAATGACAAACTATGTCCATCATGACATTGTTGATCATATATTTTACTTGTAAAGATATATGAATTTCTTAAATTGAATACAAATAACAAACAGATATAAGTTTCATATTGTTTCAAACAAATTATTGAATTTTTGATCCCATCCTCTTAGATGCCCGTAACCAAGATTTTAAATCCCAAGAATATAAAATCTACACCTGTTGTTCATATGCACGCAAGTTTAATAAGTATCCATTTAAATGAAAATGTGATATTAAGTTGAATAAGGAACCATTTACGATAAAGTGTGATATTAAGTTTGATTAAATTGTGTGCATTAGTTTTTGAGAGATGGCTTTTGCGAAAATCGCGAAAAATTCAGTATAGCAACACTACCTGTTGTGCGATTTACACCAAAACCAAATAAATAACTATTTATGTAAAAGCCTAACTCAATCCGAACTGTGATGAAAATCCGTACATTGGTTCTTGGAGATAGAGCTATTGCAGAAATCATACAAAATGCAGCACAGCAGTGCCTCCCGTTGGGCGATATACACTAAAAACCGAACCAGTTTATATCAATGTCTAACTGAATCAAAAGTTTTATTAAATTCTGCACAACAGTTCTTCAGGCATAGTTATTGATGAAATCGTAAAAAATGCAGCATAGCAATGCAATCTTTTGGGGGATATGTATCAAACTAATAAACAACAACTTAGTATTCAACTTGCAACTGAATCTGAAGTTTGATGAACATATGTGCGTTAGTTCTTCATATAGAGCTATTGGAAAAAAATGCACCATAGCAGCACCATCTGCAAGGCAATATACACCAAAAACTAATCAGCAGCAATTTACATCAAACTTCAAATGAATCTGAAGTTATTTGAAATTATGTGCATTAGTTCTTTAAATAGAGTGCCTTCAAACTTTTTATCACATGAAGACAGACTCATACATAGATGACAAACAGACATTTTCTTAAACCCATGAAATCGCATTCAAAATCTTCTAAAACGCATAAATCCATCGAAAATCGGAAGTCGAAATATTTCACGAATCAAATACTTTCTTCTTGTAAAGATAGAAGAAAAATTAGCTCGAAGTAAAAATTAATCATTAAGTTATCGATACATAACTTGACAAAATTTAATATAAATTTATCTAAATCTGAAATAAATAAATAATTTCTAGCATTTTTTAAAAATCGTTTAATGTGAACTATAGTAGCATGTAAAAACAATAAAAGTTAAATTATGAGATTAAGTAAATTGAGAAGCTTGAAAAATAAAAATACATTATATGAATAAGGATTTCGCAAAGAGAACGTATTTTTTTAGATACCATTTGTTATCTCTTTCCGTTCAAGAAATGGAGAATTTTTTTAAAAAAGAGGACTAAATAAATGAAGTCAATTATTGTTTTTCCTTTAAAACCGAATATTTGAGCTGTACCATGGGGTTTTTCAGCATTTGTTTTCATTGTACTGCTTTCTTTTTTTATAGGTGAATCCTCTTACATGATCATTAATGGAATAGTTGGCTGCAGCATTAAAAGCATATGTCGTGGAGACTGCTGCGTAGCTAGACTATTTGTTATGTGCGATGAAATTTTAAGATATTATTTTTTCATAAATAAATCTTTTTATTTAAATGTTTTTTGCATATTTATTGATTCTAAAATTATTTATATACCTATAATATGTACATAATTCAAAGATTTCACTGAGGTACAAAAACATATTTTATAAAAAGAATGCTAATTAAATTTTTTAAAGCATTGTACAGTGTAAAGATAAAAGATAAATGTTTTTTAACCTCCGAAAATAAAATATAAAGTATCTAAAAACAACAAAATTTAAATTACAAGATTAAATAAAACTCAGAAGGGTCAAAAATATAAGTACATTAGATGAATAAGGATTCCGCAAAAAGGGTATATTTTATTGGTTACCATTTGTTACATCTTTCTTTCAAGAAATGGGAATTTTCATAAAAAAGATGTCTAAATAAATGAAATGAATTATTGTTTTCCCCTTAAAATCGAATATTTGAGCTGTATGAGGGAATTTTGGGGAATTTATTTTCTTTTTACTGCTTTCTACCTTCCATTTTTAGTTGAATCCTGTTACATGATCGTTAATGGAGAAGTTGGCTGGAGCATTAAAAAGATATGTCGTGGAGACTGCTGTATAGCAAGACCATTTATTATGTGAAAAGAAATTTTATCATATTTTTATCTTTCAGAAATAAATCTTTATATTTAAAAACTTCCTGTGCATTTATTGAATCTAAAATTATTTAAAAATCTAAAAAAATATATATATAAGCATCAGTTTACATGAAGCTTTAACTGAATCTGAAGTATTGTGAAATTCTGTGCATTAATTCTTGAAATAGAGCGCCCGCAATTTTTTTGGCACATACATACAGACAAACACACAGATGATAGACAGGCATTTTCTAAATATCATGATATTGAATTCAGAATCTTTTAAAACTTATAAATCCATTGAAAACGGGAAGTGGAAAATTTTCACGAATCCAATATTTTCTTCTTGTAAAGATAAAAAATAAATATTAATCATTAAATTCTTGATGCATAACTTGATAAACTTTAATATAAATTTATCTAAATAGGAAATAAATAATTTTTAATTATTTTATTTTATTGTTTAATGTAAAACTATAAAATCATCTAACAACAATAAAAGTTAAATTACAAGATTAAATAAATTCAGAAGGTTGAAAAAAATATATACATTCGATGAACGAGGATTTTGCAAAAAGGATATATTTCCTTGGTTACCATTTATTATCTCTTTCCGTTCAAGAAATAAGAATTAAATAAATAAATAATAATAAAAAAAGATATCGAATATTTGAGCTGAATGATGGAGGTTTTGCAGCATTTGTTTTCTTTTTATTGCTTTCTATCTTCTTTTTTAGTTGAATCCTGTTACTTGATCATTAGTGGAACAGTTGGCTGCTGCATTAAAAGGATATGTCGTGGAGACTGTGCGTAGCAAGACTATTTATTATTTGCTAAGAAATTTTATACTATTTTCTTTCATAAATTAATCGTTTTATTTAAAATTTTCATGTATATTTTCTAATTCAATTTAAAAAAAAAATCTAAAAAAAGAAAAAAAAAAAATGTATAATTTAAATGTTTTAGTGATACAAGAACATACCTTGCTAACTGAATGCTAATTATTTTTTTAAAGCATTATATACTGTAAAGATAAAGAATAATGTTTCTTAACCTATGAAAATATAATATAACCAAATTATTTAAAAATAGAAAAATGCTTATAATTCAAATAATTAACAATGATGTAAATCATATCTCATTAACTGAATACTAATACAATTTTTTTCAAAGCATTGTACTCTGTAAAAATGAAATATAAATTTATCTAAATTGGAAATAAATAAATAATTTCTAACAAATTTGTTTTATTGTTTAATGTGAACTATAGTAGCTTCTAAAAACAACAAAATTTAATTTACGAGATTAAACAAATTAAGAAGGTTGAAAAACGTAAATACATTAGATGAATAAGGATTTCTCAAAAAGGATATATTTTTTTAGTTACCGTTTGTTATTTTTTTCTGTTTAAGAATTGGAAAAGTTTTTTAAAAAAGAGGACTAAATAAATAAAGTGAATTATTTTTTTCCTTTTAAAGCAAAATATCTGAGATGTATGAGAAAATTTTGTAACGTTTGCTTTCTTTTTATTGCTTTGAAAGCTTGCTTGCTTAGTTGAATTCTGTTACACGATCATTAATGAAATAGTTGGCTGCAGTATTAAAAGGGATATGTCGTGGAGACTATTTATTACGTGCGAAGAATTTCCATCGTATTATTTTCTTTCATAAATAAATCTTTTTATTTAAAATTTTCTTGTATATTTATTGATTTTAAAATTATTTAAAACTCCGATGTATATCTATAATTATAATATTTCACGGCGATACAAAAACTTGTAAACCGAAAGTTAGTTAAATTTTTTAAAGCGTTGTACAATGTAAAGATAAAATATAAATGTTTTTTAACCTACGAAAATATAATGCAACCAAATTATTTAAAAATGAAAATATGTATATAAATCAAGTATTTCATAATGATGTAAATCATATCTCGTACAATTTCTCGTACAATTTCACTAATACAATTTTTTCAAAGCATTGTTCTCTGTAAAAAAGAAATATAAATTTACCTAAATTGGAAATAAATAAATAATTTATAACATTTTTGTTTACTGTTTAGTACGGACCATAGTAGCATCTAAAAACAATAAAAGTTAAATTACGAGATTAAATAAATTCAAAAGGCTGAAAAATATAAATACACTTTAGATAAATAAGGATTTTGCAAAAAGGATATATTTTATTGGTTACCATTTGTTACCTCTTTCCGTTCTAGAAATGGGATTTTTTTAAATATAAAAATAGGACTAAAGAAATAAAGTTAATTATTCTTTTCCCCTCAAAAGCGAATATCTGAGCTGTATGATACAATTTTGCAGCAATTGTTTAGTTTTCATTGCTTTCCATCTTCTTTTTTAGTTGAATTGTGTTATATGATCATTAATCGAATAGTTGGCTGCAGTATTAAAAGGATATGTCGTGGAGACTGCGTACCAAGACTATTTATTATGTCTGTAGAAATTTTATCATATTATTTTTTCATAAATAAATCTTTTTATTTTAAATTTTTTTGTATATTTATTGACTATACAATTATTTTAAAATCTAAAAAAATTTGTATAATTCAAATATTTCACTTTGATACAAAAACATATCTTTTAAACTAATTAGATGTTTAAAGCATTCTATACTCTAAAGATAACAGAATAATTTTTCTTAACTTATGAAAATATAATAAGACCAAATTATTTAATAATGAAAAAATGTATAAATTCAAATGTTTCACAATGATGAAAATTATATCTTGTAAATTGAATACTAATTCATTTTTTTAAAGCATTGTACGCTGTAAAAATGAAATATAATCTTATCTAAGTCGGAAATAAATAAATAATTTCTAATAATATTGTTTCATTGCTTAATGTGAATCAAAATAACATCTAAATATAATAAAAAATAAATTACGAGATTAAATAAATTCAGAAGTTAAAAAAATTAAATGCGTTAGATGAATAAGAATTTCGCAAAAAGGATATATTTTATTGATTACCATTTGCTATCGCTTTCCGTTCAAGAAATGAGGAATTTTTTTAAAAAGAGGACTAAATAAATAAAGTGAATTATTGTTTCCCCTTTAAAATTGAATATTTGAGCTGTGCGATAGGATTTTGCAGCATTTGTTTTCTTTTTATTGCTTTCTACCGTCTTTTTTTAGTTTAATCCTGTTATATGATCATTAATGAAATAATTGGCTGCAGCATTAAAAGGATATGTCGTGGAGACTGCTGCGTAGTAAGACTATGTATTACGTGTGAAGAAATTTTATCATATTGTTTTCTTTCATAAATAAATCTTTTTATTAAAAATTTTTTTGTATATTTATTGATTCTAAAATTATTTAAAAATCTAAAACATACATATCATCATCAGTTTATAACAAGCTTTAACGGATTCTGAAGTCATATGAAATTCTGAGCGTTAATTCTTGAAATAGAATGCCTAAAATTTTTTGTCACATTTACACAGACTTACACACAGGTGATAGACAGACATTTTCTAAAGCCTATAAAATCGGGTTTAAAATCTTCTAAAACTTATAAATTCATCAAAAACTGAAAATCAAAATTTTTCACGTATCCAATACTTTATTCTTGTAAAGATAAAAGAAAAATGAGATAGAAGTAAAAATTAATCATTAAATTTTAGATGCATAACTTGATGAAATTTAATATAAATTTATCTAAATCGGATAAATAAATAATTTCTAACAATCGTGTTTTACTGTTTAGTACAAAACATAGTTGCATCTAAAAAAAATAAAAGTTAAATCACGAGGTTAATAAATTCAGAAATTTGAAAAATATAAATACATTAGAAGAATTAGGATTTCGCAAAAAGGATATAGTTTATTGGTTACCATTTGTTATCTCTTTCCGCTCAAGAAATGGGAATTTTTTTAATAAAAAAGGACTAAATAAATAATGTGAATTACTGTTTTTCTCTTAAAATCAAATATCTGATCTGTATGAGGGAATTTTATAGCATTTGTTTTCTTTTTATTGCTTTCCATCTTCTTTTTTAGTTGAATCCTCTTACGTGATCATTAATGGAATAGTTGGCTGCAGCATTAAAATGATATGTCGTGGAAACTTCTGCGTAGCGAGACTATTTATTATGTGCGAAGAAATTTTACTATATTATTCACTTTCATAAATAAATGTTTTTATTTAAAATTTTCCTGTATATTTATTGCTTCTATAATTATTTTAAAATAAAAAGATATGTATAATTCAAATATTTCACTGTGATTCAGAAACACATCTTGTAAACCTAATGCTAATTAATTTTTTTAAAGCATTGTACACTATTAAAATAAAAGATAAATGTTTCTTAATCTACGAAAATATAATGTAATCAAATTGTTTAAAAATGAAAAATTGGATATGATTCAAATATTTCACATTGAAGCAAATCATACCATGTAGACTGAATACTAATATTTTATATATATTTTAAAGCATTGTACGCTGTAAAAATGAAAGACAAACATCTTAATACTTGTTAATTGCTTCTTAACTTACGAAAATACACAATTATCTCTTTAAGTCTTCTTTTTTTCCGAAAAATGCACTGTTAAAAATATAACTGTAAAATTACGGACAGAGGCCGGCAGTGGAGATTCCAGTCATATTCCCTAAAAATGGGGGAATCGTGCATAATTGCAGCACAGTAGTGCCACTATTTGGCGATATGCACAAAAATATGAACCCGTTTATATCAATGTGTATCTGAATATATTTTTTTAAATTCCGAACATTAGTTCTTTAGATAGAGTTATTGATGGAATCTTTAAAAAATACAGCATAGTAGCGCCATGTGTTGGGCGATATTCATCATGCATAAATATTATAATTGCAGTTGACATGATTGGAGTTATGTCATTTCAAAATTGAAAAATATTTTCTGAAACACCTTGTATGTAGACGGTCATGGTAATATTCTTCTTAACCATTTGTCTTTTTGACATGTAATTGCGTACTGTTCTGTTTCGCGATGGTCACAGAAAAACATGATCGGTCATTAATTAAAAATAGTCATGCATTTATGCATGTTTATGTTTGTATTAATGGATAGAATGAGAAGTTAATATCGATATGCACACGTTTATATATGCGTATAAATAGAAAAAAATGCATAACATTGATAAAATACGTACCTATATGTTCTGTATGCATTTCTTCTGTTGTTCCAAGTGATGGTTTTTCTGTAAAATGAAAGATGGATTTTTTTTAAAAATTACTAAATATAGTTTCTACTTGCATTTATGAGAACATATATATGCATTATAAAACAATAACAATACATTCTTTGTAAAAAAGTACACTTCCCTCCTAAAAATAAATATTTTATTTATTTTGCATGTTAAAATATGGTATACAACGTGTGTCCAAAGGTGGGAAAATGCTTTGTCCAGAAAAATGAAATACTGCATTTATGAAGCAAAATATCAAAACTTGTTAAAACATTAGTTAATATTACATAAAAATACGGAATAGTATCAAATATTTAATCAAATTTTGCATAAAGTTCAAATAACACACAGAGTTTAATTTTTAGTTGTAAAAGTATTAATTATTAAAAACTAAATTAAGAAATACCATGTTACATATTTAATATCTAAATAACGCATCTTATGAATTCACCTCGCTTTTTCAAAAATCTGAGAAATCTACATCTCAATAAAAGGAAATGTGCCCACTTGTACTGATGGTACTGAGCTCACGGGCTATTTATTCTAATTGTATGTTATACTCTTATTTTTTTTTCAAAGAATAATGCCTCTCAAAAAATAAATTAAGGGGGATTATACTCGTCCATTTTCTTCTTTCATACCTAATCAATGAAGCTGTAATTGTAAGCACGGAAGTGCCTTCTCATAATAAATAAGTATGCTAAATTTGAAACAAATCAGATAATTCTGCTCGAAAAATCTCTTAATTTAAATGAAGAGGGATTCCCCAATCCTTTCTTTACATTTAAAAATTGAACCCCAAAACCAATCAGAATAGCTCCTTAACAGAATGAACCTGCCCTTACGAAAGTAATTCATAGAGCTGTATAGAATTTAATAGAACTCTTTACAAGTTCTATAGAATAGTCTTTCTATAGAATACTGTTTTTATACAGTTTTGAAGAGTTCTATAGAATAATTGTTATTTAGAATTCGTTTGAATTTTTTTCTATAGAACTGGTGTTCTACACAGCACTATAAAACTTTTAGAAATTATGTAGACCAATGATTCAAATAGATTTTTTATAATTAAAAAAAAACATTTTCCGTACTGATTTACCTATACATATGTGTTAAAAATTTATTTAAAACACTAATTAATTTTGTAAACATCCGTTTAATATGTGATCCACAGATTTAATATAAGTATAATTTAATTCATAATTCTAATATATTGTGATTAAATTGTTAATGTGATAATACATCAGTCGAATTACATTGATTTAATTATGGTTAGTTAATATGTTTATTTGTGATTCATTAATTTGTCATTTAATTTTATAATGTTTTATTAATTTTTTGTTCATTTCTATGTATAAGGTTGGTATAAAAATCTCGCAGCATTCTTTTTTGATTAAAATATTTTTCTAATGACGAAATTCGAGAACATTCGAGAGTATCAAATACAAGACTAGAACATTCCATGCTGCAGGGTAGAAGCGATTCAGTTGTTACGGCACACAATAGAAGAGATGATGTATCAGAGGGTACTTCGAGCGAATCCTTGTTATGAGTTCTTGCAAGAGTATTTATTCTACAAGAGCAGCAGTGTAAAGGCGTTTTCCTTTACATATTAGTTAATAATTGTTTTTCCCCATAGTTAAAATTACAATATTCCCTTAATTTGTATCTTTATTTAATAAGCTAGATTTTTAATCCCTTTAATTCTATTCAGTTACTAACGGCCATTTTTCCTTTAAAATATAATTTCAGTTATCTCTAATTCTTTCTTTAAAACCACAACGTACATCCGTTTGTTCATGTACATGTATGTATTTTCCCATAGCAACAACCTTTTAAAGAGTTATTTCTCGGCTGTTGTTAAGCATAGTTAAACGCTATTCACTTAAGAACCAGATGTGCTATGTTTGTCTTTATTTTATTTCATTTGAATTAATTTCCTTTCTGTGCTCGTGAGATTTTTGGTTAACCCTATGTAAAGAATGCAATCCTTGTGGTTTCCCGAGCCATATGCTATCTTTTATCATTTGGCGTTAATTATTTCAAATCATGCCCTTTGGTTTCTATCATTGAAAGTCTATTTAACGGAAACTCTCCACGTGCCTTCTCTCACCGCAATTTGTGCTTATCAGTCGTTTTTGGCTATTTTTATGTACATGTATCGCGCCAACACTTGACAATGTGAAATTGAGTGTGCACACAGAAAAAAAAAGAAACAAGATAATACACAGCTGTCCAGAAGTTCACTGCAGTTTAAAAAAAAAAAGACTTTTTGCAAGTTTTATAGGTACCTACTTGCTTTTTCATGCTTATTAGCATGTTTTTTTTTGTTTAATTGAGACATGATGTATTTACTTTGCTTATTTACTACTTGAGTATTGCATTATTAGACAAGTTATCACCAGTTCCTCTTTAAAAAAAATATGTTTTGTTTATGAGTTGGTGTTGTAGCATTGAGAGGAGGCATGTGTTTGTGGGTTTTTTTTTCTTTTATCTCCCGCGTTTCACGCTTTTTCTTTGTCGGTCGTCGGGGAGATATATGTAAAGGCGTTTTCCTTTACATATTAGTTAATAATTGTTTTTCCCCATAGTTAAAATTACAATATTCCCTTAATTTGTATCTTTATTTAATAAGCTAGATTTTTAATCCCTTTAATTCTATTCAGTTACTAACGGCCATTTTTCCTTTAAAATATAATTTCAGTTATCTCTAATTCTTTCTTTAAAACCACAACGTACATCCGTTTGTTCATGTACATGTATGTATTTTCCCATAGCAACAACCTTTTAAAGAGTTATTTCTCGGCTGTTGTTAAGCATAGTTAAACGCTATTCACTTAAGAACCAGATGTGCTATGTTTGTCTTTATTTTATTTCATTTGAATTAATTTCCTTTCTGTGCCCGTGAGATTTTTGGTTAACCCTATGTAAAGAATGCAATCCTTGTGGTTTCCCGAGCCATATGCTATCTTTTATCATTTGGCGTTAATTATTTCAAATCATGCCCTTTGGTTTCTATCATTGAAAGTCTATTTAACGGAAACTCTCCACGTGCCTTCTCTCACCGCAATTTGTGCTTATCAGTCGTTTTTGGCTATTTTTATGTACATGTATCGCGCCAACACTTGACGATGTGAAAAATGTATTTGTGACCACTTCTTCTCTGTAAGTACTAGCGATCGGACCTATCTCTGCGAGGGTCCCTCTCTGGCACGGCAACCTTTCTTGGAACTGTGAAATTAATAAAAACTTGTCTCCAGTAAATTAGCCTCCTGTGTTGCCTTTCTCAATTATTCATGGATTATGTACGAACTTGGGATTGAAACTACACTTACGATTTAGCAACGCAAACGGGATGTATGAAATCTTCCCCCATGAAATCTGCCCCCGTCCGCCATTTTGACCTCTACATTAGAAGGGGGTAGATATCCAGCGGTGCAGCATTTCACTTTCTACGAGGGCCTGATATCTGCCCCCAGTATATCTTCCCCCGTCCGCCATTTTGAGCTCTGCATTAGAAGGGGGAAGATATCCAGTGCTGCAGAATTTCACTTTCTATGAGAGCCTGATATCTACCCCCAGTATATCTGCCCCCGTCCGCCATTTTGACCTCTGCATTAGATGGGGGTAGATATCCAGTGTTGCAGCATTTCACTTTCTACGAGGGCCTGATATCTGCCCCCAGTATATCTGCCCCCGTCCGCCATTTTGAGCTCTGCAGTAGAAGGGGGAAGATATCCAGTGCTGCAGAATTTCACTTTCTACGAGAGCCTGATATCTACCCCCAGTATATCTGCCCCCGTACGTCATTTTGATATCACAGTAGAGGGGACATACATGGAGTGCTAGAATATTTTTTAGGTTCATCGAGAACCTAAGAATCCTGGATATATATCCTTTCTGCGTATAGTTTTTATTGTTTCCGCTAATAATCATACGGTTTATTTATCTAGAAATTTGTAGACGACACTTAAAATGTAACTCTAAAATTATATAATATATATGAGGACGTAAACTTCAAAACGCACTTTATCGACATTTTTAAAAATGAATTTTCTGTATGAACCTATTCTATTAATAAATCAGCGTAAAAGAAAAAAACCTATAATTTTACAAAAAAAAAAAAAAAAAAAATGAAAAAAAGAAAGAAAGAAAGAAAGTTTTAACGTGTGTTTTGGCATTGTAAAATCTTGGTGTTTACAATGAAAACTAATAGTTTTTATGATATTTATTTAAATAGCAAAAATTTTACTTTCTGGAAAAGGCAAAGTTTGAACCTCACGCCCTCTTATATACATGTAATATTTTTAGTACTTTTGTAGATTTTTAGCATTTTCCAACAAAGTTAAAAGAGTGCTTTTGCATTTTGTTTGTTTGTCCGTCTGTCCATGCACTGATTCCCGTAAATACACTCGGATTTTTATACAATTGATAAAACTTATTTAGGTTTATTAAAACATGTTTGTTATTACATATTAAGTATGTACTGTTAATGTTTCAATTTTAGGGACACTTAAAAGAATTGAAGAGTATTTTAATGACATTATGCTATTCCAAATCTTTTGAAACTGGCATAAATTCTTGAATTTCTTTACGATCACGTTAAAATAGAACATTCTTAACATTTTTTATTAATTTACAGGGACACATAAAAGAAATCGGTTACGGTACTGTCTTTGCATAATAATTGCTGGAGTGTACGTTTTAAAATTCGGTATACGCTTTTAAGTTTGATTAGGTTTTTTTTGCGTATTACTCTTTATATTAAATTCTATACCTATTACACGGTCCCAAATAAAAAAATAAAAAAAGTAATAAAAAAATTGCTTCTAAGTTTTAAATACTACTCGAAATGATAATAATAAAAATATACGCTTTTTTCCAACCTATATAATAATTAAAAATGTGGTTTCAATATCTATATTATAAAGACCAAAAGTATCTGTGCGTAACGCATACGTCATTTTAAGAATGGCAACACTTTAAAGTTTGAAATGCATTTCCGGTTTTGCAATTTTTCTACTGCAAATTTTTGTATTTCTTAACTGCCCACTTTTCTAATTTTTACACCATCGTATAGGGGAAAAAATGTACTTTTAAATGCGATTTATTTGAATACTGTATCTTAATTTATTTTTGAAACATTAATTTTTTTGTAGTTTGTAATACCGTTTTTCTAAACGTGGCAACAGAAGTACTCCATGCTTATTAAAAGCAAAGGGAAAAAAACCGAAAAAAAAACCAGACTACTGGATTTTTATGTTGCCATTTTTTTATTAAAAGTGAAAAAAAATAATTAAACTACGTTGTGTCAAGAATATTGTCTGTTATAAAACCCAGTGAATGTTTGTTTCTTTTATAAAATTTCATTTATGCTTTAAAAAAGTATATGGATAGTTTAGTATCTGTTTCAGTTAATAGCTATCGAGACTTCAAGTTTTGAATCAAAATGATCAAATTAAATTATCGATTTTCTTTAAAAAGTGAATACAGATATGAAAGGTGTATATTTAAATTTTGATATCATGAAAATGACGTCAGATTTAGGTTTGGAGAAAATATTCTATGTTTGAGTAAAAGTGCAATCAATTCTGCTTTTTTTTCATATTGGAATAGAAGCATTAAAACCTTAATAACTTTATTACAATAAAAGATCTTTATTTTTATTATTTTTTTATTTTTTAGATGTAGAATAAAATTTAATTTTAATAATATATGTAACTGAATTTTATAGAAATAGTATTTTGTTAACTTTAGATTGAATATAATTTCACATAAAGAAGTACTTTACAATTAAATTAATTAAAAAATATAAAATACAAAAACAAGTTATAAAAGGACGTGTATACGGTGAAAAACTTCATAAGCTAAAAATTTCATGTTTTGAGTGAAAAGAATAGCATACAGGCATGGGAATAGCTCCCCCCCCCCCAAAAAAAAAACCCCACCATACTAACGCCTCAACAAATTATTGTAGAAGAAAGTTGTTGGTACCAAAGGATTGGAAATAAAGTGCACTATTAAATGATGCATATAAAATGTGCTAAGTGGGGGGAGGTGACCTGTACATATTAAAACGAACCGAAACTTTTTTTTTTCAACGGCGGTACCCAATTTTAACAAGATATTTCAAATTTTTGGTTTAAATTATGCCTAATATATATATATATATATATATATATATATATATACATGTATTACCCATTTTAACGAAACATATGTCGTGACTATAGCCGAAAGATATTAAGCGACTAAAATGGTCTTATTGGTAAAAAATAATATACATTAATAGAAGAGACAATCATTCTGTAGCATTCCAATAATTGATAACATAACTTCAATTTAGATGCAGTCTCTAAAATATGCTTGTTTTAAAATAATTAATTTCTTGGAAATTAATTGTACAATAAGAAATTTATGAAAATTTGAATTTAGGCTAATTTAAGGGTGCAAAATCTATTTATGGTGGCAAAATTATTTGTTAAAGGACAAAATTTGAATTTATTTTTATATGAAAATGGCCCCCTAAACGATTTTATATACATCATTTAAAAGTAGACATTATTTTTTATCTTTTGCTAACAGCAACTTTCTACTAAAATAATTTATTGCACAGTTGATAGGGGGTGGTTACCTTTTTCTTCTACGATTGTACGTAAAAGGTTCAAAATATCTCAAAGAAAGGTAATTTTAGCAATTTTTGGAGCGAATTATTATTAGTAGTATTGTTATTTGCATTTGCATATGTTTGTTAAGATTTCTATATTATACTATTTACTTTTGGATTTTCCTTGTTTTCTAAATTTGCATATACAACAATAACGCTTTCAACCATTAACAAAATGAAGTGATAACTGAATGTTCTATATAATAATTCTGAACTATTCTATACAATAGTTCTATATATTCTATATAATAGTTCTGAACTATAGTAGAACTTTCCTATTATGATAAAATATATTAATAGGGTATGTATCTTCACTATTGAATTTTTTTAAATTATTAAAATCTTTAACGATTTATATGAAGTGAAAATTCATGTGAAAGGTTATAGCTGTTTCTGCCCTCTTGAGTTATAAAAAGATACATATATATAGTATGTAATTCATTTTATAATCTGAAATCCTCCTCCTTTTTTTATATAGTTGTATATGAAACTATATTCAGTAATTTAAAGCAACATTTATACAATTTTTTTTTATGTTATTGATGTTTTAAATCAGCAGCTCTCACTGTTTTATTGATGTTAAAAAATTAAATTTAATCGACGCATTATATAAAATAAATTCTCATTTATTTGAAAAAAAAGGAAAATTCTAAAAAAATATATTCTAAAAAAACAAAATAAAGAGCGAATAAAACAAAACATTTAACATTTAACAATATTCGTTACATTTTGTAAACTTAAAATTTTCGAAATTTAGCTTTTGGTTTTCGCTTTAAATTAACATTGTTAAAAAAAAAAAAAAAAAAAAAAAAAAAAAAAACATTCTTAACAAATTATTTTGCGCTTAACAAAAGAAAAAAAAAGTTCTAACGACAGCTATTTAATTGACACATTAAAAAGAATCAAAATATATAAACACATAAATACTAATGAAAATAATGATAAGTATCAAAATTCAACATTTAACAGACGATAGAGAATATGCAATCCATTTTAAACGTTTATTGAAAGTCTTAGTTCCTTATGTGATTGACAATTTATCTTTAAATGTTACTCACAGATTGTCAGTTTTTAACACATAAAATATTAAATTAAGAATATATTTTGGAAAATATTTTGGCAACAAAAAAGAACATATAATATTCATTTCCTGGGGTGATTTTTAAACCCTAAAACCTATTCCGGGATTCATTTTATGAAAAAGAACTTATATCCAAAATATGAAATACATCTGATAAGTGTGCATAAAAACAATTTAACTAATTTAAGGGGAGGTTATAATCACTCGTCCCTTTTTAATTAGCAAAATAATCCTATATCTAATCAGGGATACAGCTTATCATAATGAATCTATAATCCAAAATTTGAAGCAAATCCAATAATTCTGCGTAAAAAGCCATTTATTTAATTTAAGGGGGTGGGGGTTGTATTCGATTCACCTTCTATACTTAGCCATTAAAGTCTTAGAACTATTCAGGTATTCACCTGAAAGTACCTACATTTAAAAGAAATACATCGGGTAATTCTGCATAAAAAACGATTTATCTAATTTGAGGCGAGATAATTGCCCCCCCCCTTTATTAATAAGCAAAAAAAAAAAAAAATCACATAACTAATCAGAGATATTTCTTATCATAATCAACTTATGTCAAAAATTCCAAACAAATCGGATAATTCTGCATAAAAACCTATTAATTTAATTTAAGAAAGATTATTCCCCCGTTCTCCCTCTATGCTAAACCATTAAATTCCCAAATCTCTTTAGGCATTATATACTATATATAAGCCTTATCAGAAAGAACCTATATCCAAAATTTGACACACTTTGGATAATTCTGCATAAAAACCGATTTATCTAATTTAGGGCGGTTAAGTGAATTAAGTGATGAAAAATGAGCCACTGCCCTTCAAGGGTTTAATAAACATCAAATTTGTTACCGAAACATGTTACCGAATTTTGTCAGAATTTATACTTTTAAACGAAAACCTAATCTCTTATCAGGATCTATGCAATATTCGTATTTTTTCTTTATTCTACCTCTACCTGGAAAAAAGGATGGATTCATAAAAATTTTTGAATTTCGATCTTCGTCGGATTTACACGTTTTAGGGGGTCAAAGATTCCAAAAAACACGTGTTTACGAAATGTCTCTCTGTGACATAAATTTTGTGGACACTCTATCTCAAGAATTTATAAACAGAATTTCACAAAACTTTATATTCAGTTAGTCCCTGAAATACACTTGGTGGTAATTAGTTTTTGGTGTAAAATCGATCAGTAAGTTGCGCTGCTATGTTGCATTTTTTTACGATTTACTCAACAGCTATATCTTGATAACTAATACGCATATTTCCATCAAACTTCCGATTCAGTTAGTCCTTGATATGAACTGATGTTTGTTTACATTTTAGTGTAAATGTTTCAAGAAGTGGCGCTGCTATGCTGTATCTTTCACAATTTTTGCTATCGTTCTGTCTCAAGAATTAAGGGTGTATTCCAAACCAAATTTCTTATATTCCGATTTATTTTTAAATTCCTTTTTGCTCTCAAGTGCATCAAACTGGCAAATTCTATTATTAAGAAAGTACACAATGTGCCGTGCTTATTGAGTTTTTGATAAATGGAGAAAATATTGCAAAAAAAAAAAAGGCTGTCAAAGATGACGTTTTGAACCGAAGTTTTTGAAGCGGAAGATCTAAAACAGAAAACAAAACAAAAATAAAATAAAATAAAAATAAAAGATCAGAGTGAGAAAATAATTGTTTATAAGTCCAATTCTAATGAATTGAGGGGAAAATTAATTCACACGGCATCTTCAAAAATCATCTTAGCAAATTTCATGTTTCTACTTTTAAAAATGAGTCTGAAAATGTATCAGAAAATTTCGAGCTGTTGAGAGTTGGAACATATTTTTTCGAATCCACCATTAATGCACGGAATTTAATAAAAGTTTACTTCAGGTAGTCATTCATATATATTGACGCTGACTAGTTTTGGTGTAAATCGCTCAATAGGTGGAGCTGCTATGCTGCATTTTTCACGATTTTTGCAACAACTCCATCTCAGGAACAAATACACGGAATTTAATGAAAATTTATTATCCTGGTAGTCCCTGATATAGATTGATGTTGATTAGTTTTTGGTTCAAATCGCTCAACAGGTGGCGTTGCTCTGCTGCATTTTTACGATTTATACGACAGTTTTATCTCATTAACTAATGCACTAATTTCCGTCGTCGATTCCGTTTGTGATTTTTTTTCTGCGATGTTTAAAAATTGACATCATAAATATTGAAATCAAAAACATAAAAAAAATAAAGGTACCAAAGCAGCATATCTACGTTCAATTATCTCTCTGAAAATGACAATCTATTAAAAAAATAATAATTTTTTGAAACTCACACTTTCGTATTATTTATTTATTTATTTATTTATTTATTTTTGAAATACTTAAAATTTTTCACCCAGAATTTAAAATCTAAATACGAAAAGACAAATCACACACGCGTAAACAAACATTCATCTTTAAGAAGATTTTTTTCAATTTTAAACGATATTGGCATTTAACCTTTCAGGCAAATTCGTTTCCAGACATCTCTTCAGGATTTTTTATAGGTAGATTTCGTAAAGAATACTATACCTATTATATTTCCCCCTATGTTGAAATTTCTGAAAACTTTTTGCAGATCCATGCCCATCATGAGTAATAGAATCCAAAGCCCCCCCCCCCCCCAGTTTAAAACTTTATATAAATATTTATCTGTTCATATTTATTTATTTATTTATACCGTATATACTAGTGTAAATGTCGAAGAATTTTACACAAAATTTGGGAGTTAAAAATAGGAGTCGGTCGACTTATACACGAGTTAGTAAGATTTTTTTTTCTTTTCACAGGGCTAGTCCTTTTATTGATCTATGTTGGAGAGACAGGTAAAAACGAACAATGATCAGTCCCTGAGATTGACAAAAAAAGCTCAACAAAAATGTCCCTCTAATTCTTCAGCACCCATTCCCGCATGCAATGCTCCTCAACGCAGGATATTAAATTTCAGCATTTGAATCCCCTTTTAAAAAGAGTTCAACGTGAGAATGCTTGTAGACACCTCTTCTAAAAGTCCTACAATACAAAGAAGTTTTGTACATTAGCAGTCTAAGGAACTTTTTACTCTGGTAAATAAGGCTTAAGTAGATTTTTCAAAGATTTTTTTTCTTTTTAAATATCGAATTGATGGGAATGGGTTTCAAAATAATTTAAACTTTTGCGTTTTCACATAATTATGCTTTTTGAAAATATTACACTTAAAAAACTCTGATTAGAAACGCAGAAAAAAGTTATTATTGTTATTACTATTTTATTATTATTATTATTATTATTATTATTATTATTATTATTATTATTATTATTATTATTATTATTATTATTATTATTATATCTTCGATTGCATATCATTTTCAACATAAGTGCTATTGAAGTTTCAATGAGGAAAGCTTTTTTCTTTTAGCGATGAGAGCCGCTGGCGCCTAGATTTTTGCACTTCTGTATATATCCACGTAATTTCTACAATTTTGCATAAATCTCTTGCAACCTCATACATAAAATCAAGGAGAAGAAAATCTCGGTCATGTTCGTTAATGGCCAAAATCAGACCAAGGAGGTTGGAAATGGGGAAGGGATTTGTGAAAACAGAAAAAACCCATAATTTCACAATTGTGATGTACATAAAATCAATTACCGTTATTATTACTTCTAAGAAAAGTTCTAAAAATTTATCTATGACAGATTTTTGACATCGTTAAAAATGGGCTCAAATATATATATATCAAAATAATGTTTTAACCCTTTCATGGGCAAGGCTTTTCTGCTCAGAAACTGGTCAAATAATTCATTCAAACTGCGATTTTTGAACAAACTGATTTAAAAATAATCGAAAACTTTTCGTTATGCATATTATGCGATCAAAATTGCAGTAAAAATTTACTGCTTCCGTTTGTCAGTTTGAACCTTCAGATTAACCGTTTCCAGACTGCAAAAGACGTCCTTAAAAGGATTAAAATAAAACAAAAAAAATCATATCTTCGTCGGTTTACAAGATATTAAATGCAATTAAATTTATTATAAATCTTTTTAATATTATCTACAACTTTTATATTGACAAGTTGTTCATGGGACCAAGTCTAATAAAAAAAGAATCATAAAGGGAGAGGAGGTTAGAGAAGAAAAGAAGTCACAGTAACATAATTCTGTTTAAAAAGGCGCTTACTGAAAATTGAATTAAAAACTCATCAAAAGCGGCTAGATGAAAATGCGTTTATTTCTAATCTTGATTTCCTTTTTTTAAAAATTAGTAATTAACTTTCAAATATACCTTACGGCTATATTTTGAGGCGGTAGGGGCTTTTTCTAATTATTTGCTTAAATCGTAAATTACGCATGTCAGTATTGCTCTTGATGTGCAGCACTTTTACCACTAAATATCAGCCTTTTTGTATGAAAATTAAACACGGAGTTTGAAATCACCACATTTGTATTTCATAAAATTTTTAAATCGTTTAGACAATAATAAATATCTTTTAAAATAATTTAAATGTATTTATTGGTAGTCGATAAAAAAGAAAAACAGAAGAATGCTTCTGCAAGCTTTTTATACTAGATTTCCGTTTAAAAATATAAAGTTGTTCAAATTAATGAACGGTTTTATTTCAGGTGTTTTTAAAGCTAATATTTTGATCCCGACTAAAGCTAGGCGAGACACCTACTATTTATATGTTGTTAAGCACCAGTGTATTTATATGTTGTTATTTATTGTTGTTAAGCTTATAAGTTGTTAAGTTGTATGTCTTTGCAAATTAGTTATAGGAAAAAAAAGATTCTTCCACGCATTCATTTTTATCGAGGAAAATAAAAATAGTAATGTAATTGGAAAATGTTTCCTTAAAATTTTATTAGTTTGAGGGAAATATTTCTAGATTTCGAGAAAGAATCGTAAATATTCCAAGCTAAAACATGGTTTTACTTTAAATTTTGAGTCTTGAGCAAATTTTAGCTTTGGATATGAAATTGGAATCCACTCGCTCAAGAATTATTAAAATTATAAATATATAACTTTATATTGCACCCTGAATATTTTTTAACGTTAGTACTAATCATCCTAAAAATATTGCAATTTTTATACATTTTAGCAACATTTTCATTTTAAATATGAGCTTTGACATTAATAACCGAAAAAATTATTTAACTATGATTGCAGCCAAAATTTGTACTGAAAAACAATTTTAAGGACATAAGAGAGATTGCTCGCCAACTAGCAATTGATTATAATCAAAATCTAAGATGCATTATGTTTATGGGGACATATTTCTTAATTCCTTAAATTTGACTAAAATTAGCCGAAATTTTCGTTTACAAATGTATAAAAAGTATTAGGATTGTCAAGCTTGTAAAAAGTTTACCTTTTATATTAACACTGTTTGTAAAGCAGAATTTGATTCGATTAAAGAAGACGGTGCTGATTAAACAAATGACAAACGTTGTTTTCTTAATTAAAAAAGGACTTATTCAATAGTACAGTGATTCAAATAAGCGGCAAATTTCCATATGTTTAATTGTAGGAGGGGGGCCGTATTTTTAGTCTGCCCAGGAGCCCGTGAAACCTGTTACCGGCCGTGCACACTAGAAATTCAAATTGCCACACCTCAGCCATTTTTTAAGATATGAACGAAAGAAAAAAAATCTCCGACCCTTTTTTTATAAAGTTCAAACACATAAAAAACGCTTATTTTTTTCATTTTTTGTACTTCATTTTTATGTTTTAGTTTTTTAGTTTTAAATGGCCACAGGGCCGGTTAGAGGGGGGGGGGGCACAGTGGGAAACTGCCCAAGGGCAAGGGCACTGGGAACAAGATGGGGCCCGCACCGTATCAAACAACTATAGAGATTACATACTATTACAAATCTGAACTTGCACACATTTTTTAATTATTATTCACAAGTTAACTGGAAAAATGTTTCCCAGAATTGTTGTGAGAATATTTTCACCCAAGACATAGAACCATTGGTAAAAGAATCCCTGCATAAGAACCATTACTAAAAGAATCCCTGCATAGAACATAGAACAAGACAAATATTATCTCTTCTTGTTTTGTACTGAGGTGAGTACTAATCTAAATCTGTCACTTCATTCATCATTCTTTTTACAAACAGCCAGGCACTTCCTGTTTTCCTAAGAAATTCAGAAAGAACCCTTCTTTGACCACGGATTGCCATACCCATGCCTTCAGGACAAAGAGCCTGTGGACTACAACGGGTCTATCTGATACTGGCAGCTAGACCGACTCAATTATGGGACAAACGATGCGACAGTTAGGGCACGGCCCGCGCTAATTGGGGTCTCCTAGGGAGTTCCGATTTACTGATTACCGAATAGGTACGAGAAGTACAAGCTTCCCTTAGAAAGTTTTGAAGGGGGCCAAAATTGAGAACACAGGGGGCCCTGAATTTTGCATGGAATTAACTTAATTCTAAAATTTTACCTAATTTCTTTTCAAATTATTAATTATGCATATATGCATATATATATAATTTGTATTATTTAAGTGCTTCGTAAATGCAAATAACAAATTAATTTTTCATGTAAAAGATCAGTTTTTGTACATTATTTTAGATAAATTTTTATTTTACATATTGAATTTTAGAATTGTTAAATTTAGCTTATATGTACAAAAAAAAAATAGCTATTGCCGTTATTGAAAGAAGTATATCAAAATATTGACACTTTATGTTGTGCATACATTTTTAATTCAATCTTTTCATCCAATTATATTTTTTATATTAGCCCCATGCTAATCTCTTTTAGCATATTTTGCTTGATTGTATTCAATTTTAATGTAAAAAGAAAAAAAAGGGGGGGATATTGATTAATGAAATACATACGAAATCAAGTGAGCCATTCTTTTGAATAATATTTGTAGCAGTGGTGAATTTCCAGGTATCTCGAATGTAAATTCTTTACAAATGAAAGAGGGGCCCCGAAATGACACTGTGCCTCCCATAGCATCAGAGCTTAATCGGGCCCTGCCTTTTTTACAGAGAAATATTGTTTTGAAATACCATTTCCTCTGTACAAAATAACATTTTCCCCATGATTTGTTTTTAAATATTTCTTTTGAGAATTTCTGAAAGTCGAAGTTTGTAAAATTTTCAGAGAGTGTGTAGTTTTGACAATCTCGAAAATAACCATTCACACAAAAAATCACAAACTATCTTATAAAATTGGTTCACTAATTTATTAATGGTTTTTATAATCTTCGATTAACCCTTTATCTACGGACGGTACTTATAAGTCCATTAAAATTATTCATTATAAAATTCTTTTAATACGTCAATTAGTTGTAATACTGTTTAGAATGAGTTACAGATACATTACTTTATTTTGTTCCAAAAGCATTATTAGTTACACAAAACAAATATATTTTTAAAAGTATAATTTCTTTTCCCTTTGTATTTTTTCAGCTTTATTGGTGCTGAGGGAGGGGAATGGGGATTTTTCAATTCGGAAATACAGTCGACTCTCGTTAATTCAAAATCGGATAAATCGAATCTTCACTTAATTCGAACTAAACGTTAAGTTCCGAAATTTTCAATGGCAGAATAATGTTAAAATTTTCAGTTAATTTGAACTCATTTTCTCTTGACATCGTTTAATTCAAACTAACGGGAACTCCAATTTTTCATTTTTCCTTTTTTTAAACTCCAGATCCTTGAAATAACTTGATTTCTTTCATTTTAGTAAAAATTGTTCTGAATTAGTATACACATAATCCCATCCATTTGATATCCGCTTTCTAATTATCCGTATGCAAACCCTGACTATCGCACGGGCACTCGAGTTCTATGCCCTGGGAAGGAAATTTCTGTGGAACACAAAACATTTCCTATTTCATCTAAATTTATATCATAAAAATCATAATTGCGGAACGAAAAGTGATATTAATTCGGTAAAATGACAAAAGTATACATCAATTTATGTTTAAAAGCACGTTTCAATAAATAGTAGAATTTCTTTAATTTTTATTTATGGAATTGTTTTTCAATTTTCGAGGAAACTTTTTTTCGGATAAGTGTATAATGTGTGAAAAAACTACTATCAGTAAATTAACTAATCTACGGGGGCACGAGAATTTGAAAGTGCCCAGGGCATAGAAACTTATTAGTCGGGCCTGTCTGTATGTCTGTAAATGACACATCCACCTCTTCTTCCATATCGATTGTTCCTAATTCCTTAATTGGTTTATGTATTTATGTATTTTAATTTAATATTAAGTCACATTCTAACTTGAACAGATGAAATGAATTTAGAAAATACTATAATTCCTTTGTAAAAGAACTCTTTTAATTATGTTTTTCTGTCATACTTACCATAATTCGAACATTTCTTATGGTCCCAGTAAGTTCGAATTAACGAGAGCCGACTGTATTTCTACATTTATATTGTAAGAACACCATATTTGTACATTTTATAATTCTACAAAATACGAAGAAAACAATTTAAAATAAAAGATTTGAGTGGGTTATAAATATTGCACAAAATCCCTGTAAATTCAAATTTAATTAATCCTTCTAAATAATTCAATCCTTCTAAAATCCTTCAAAAATTTATTAAATGATTAATAAGGAAAGCGTCTTTTCAATATGGGCGTATATCCAAAAATTGGACCAAAACCGTTAATTCAGTATGAAAAACCCATTTACCTAAATTAAGAGCCTCCGTCTGATCAATGAATCCCCAAAATCAATTCCTTGTCACTTTTTTTCCTGTAACTTTTTTTTCCGTAAACTTTTTTCCGTGTCACTTTTCTCCGCTTTTATAGTTTATGTCACTTTTTTCTGTTTACCTACCAGATGGGGGAAATGGTATCCAGATGAACTAAGTAGCTGCCACTTGTTTCGTCGGTCACTTCGTGATAATTTAAAAGCAATGATCTTATACAGGATGAATGGATATATGTTTATAATAATTGATTTATACTTGAAATGATATAATCACATGCAGAATTTTAAATTTAATTATAGCGAATTGCTAAATGACTAATTTTATAATTCATATTATTAATGAAATAAGATCAGGCAAAGTTAGTTTTAACGCGAAACAACATCATCACTGAATTGAATCGTGTTTAAAACAGCCATCACTTTAAAATAATCTAAAAATTCGTCGGAAAACAATTGATAAAACTAAATTACAAATACAATCAGTTACAAAAAATCAAACCTGTGGAATTAATATATTAAAGTGTTTTTTAAATATAATAATAAGTTTCTGCATTATGAAATTAATAATTTTAGGAATATATAATTATATTCGATTTATATTTATATCTATTCTAAGGAAACTTTAAATGTTGTTTAGAAAGCTAATATTTGCTCTTCACTGAAATACTGTGTAATCAAAGTTGCGTTCTCTTTAAATTATTTCTGAATGGAAAAATACAATTTAAATCAATGTCCAATGCATAATTTTATTTTGTTTGCTTCTGTCAAGTTATCGGCTGTTTGAAAGTTGTTTTAACTCTAATTAATACATTTTACTCATCATATATATTTTAAACGGAATCAAGAATAATTTTACTTATGGCATTTTCCAAAATATGTTCAATAATGTCAAAACAGCAATGAGAATCCAAGAAAATAATGCGCATGTGCTATCCATCAGTTTTCTTTATTAATATATAAATCAAGTTATTATTATTTTTTAATGAATTGAAGAATGCTATCTATATTTTACATTAATCATAACAACAACCTAACACTAAATCTTATGGAATGGAGAAAAGTTCAGTTTTAAGTAGGCTTTCTTATCCCTTTATGTCCCGGCGTCACTTTAAAGCACCTTTAAAATAATTTGTTTTAAAATGCATGTAATACTCGATTAGTAGTAATACATTTTAGAATGCGTTCTAAATACTACTTTACTTCATCTTATCTCAAGAGCATAATTGGTTGAACAAACAAAAATATTTTTAAAAGGACGATTTGTTTTTCATTTGCATTTCTCAGTTTTCTTAGCGTTGAAAGATTGTGGGGGGAAATTTTCAATTAAGTATCATTTTATAATTCTAGAGTAAGACCATTATGTTTGTACATTTTGTAATTCAATAAAAATCTAAAAAAGTATTTAAAATAAAAAATTTAAGTGCAGTTATAAATATTGCATAAAATTTCTAAAACACAAATTTAATTAATTAATTTTAACTGTCAAAACTCTTTTAAATTTTATTGAGAGGAACTTTAGTCATGAGAAAAGACCCGCTAGCTTATGCTAATCCAATGGAAAAGATTTATAAAAATATCTCGATTGAATTTCAATATTTTTAATATTTTTCCTTAGATGATCTGTATGCAGGCCGTTTCTTACTTTTTCGATTTTGATTATATGTTTTTTTCTCATGAATATGCTTTCACTTTCGAAACCGGTTCCGAAAATAAAAGTGTTTTCACTAAAATTATCTGTAAATAAAATCGAAAAAATCTCTAATATTCAATGAAAAAAATCATTTAAAAACTTGTAAATTCAAACGAGATTATTTTTTTAATTTCTTCCACAGGATTAGCATTATCGAACGGGCCTTTTCGCTTGACTGAAGTAGCCTCTTAATTAATTGTGTAGATCTTCTTATGTAGATTCAAAAATTCACAAAAAATGCTTCAGAAGATGAAATTTTCATGAATTCATAATTTGGGAAATACAGGGTTCGGAGGTATACCGCTCTTAATTATTTTCCGGTGATCACGAATATTTTCCATTTAGGAAAACTCCATTTTAAAGAGGTTTCGCTTTAATCGGGTTCCTTTATAGACAGATCCATTTTATCAGTTTTTAAAGTATTTAGTTTGCTTAATTACTGCATTAATAATTGCTAAAAGATGTTAGCCCCCCCCAAAAAAAATTTCGGAGTCCACCCTTGACATGATTCGCTGGTTGGCATATGATTCGCGCCCTGCTCTGAAATTACAGATTTTTTTTCTTTTACGCAGATTTATTAATAGAATAGGTTCATACAGAAAATTCATTTTTAAAAATGTCGATAAAGTGCGTTTTGAAGTTTCCGTCCTCATATATATTATATAATTTTAGAATTACATTTTAAGTGTCGTCTACAAATTTCAAGATAAATAAACCGTATGATTATTAGCGGAAACAATAAAAACTATACGCAGAAAGGATATATATCCAGGATTCTTAGGTTCTCGATGAACCTAAAAAATATTCTAGCACTCCATGTATGTCCCCTCTACTGTGATATCAAAATGACGTACGGGGGCAGATATACTGGGGGTAGATATCAGGCTCTCGTAGAAAGTGAAATTCTGCAGCACTGGATATCTTCCCCCTTCTAATGCAGAGCTCAAAATGGCGGGCGGGGGAAGATATACTGGGGGCAGATATCAGGCCCTCGTAGAAAGTGAAATGCTGCAGCACTGGATATCTACCCCCATCTAATGCAGAGGTCAAAATGGCGGACGGGGGCAGATATACTGGGGGTAGATATCAGGCTCTCGTAGAAAGTGAAATTCTGCAGCACTGGATATCTTCCCCCTTCTAATGCAGAGCTCAAAATGGCTGACGGGGGAAGATATACTGGGGGCAGATATCAGGCCCTCGTAGAAAGTGAAATGCTGCAGCGCTGGATATCTACCCCCTTCTAATGTAAAGGTCAAAATGGCCGACGGGGGCAGATATACTGGGGGCAGATTTCAGCATTCCCACGCAAACTTCCTATATGATGTTGAAACCGTCCTCATAAGCAGAAGCTAATATGTGCAGTGGGTTCAAGGTTAACGTATTTCACTATTCAACGGTATGCCGTTGGTATCAGTGTTTTTGTTCTGGTGATATATCTGTCGTAGTCGAATCTAGGTCCTTCAGGAAATCAAGTATAGATTATGAAGAAGTGTGATATACTAGATATTACAGAGAAAACCATGGAGAGGGAACTTATATTACTGTATAATCTTTTGTGTTAAAATAAAATGTTTTTCTTTTTACATGTGCTTTGTGTTGCAAGACTTTCTTATCAACGTAATAATAATAACAAATCGTTACACATTTATCCAGGAACCAATTTACAAATTTTGGGGTCCTGGGTACATATGCTTTCGGGGGCCTCCTTGCACGAATGTTTACAGATGGATTGAGTATAAGAGATTTTTACTAAAGATATTTACTAAAATAACTATCATTGATTTTAATATTAATTTTTAAAGTCCATTAGAAATTATATACGATAATCATTAATTTACTTTTAAATAATTATTTCATTATTGTGAAATTTAAAAGAGTAAATGTTTAATAATAAATAGTATGGAGTTATTCAAGTCTATATATTTGAAATGATAAAGTATTCAACAACTAATAATATATATTTTGCAATACCAAGCTACGATTATTTAAAATATCAGGGGGTTCTGCCATCTACGAGCTAAGTTCATCAACACCCCAAATAAATCTGTTGAGAGCAGAAACAAGATTATAAAAGAATTAAAATTACAATTAATTTTTAAAGCGATAAAGATTAAAGAAAATATTTACTATAATAATATATTTAAACATTGATGTTTCAGATGAAGTTATGCTATAAAAATACAATACGAACATAGTAGAATATAAATGTAAAATATTTTTACATGTTAGAACAACATACGATTTTGTTCAAGAATTGAAAAACCTTTATAATAATTTGGGGACCCCTGAAAATCAAGGGCCCTGCATGCCCTGCCATAAATCAGGCACTGCATTTATCTTTAAGCCGAGTGATTACAATTTGTCTATTGCAAAAACATTGTGTGAATGTGGATAGTATTCTATTGAATAAAATTCACCCACAGTGTCACTTTTATCCCTGGTACCCAAAATGTAATTTTCATTTTTAGAAATCGATTTCTCCTGGTATAATTAATTTTTCTATTGCAGTTAGTATTAATTATTTAATTACAAAATGATATACGATGTAAATTTATGGCAACTGTTTTGAACTAATTATGTTTGCAATTAATTATAAATGTTTAAAAAATTTGGTACATTTAAAGGGAAAAAGAGAAGAAAGATTAACTTTAAAAAATACAGTTGACATTAATTCTGCTTAATTATGCATTCATTACTACGTTTTACAGCTATTTTTTTTTCATGAATATTTTTCCCCCGTTAAAAATTTTATTTGGATTTTTTTGCAAAAAAACATTTATTTTTATTATAGTGTGATAATAGATGAAATAATTATACCCTTGAGTAAATGCTTTCTATTTATGACAGAAATAAAGGATTTGAAATGAAACAGCTAAAAAAACTTAAAAAAAAGAGTTTATTTACACCTTTTGGAATTTTCCAATTAAATAAAGCAAGAAAACATTACACGATAGTTTATAAACGCAAAAAAGAAAATAATTACTTAAAAAGAAAATAATTGAAATATCTTTTTACATAATTATCTGGTTATTCAATTAATAAATTCACGTTATCAGTGCTTAACATCAAATTTTTCTTCTGAAAACTCTATTTCTGTACTTTCCAATATTATTGAAATTATCATTCTGTACTATTCAATAGTTACTTTTTTTGTCTTCAGTTTTTTACTTATGAAAATTGTTCTTCGCCCTGTGGTTATTTGAAAAATTTTTCTGCTAAAATATTTCAGCATTCAAAAATGTATATGATTTAACTAATTACACCATACTTTATCTCAATACTTTTAAAAATATGTATTATTTTAAAAGTCATATCGAAAATATGATAGGAACAAACATAGCATAACATAATCAGACATATTATTTTACAAATATTGCCATTTCTTAATGACATACTTTAGCATATTCCTCTCTTTTTTAATGAATTCTGTTTGAAACGGTGAAGTAAAGTAATTATTTACAAATGATCTGCTCCATTCGAATATATCATCATCATTTGTCTTTTTAAAAAACACTGAAACATATACACATCATGTTGTCTTTTTTTGAAGGTATCATAGATACAAAATATTTTTGGAATCCGGATGAATAATGTTTCAAATTAAGTTTTTGTAATGCTAACAAATATAATTACGTTCTTGTTTCTTGAAACAGCATTTTTACTGTTGACGAATTCCATTTGACATTTAATTTAAATAATCCAATAAGTGAAAGTTTTTTAGTCATAGTTTACTGCAAATGTCATTATACACGGAATTAATTTCATTTAATGGTAATTTAATAAAAAAAACAAAAATTTAGCAATATAAATGTAAGGCTTTAGAATAATTTTATTTTTAATTGTTTTAATTAAGAATAAAAAAAAGCATCTCAATCAGATTTAGTACTTAAACAACTTTGATTATTGTTTTTACTAAAATTTAAAAATAAACTCCTAGTGAAGATTACATGCATAATGATTATTTTTTTAACGAAAAAAGTTTATGCGGATTCTTAAATGATTAAGAAATTAATATATAAATAAGTTTAGTGTTATGCAAGCTTGATGTGCGTTAAATTTTTATACATAATTGCCGCAATAAGAAAAACGCCTGAAAAACTATGACAATAATTAAATTTTTCTTAAAATGTATTTTATATTGAATTATGCAAGGAATTTACAGCAATTGGCTTTGCAAAAGAATTTCCGATTTTACAAATAAGGGTTGAAGATTTGTAATTTTTTTTTATAAGGATATTTTTTAACCTCTTCGCTACTGGCCATTATTACAGTATTTTTAATTATTACTGAATTATTTCTTCTCCCGTTTGACTTCAGAGCGAGATTTTTGTTTTATTTTCATTAGCTCGAATCTTAGAATTCGAAACATATTATTCTTATATCGAAATTTCATTTATTTTTGAGTATCATTAATAAAATGGGATAAAACTAATGTACCCATTTGGGTACTTAGGGACTGAAGAGGTTAATGTGTGGATTTAATGTACTGGGATTTAAAGTATTAAAATGTTTTATAGTGTACTAAAATAAATTTTAACGAGTTCAACGTAATTTTTTTTTTTTTACTAAACTGATATTCAAACTACATTATGGGAAAAATAGAGTAAAGAAAGAAAAAAGTCCCCGTATGAATGAAAATAAAGTAAATAATTTCGCGACTCCAAGCAGTTTGTCTTTGCTGTCAATTTTCAGGAAAATATTTCAGAACTTTTTGGAATTTTTTAACTTTTAAAATAAATAGTTATTGTTACGTAAAACATACTGAAAAATGTTATCTGTTCTGTAAACGCTTTTCATTGTATAAAGCTCCTTTATCATTTTGAAATGTTTATTTATATTCTGGGCGAAATTTAAATTTTCCATGAATTATTTCCGGCTGCATGCAATTGCTTAGAATGGAATGTGAAGATTATGCGACCCTATGCAGTGTTTGAATATAAACTATTTCGTAAGAAATTATTTAAAACAAGTCACTATTTTTTTCCAAAATATATATGTATTTTTAATACATATATATTTGGCTTTATTTATATTTAAAAGGTTAATATATAAACTAAATTGACTAAACGATTGGTATAAATAAATTTCATCATAAAATATACTATATGAACTTTAAAATGTCCATGTTTTCTTTAAAAGGTGACTAACATAATAAAGGAGATGTTACAAGTTTAAAATATGCATTTTATTTAAAACTTTTTAATGTTTTAATGATATTAAACAATAAATTAGGAATATTGTATGATTAGGCATTGTTATATACTTGATTGTTTTTACACAGGATTTCTATGGATTCTTTCATCAGATATATTTAGCGTCGGAATTACAGCAGAAAATCTGTAAAAAAATAAAATTCTCAACTAATTGGCGCCAACAAAAAAAAAAAGCATCATGCGATTGGGCGAGCAGCATTTTTCCTTGCCAAAAACAAACGATTTCAATGATCTGAAATTCGATTGTTAATAGATTTTTAAAATATGCGTAAATGACATTTAATGAATTTAAGCTTAAACAGCGAGAAATTTGTATATATACATATATACATTGTATGGCCAAAGCTGACAGGTCACATGCGATTTTACACTTTTGTTAAATATCTAGAAAAATACACGAGGAATTATCCTGAAACTCCATGTGTATAAACAGAATAGTACAAGTTATATATTTCTATGAATATTTTTTCTCAAAATCCCATAAAGGACCATCAACAAATTGAAAAAGAACGTTTATCTTTTGGAAAATTCTATAAAAACTAATCTAAGCAAAAGCCTTGAAACTGTAGATTATGATGAGGTGGCTTTTAAACTATATAAACTGTGTTCATTTTTATGAGGATAACATATATACTCAGAGAAATTAAAGATATTATATAAACAGTTCTAAATTTTTCCAAGTTTGTTGATTATGATTTGTAAAGTTCTTAATATAAAAAAATGCTCTTTCCAAAATATATGACAAACAACATTGTATATTAATAACCTGTAATCAGAATAATAATAAAAAAATTGTATGAATAATAGGTAGGTGTACTAAATAATATTTCACTGCGCATGCGTGAATGCAATCAAAATATAAAGAATACGATGTGTTAGCTAAATGTATAGAGCAACCTTTGTGAAAGTCGCCAAAACATAGCTTGGAAGTTCTGAAAATTATCTTCGATAGAATATACTCCAAATCCGTAAATTCAAAAAAGAAGAAAAAAGAGGGCTCTGTCCAAATACAGTAGCGTGTGCAATATTATGTATGCTATATTGACACTAATCAATGCATTCATGGATACAGGCCCCTCATCCTTTTTGATTTTTTTGTTGTTTTTTCAGATTTTTTGGAGTATGCTCGTATGGAAATATTTCTGGTTAGAGATTTTCGGAGGCACCAAAAAGACACACATTGAAATTCACTAAGGTACGTGTTTTTATAAAAAAAATTATAACAGTACTTACAATGTATCCAAACAAACTTATCTTAAACTAATTATATAGTTTGAGAACAATAAATGGTTATAATCAGGGAGTGAATTTTGGTTCATCCGATATTAAAACATTTTAATTTAGACTATTCACAACAAATGATACACACATTTAAAGGTAAACTAAACTATTTTTCTTATAAATTTCCAACAAGTGTATTTTTAGTTATACGGCACATATCCAATCTAAATTTCAATTTTCCCCACTCTTCGGTTAACGAGTCCGGAGTAATGGAAGCAATCAACTCTTCAAATCTGTGACTGAACTCTGACAAATCAGTCTCTGGCAGTGGATCATAAGGATTGCAAAAAAAATTATATAAAATACGATAGTCCTTGGATACGATACGTCCCCTTCGACCAATTTCGTCAAATTGTACAAATCGCCAAACTAATAACCAAATTACACATGTTGACCTAATTTTTATTTTAAATAATGAAAAAACAAATAATTAGTAGAGTAGGGTAACATCCCCAGTAATTGGCACTTTAAGAATTTGTCTTTAAACTTATTAAATTTTCATTACAAAGAAATAAGATATTTACTTGGAAATATTTTTAAATCAAAGAATGCATGTCTGTGCATCTATTTTGCCCACTAAAACAAAAAAAACAAAAACAAAAAAACAAAAAAAAAAAAAAAAAAATAAAAAAATTTGAAAAAGTATTTTTAAAAAAATATGTTTATAAAAAGTTGCTGAAATCACCAGTAATTGGCACCTAGAGCATCAATGTATGACACCTTGTGATCCAGTAATTGGCACAAGTTTATAATAAAAAAAACCCATTTTACACTGGGTTTAATCGCTTTAAATGAATTCACTGTAGATGAAGATACCATATTTCAAGTTTTTGAGAGTAAGAAATTGGCATATTAGTCTGAAATGTGAACACTTTAAAAAACAATACAATATACTTATATTAATACCCAGTAATTGCCATGCTGTCCCCAGTAATTGTCATATGAAGCTTTAATGGATTCCAATTACTGATAATATTTCATATTTTCAAATAAAAACAAATGATAAACAAAATTAATCTATAACTTTAAAAGTACTTCCAAAATAAGTGGTTTAATCTCAAATTCCTTGCGAATTCCTTGTAACTGGAATAGGTGCCATTTACTTGGAACTAGCAAAACTGAAGCACCACTAATTGGCATCTATCATTAATTCAGAAATCCAAATATTTGTGTCGAAAATACTTTTACACAATTAAAGTAACCCTTTTTAACTAAACAAAACTGCTGTCAATTAAAATTTAAAATATATTATAAATCATATAGTAATAAATTGAAAAGCGTGCCTTCCTTAAACCAAAGAAGAAGCATTTGCAACAAAAATGGCTAATTTCATACAAGCCATAGTTGTTTATCTTTCCTAGGCACTATTGTCATCTAGTAGCATAAATCAAATTTATAATCTTTAACGTAAATGAGCATATAACTGGTATATGGTCTTGCATTTTTAAAAGACTGGATATAAATCTTATTTTAGGACATGTCTGTAGGATGTGCCAATCACTGGTGCATGCCAATTACTGGGGATGTTACCTTATTAATAAAAGTACGAATAAAAAGCCGAAATAAAAATCATTTCATGACAGTTTAAACACGGTTATCGTATTTAATGTTATTGGATGTGATATTCATGATCATCCATTATTGGCATTTAATCTTATCGTTTGGCGATAGATTTTTGGTAGCCGGGATAACCAAGTTGTACCTAAAATGCTTGTTGAGCTGAAATGACAGGTTCACCCTTAGCAAAATGCACAACTCAAAACTTTTTTCGCTCAGCAGTCCCATATTGTGTGCGTGCTACTGCAAGCGAGTAAATGCAAAGCAGTAGTCGCACATGCGCTTATTTAAGTAATGTTTGAATTATTCTTTATTTCTGACCTTAAATCAACACTCTACAATACTTACGACGGTGGTTCAATAATTATTGCCTGTAATGTATACAAAATATTTGTATTGTTGTGATTGTTATAGCATATCGAGGTTACTGTCGTTTTTACTCGGGATTATAGTGATGTAAACACGTCTCATCTACTGTAACTAATTTAGACCCATAAAATCCAAACCAACTTTCCCTTCCCCCCTTGAAAAATCCTTTAAAAATTCATCTTCCTCTCTCTAAAAAAATATGTTAATATAGCATTTACGATTCTAAAATTGAGCATTTATATACATATAAGATATTAGGCTTCCATATGGGTCATTCCACACCAAATGAGCAAATCAGGTGTGGCTGATATGTCACAGATTTTATTGAAAATCATCATATAAGTAGATCACAATCATTTACGAGGAAACGCAAAGTAGTAGAGTTCAGACTAGTTTATTTCAGTATAAAAAATTACATTAAAGTTGAGACGAAATCGAGGTCTTGTGTACATGCTTGAAATTTCAAGTTTGATTATTTGCCGTAGGAATGGAAAGATTGTAATAAAGATTTTTTACACTTAAGTATGAACTATAAGTAACAGATTAGCATAATTTAGTAATTGTATTTTTATTTTATAATTTAAAAATAAATAAATAATAAAAAAATCATGGAAAAAATAAAATATTTCAGATATATGTTTTAAAATGAAGGACACTTTTTCCAAATTAAAATTTTTTTGCTATTATAGCTAATTGAATATACTTAATACATCTATAATTTAATTCTTGCCTTTTTCATTCCTTTATGAGAAAAAATAATAAATAGTGAAAACTGCTGATTTAAAAGTCAACATTTTTTTCATTTTTTTGGAGACAAATAAAAGCTTTTAAAAGTTTTAAACTCTTTGATATTACAGATAAAAGTGTATATTTTAAGTATACGGAGTTTCATTCTTGCTTTCAGTTTATTTTTGCCTCAAGAATATTTTAAATTTGTATAGAAGAAAAACGATTTTCTTCTTAAAATAACTGTATTTTAATCTTAAATTCAAGTGGCAAACATAGATGGCAGCACACATCTTTTTTAGCAAGAAATGTGCAAAAAAGCGCGTGTTTTTAAAGAAAGATTGTCTTTAGAATGTCTCAAATATTAGTTTTTTGAACCCATTTTTGTTATGTTAGAAATTAAAAAGGCAGTATTGAAACTTTTTTAGTGTGTCATGGTCTTATTGATTCTTATGTATGTGTAATATTGTTGATGTAGGAGCTGTTCTTTAATTATTTTTTTGAGGTGACATAAGAGGAATAATTATGATTTTGCCATTTTTTTAAAAGTTTCTAAGTTTTTTTTGAAGATGAAGGAAATAAATAACAACTTTGAAACTTTGAGAATTCGATCTTCATACATAGTACTACATCTTGCATCAATTTCACAGATTTTTTTAAATCCTTTAATTTTTATAACATTTCAAAATTTTTAAAAAATTAAAAAATTTCAATATTTACAACCAATTTATGATTAATTATGATATTACCAAATTATTGTTACTCATAAATATAAAGATTGATATCCAAAGATTTCAATATTATAAAAAAAAACTTCATTTTTGTTAAATAGTTTCCAAAATATAGAACTTGAAACTTGCAACTTTCGACGATTATCCGCAAGCCATTCTATATTACAAGTTTTTTAAATGTCCAAAATTGATAAAATAATTTATTTTTCGTCAAAATATCGTGCACACATACATTTGAATATGAAATGAACACGTATATCAAATTTTATTAAAATCGGATTCTATGCAGCCACGGCTTTTTTAGGTAGATTTCGTATGAAATATCGCACTTAATAAAATATCGCTAATATAAAATATCGCTATTGCAATCGCACCAGTTTATCTATCTATCTATCTATCTCACCTTTTTATGGAGACGATAACTTCTATAATTCTTCACCAATCTCCACGAAACTGGTACATAAAATCAAAGGGGTTAAAATCTCGGCTAAGTTCGTTAATGGGCAAAATCGGACCAAGGGGGTCGGAATAGGGGGCGTTTTTGTGAAAACCGAAAAAACGCCATAACTTCTTAATTAAAGTAGATATCGAATCGGTTTAAAGTTCATATTACTTCTTAAAAATGGGCCAAAAGTTTATGCATGACAAATTTTTGATAAATTTAGAAGTGGGCTCAAGGGGCGAAAAAAACAGGGGTTTTGAGAGAAAAAAAATCATAACATCGTCAATTTTCAAGATATCAAGTCCAACTAAATTTTTTGCAAATGTTCTTAAAGTTATCTAAAACTTTTGTACTTACAAGTTTTTGATAGGACCAACATTTACCGATGAAAAAAATTAAAAACTAAAAGAAAAAGGGCGGTGAAAAAAGAGAAAAATCCATAACTCCGTCAATTTTTAAGATATCAAATCTGATTAAATTTATTTTACATCTTCTCAAAAATATCTACAACTTTTATATCGACAAGTTTTTCATAGGATCAATTCGTATAGCAAAAAGAAATTAAACAAAAATAGGAGTTGGAGAAAAAAACCTCAAATCCAAACTGCTTATATTCTGACTCATTTTTAAATTCATTTTTGATTTTAAACGCATCCAAATGGTAGATCCTCTTATTTAGAAACTGTATAAAGTGACGCACTGGTCAATTTTCTGATAAAGACAGAATATATTTCAAAAAAGGCTGCCAAAAAGGGTATTTTGAACAGAATTTTCCGAAATCATCGTAATTGAAAATTTAAGGAAGTGTCCAAATAAGAAATTGCGTTTTTTGTGACTCGTTTTAATATCCATTTTTGCTCTCAAACGCATCCAATTTACAGATCCTTTTATTTAGGAACTATATAATGTGATGCATTGATCGGTTTTTTGATAAAGACAATATATTTCGAAAAAGGCTACCAGAAAGGGTATTTTGAACAGAATTTCCCGAAGTCTTCGTGATTTGGAAATTTAAGGAAGTTTTCACATAGCAAATTGCGTTTTTTGTGACTCGTTTTAAAATCTATTTTCGCTCTCAAACGCATCCAATTTACAGATCCTCTTATTTAGGAACTATATACTGTGACGCATTGGCCAGTTTTTTGATAAAGATAGAATATATTTTTAAAAATGCTGTCAAAGTGAGTATTTCGCACAAAATTTTCCGAAGCAATCATGATTAAAGAATTAAGGATGTATTCAAACAACAAATCGGTTATTTTATGACTCATTTTTAAATTAAATTTTTTTCTCAAATGCATTCAACTGACAGTTTTTTGTTATTTAGTAACTGTATAATGTACTGTTTTGGTCGACTTTTTAATAAATTCAGAATTTATTTCAAAATATGTTGTCAAAATGGGCATTTGAGCTGAAATTTTCTTAAGATGATTCTGATAAAACCAGTTTTTGAAGAAAAATGAAATTTAAAGTTTTTCATAAACGGCCAAATGAAGTTATTAAACTGGGTTTATCTCTAATCATATATATATATATATATATATATATATATATATATATATATATATTGTTGAAATGAGCACTCTTCGAAATCTACCTCCGCCTATAGGCCCAGCCGACAGGGATTTTTACATTTTTGCTCATTTGACATGAAATGACCCATATTCCACATCAATCTTCGTTGTACAAATATTTTATATGCACTAGGGCAGTCTCTGTGGCAGAATTTTTCTAAGATTTCTGCGATAAGTCACATTAACAACAAAAATTTCGAAACGAATGGTAAATTTAGATATAATGGAATTAGAAAAAACACACTGAATAATCAGTACAACATAAATCATGAATTATATGTTTTTTGCATGCAATGTTCTTATACATTTTTAAAAAGCATGTAAAAGGACAAAAAATTCTTATTTAATAAATGAGCTTTAGAACATTTATTTAGCATATTTACGATCATTTGTATTAAAATAACTGATCCACCTAGTTTTGCCCAAGCACATCAAATAATTACACAAAACATCAAAAAATCTAAAAATGACAAAAAATCGCAACAAATCTTAACATCCCTGCACAAATCTTGTATAAATTTCACGAACTGAAAAGAGGAAAAATACACACTTTATTAGACCATTTTCTTTTTACCAAAGCTGAAAAATCGCAGCTAATTGTAAAAAAAAAAAAAAAAAAAAAAAAAAAAAAAAAATAACAGAATAAAAACTATAATTAGCTAAAAAATTAACTTCAACAAAATAATATTTTTTGCAGTTAGAAAATGAAAGTTTTCTTGAACACTCTACTTTTTCTGCGACAATGTCGTCATGTCGCTGTTTTTACCACGAGGCTAGTGACAATACTTATTGAACCACCCTTGTATTAATATTCAAAACTAGAACAATATTTTGTGGACATTCTGTATTTTACTAATAAGAGATAATATTTCAGAATTTTTTTTATTTTTTCAAACATAAATTTAGATGTTATTAGATGCTAATATAAAAGTTTAGTTTGAATTTACAAGTAATGTCAGGTACCCTGGGGTAATAACGCCACGTTAAGGTTCCACCAATTTTCACGGCTTAGTTTTAGATTGTATTTTTTAAACAAATATATGATTTGATACAGCAACTCATTGACTATCTATATTAAAAAAATAATTTAATATATATGTATTCATAAAAAGTAATGGCGTGATTTCTTGACCAATGCTATTTGGCGTTATTACCCACCTATATGGGTAATAACGCGATGCAAACAAAACTATGAAATAGGATGGAATAATTGCATGTAGATTGCCCAATTCTAAAAATACAAACTCTACAAACTTAGAAATTGACAAATTGCATTCTAAGCTATTGAAAATGTTCAATTTTTTGTGAAAGTGTAAGAAAAATAAAGGTGTGGTGTGGGTGGGGGGGGAGGATGAGGCAAAAGAATACAGACCGTGAGCTTCTTTTTGCTTAAAATGAACTGCTTAAGTAGAATTATTAGAAACATTGCACAGTTTTAACTGTGCTTATTTGAATCAGTATTTAGGAGGAAGCTCGGCCACTGTAGGGAATCAACCCTGGTATTAATGCCAAGGATTGGCGTTATTACCCCGTTATAGTTATTGCGCTGTACATTTTAAATTACAAATTATCTCCAGAAGATATCCAAAATCTTCAACAACATTCTGAAAGTCCATGAAATGTACTACAAATTTATGTAATTAACAAAGTATTTCTGGATAAAAAAAATAGTCTTCACATTACAAAACGTATCTCGCAAATTTTAGATCAAGCGTTAATTTTAGTTGCTTTGAAAAACAATAAGACCTAAAAATGAAACAAATTAACTTCAAGCTGTTTTTTGCGATTTATATGACTCAAAACCCTTCTGCGCAGAGCACATGGGTGTCATTTACCTGATTATTTCATAATTATGCAAAATATAAGCACTTGGCGTTATTACCCCGCCTGGCGTTATTTCCCCAGGGTACCTTATTATTTTATATGCAAGTAATATATTATATCGTAATTCTTAACTTCGTAAATTCCTATTTATGTAAATTTATTTATCAGAATTGAAATATAGGTCATTTCTTTGTCAGTTTGATGATAACATGTACAGCAAAAATTGAATGTCTAGACAAAATAATCAAGTTCGAACATTATTAGATTCAAGGACCTTTCTAAAAACTTTCAGTAATTTCAACTTCTCTTCAAAAAAGAATGTCTATGAAAAAAACCTTCACGAAGATTATTAGATTGACGATTCTTTCTAAAAGGCTTTAGTAATTCAGGACCCTCTGTTTTGTTTTTTTAAATATATAATTTTATGCTAGATTAGCTTATTCAAATAACAACAATATAGTTTTAATTTCTATTTGAATATTGCCTTAGTGCGATAAAATATTTCTTATATGCGATAATGTTTCAGCAAAAAACGAAATGTTTCTATAAATTTGAATTTTATTAAAAATAATGTAATCGAGTTACAATAAATAACTGATCTGAAAAAAAAAAAAAAAACATTTTATGTGTAAATAATTTCATATTTTGCGTACAAGTAATAGAGCAATGGGGTCATTCCATATGGGATGGAATGACATTTTCAGTGTAGAATAAAGTTAAAGCAATTACTTTGAAAATAATAAAAAAAAGATTTTTTAATTTGCTAATGATTGTTACTGTGTGAAATATAAAATAAAATATCTTTTTTAGGCGCGTTCGTAATTATGTAAATACGTAGCACCTATAGTTGTCGTTCAGTCTGTCCGTCCGTCTGTCTGTCCGTCTATCTGTCTGTCTGTCCGCATATAACAACACAAAAACTACCCAACTGAATCGTTTGAAATTTAAAATACATAATTATTACATAATTTTGTCGAGTCATTTCAAATTTTATGAAAATCGGATGTATAGATCCATTACAGGGACAATCAAAAGGATTCCGTTACATTACGGTCAATGGGGGGAAATTTTTCAAATGAAAATTTTAAATACATAATTTTGCCGAGTTATTTCAAATTTTATGAAAATCGGATGCACAGTTCAACTACAAGGAAAATCAAAAGTGTTCCGTTACATTACGGTCAATGGGGAAAAATGTTGAAAATGCATTTTAATGGTGTTATACTCATTCGAACGTAATAAAATTGATATGCATCTATAAAGTACATATTATAATATACATTTTGCATAATCTGTGGTGCAAAGAATATTTGTTATTGATTTACAAGGCAACACAAAAGTATTCCATTGCATAATGGTATAGGGAGAACATTGTTTGTGCGCATTTTATTTGTAATTATTTACAATTTTATGAGATTGATATGAGAGTGATATTTTTAAAACTTCGTTATCGTACGAACGCACATCATTTGCTACGCTTTACGTGCAATTACCAGCTTGTTTTTCTTTACATATTTTATTCTTCAATTTTTGAGTTATTTTTTATTGTATGGCGGAATGACATTTTGTAAATCATGACTCTAACCTGTCACTTTAAAAGTGGAAAATTTTGTGAATTAGAAACCATTCATGTTTTAAATTAATACATATCTTAAATATGGTGTATAATCAATACAAAATTATAATTTAGAGCAACATATATGGACTAAGGTTGATGTTATTTACTGTCATTTGACGTGACGCAATGACTGAAAGTTTCTTAAACATTTATTTTAAAAAATGACTAAACATATTAATTTAATAATTGTTTTATTTTCTACAATGATCGTAATAAATTACATTACATTCACATTTGACAGTTTTTTTAAAAACATACCGAGCACAATTACCTACTACTTGAGAATACAACACAATACTTTATTTTACATGCATTATTATCAAGAGTATGGTTGTAAGGCTATAAACCATTAAATACTTTAATGCATGCATTTATTTATTAAAAAATGTAAAATGGGCAACAATTATCTCTTTTTTCCAAGTGTTCTTCAAGGATACTATTTGTGCACAACTGCAAGCATGTTACATTTCAGCCAATTGCAAGTAAAATGAAAAAATTTAAATCGAAAACACCAATTTGTAAACTTGGCATACATTTCGAAACTTAATTTATAAATTTTATAATTTTTTTTATTAAAATTGACATTTGTATGGAATTGCCTATTATGTTATTTCATAATTCTTAATTTTATGTAACATTATAAAAATTGATAAATAATACAAAATTAAGCTAAATTTAACAAAACGGTCATTTAACAAACCTTCATTAAATAAATAACATTAAATTGGTGGATTTAAGCAATAAATGATATTAACGATGGTAATTTTATTTCTTTCTATCGCACTTTGAAAAGATTATTTTTTGCGTTACATGAAAAAAATGAAGACAATAAGAATTGTTTTTTTGGTCAATGGGCATCAACATTTACATCATATTTTGAATGCTGTGCTATAAAAGATTTGTGCTCCATCGATCATCATTTTTTCGCTTCTTTCCATGTAAAAAGATTTTCTTACCTGAAATAACTTATAACTTAACACAAGAAAAAAAAATATATACATGTGCTTATATTTACATATAATAAAAAAGAATGAATTACCGTAAAGAACGATTGTGCCTTCAGTGTCTCCTAATGAATTCTTGGCAACACACGTGTATGATCCAAAGTCTTGTGGTCGTAGATCTCTGATAAGAAGTTTCAGTTTGACTTTGTAAGCAGCTGGAGAATCCGATGGCTCACTAAGTACTCTGTACTTATTGTTGGTTACGATGACAATACCTCCTGCAATGACCCAGTAGGTTACTGACCTTGGAAATGACTCCAAATTGCAGGCAAGCGTGATATCTTCACCTAGATTGGCTCCTATCAGTTGGCTTGGGATCAGTATCATAGGGGCAACTATAGTAAAAAAGCCCTAAATATTTTAATGTTATGTTCATCTACGAAAGTTTTTTTAAATATAATTTATATAACAAAAATGTAAAACAAAGTTACATCATCTGTGTTTATAAACACAAGATAATCCTTTTAATAATAATAATAATAATAATAATAATAATAATAATAATAATAATAATAATAGAAAAGTTACCAATGGCATCCATTTGACCTATGTGTGTATACAGGGTGCAAGAGAAAAACCTTTCTCGAGTGATTACAAAATTTATTCATATCAGATATTGGCTCTGGTCTTCGAGTTAACAGAATTACAACAGAGGAAAATATTCACTTAATTGAGTGATTAATTCGTATATGGCATCATAATGACACAATGGAACAACTCATTCAGAAGAAGGGATGTTAATATCTATAAAGGCAGTCATATATACTAAGGATGGACATGTGAATCAGTAAAATCCCTGAGTTGGACATCTATAAGTATGTTCATTCTCCTTAATGCATACATATTCACCCAGTATTAAATGTATCATCTCACTTGATCAGTTTAAAGCGAATTACTAGCTTAGAATAACAAGCTTGGCCTTTTGCTTGGTGCTAACGTTCTCGCCTCCTGATTATGAGATCCTTGGTTCGAATACAACCGGTGGCCGCCAATCCATTCACTCTCCTCATTGGTGATCCGATGAAACTCGCAACTTCAACAATATTGAACAGTAATCATCTCATCCCACAATCAACAAATAGGCAGCCATAATAATATCATCCCTTGCACCCCAAAACTTGTGAAGCGCTCACAACACAAAACCTGTTATCCCACGTATCGTATATGCGTATGACAGCATCACTCACTTGGTGCTGTGAGCGTTTCACAGGCTTTGGGTGCAAGGGATGATATCTTTTAGTGATCCAAAATATTATTATTTTACTTTGATTCTTTGTCAGCCTCCGCCAATTGCCCTCTTTAGCAAATGGACTTTGATAAATATGAGGACAAACATAATCTTTATGATTCTGAAGTTCCAGATGAATCCAACAATCATATTTTAAAATATTTGTTAAAATGTTTAAAATTGGAAGCGTCCGGTCATTAAAGGCTATGTAGTGTATATGATAAATACCTGAAAGAAGAATCCTCTAACTAACGTAGAAACATTTTTGTTATTTCGGGAGCAAAATTTTACTAAGAACTTCATTTTTGAAGGGCAGGATCATTTTTGAAGGGCATTAGCAAATTCCAAACCCCCTTCTACAGGGAAATGACAACTAGCGTCATGACCAGCAAAATGGCATTTTATTAACCCTTTATGCCCCGAAGGTACTTTAAAGTTCCATAGAAATAACTTGTTGTAAAATCCATTTTATGCACCGACTAGTAGTAATACAGTTTAGAATGTGTTGAAGGTACTATAATTTATCTTATTCCAAGAGCATTATGGGTTGTTCAAAACAAAGGTATTTTTAAAAGGATGATTTCTTTTTCATTTGCATTTTTAAGGTTTCTTGACGTTGAAAGTTAGAGGTTGAAAAGTCTCAGTTCAAAAATATTTAGTATTTTTAATTGTAACAGCATTGTATTTGTACATTTTTTAATTCTATAAAATGTTAAAAAATATTTTAAATAAAAGATTTGAGTGGTGTTATAAATATTGTACAAAATCCCTATAAATACAAATTTAGTTAATTAGTTTTAATTGGGAAATCCTTCTAAAATTTATTAAATGATTGCGTAAATCGTCTAATGCAGTTTCAAATATTAACGAAAAATGCTTTAAAAATTGGAATCATAATTCGGGACATAAAGGATTAAATCAACGTCAATGCCTTTCTATATTTCTAAAGAACTCTAAAGATTGGTCTACTCTCCTATCATGACTAGTCTACGCGACGATTTTTTCAATGACGACTCAGGTAAAAATGTAGTAAGAAGATTCCCACATAATTTGCACATTTGTAGCAAGTTAGATTTTTTTTCTGTTATTATCTTGATGTGACAAAGCCTCAGTGAATCTCCCACAAGGTAGACCATCACCGACTTGCATAGGTTGTTTGTTATGAAATTGATGTAAGACCATCTTTAATTCCCGAAGTTGAAGAATCAATAAAATCTCTGTTGAGAGAATAGACAACTTTTGGTACTGCATACTTTACACAAATTTTATTTGGTTTGCACCCCCTTTTTAAAATACTTTGCTAATTAAATATCACAAAAAGATCCTACTTTAAAAGTATAAATATCACTTTTATTTGTTACAGATGATAAAAAAGGTTCTTGCACTTTTTGTCGGTGCGTATACGTCAGTGCGTATCCATGAATAAACTTGAAGGGGTTACACTAAACATATGAAGGGGTTATCTAAACATATAGTGAGGCATGAAAAGTAATAAATTTACAGTATTTTTGACAAGAAAAAGCTATTTTTTTTACTTGTTTGCAAAGAATGTGCAGTACACTAGTCATGACAGAACTAAATTTTCTACTTGTTTGCCATTAATTTGTACAAAATTGGATACAGCAAGAGAAAAACTTGCACGATAAGTTAACTACAAGTTTAAAGCATTGTGATTTCGGCGTTTGCGTTATTTGCTGCAGTCTTGCTGCAGTCTTGTTGCTAACTTTCCATTTTGCCATGCTGAACTTGCTGCAAATTTGCAGGTTTTCAAAGCCAAATTGTTGTAAATTTTCTGCAAATTAAAATTTGTATGTGGGTTGGCTGATGAGAATGTTTGTATGTAAACATTTATTTTCTTAATTCCCACATATATCTTATACGTCATTTCAATCGGTTGTGTACACTTTTTGTATATGCAAATTACATTTTACAAGGTATACAGAACTTTATATCGGAGTTTTGCATAATTATTCTTGATAAGTCTTAGCTGTAGTATTTATGAAATTTCATGTTTCGGTCGTTTAGAAGAGCATTGCTAACACATCGAGCCCTAATTTTGGAAATCAGTGGATTAGCATAGCATAAAATACACTTGTTAATGTTATGAAATTTATTAGTTTTAAAATTAGTAAGATTTGCAATAATAAGTAATAATAAAACTTTAACTTCATAACTTTTATATAAAAATGGATAAATGGTGCATTAAAGTCGTTTAAATATTTATGAACAGATTCTGTTGCCAATGATAACAAAATAATAATAAATCAAAGAAAACAACTAATAATACGTACACCAACGCATCCTTAAAAAGAAAAACTGAAAGGATAGAAAACTAATAAGAAAACAATCTGAAAATAAATCCCCTTAATATAAAACATTTTCTGTGTTGAAAATTCCCGAAACATTTTCATATATTTTTTTTATATCTGAAAACAAAATTCTCTATTGAGCCAATAAAAAAACACTTCTGAATCTAAGTAACGATATACCACCACGAATTCCTTAATAAATACAGCAAACATTTATTTCTCTTGCGGACAGAAAGTAAAAATTCTTTTGATTGCTTTGAAAATTCTGTTTTTGAAAAGTTTACACCCACTTGGCTTTTGATTCCCCTTATTCCAAGTTGTTCACTTGTTTGGTAGTCTTCCAATCTCTTGTTTGCGGGTTTTACGACTCTATCAACGACCGCGTGGCAAGGAATTTATTTTTGAAAATAAGATTTTGTCCTTGTACTCTTTCTCTAATACCCATATTTTTAGGTATATCAAGTTTGAAGATAAAATTTATTTATTTTTTTATATTACGTGCATGCTGTTAGTTAAAATTAAGATGGAAAAGATTACATGAAGAAGCGTATTTTCTTGCATCAATAAATATTCTCAAAGTGTTTCACGCCGATAAATTTTTGCTAATTAAGAATAGTTGGCAAGAAAAGCAGTGACATCAAATAATTACTGATTTTTAAATATGTAAAAACTAAATATGTTGTAAGTTAAGAAACATAAAAGCAACAAAAGGACAAACAAACAAACAAACAATGTATAAAGAAGATTTACAGTAACAAGAAACATTTACATTAAAATAATTCTACAATGCAAAAATAAATAAATAAATAAATAAAATGAGTATAATAATCTAACTGATAAATATGTCCCCTGTATGTTTCTTCCTCCTTATGGTTTATTATTATATGTACGACTTCATTTTACGATGAAAGTAATCGGATTTAACTTAAGTGTATATTTTCTAATTATTCAAATTAAAATTTTATTTAGAATTTTAATCGAAATCCTTAACTAAATGTTAGAATTTAATTTTTGAAATCAGTGGACTATGTATAGCATAGAATATGCTTGTTAATGCTATAAAATTTATTAATGTTACATTATTAAGATTTGCAATAATAAATAACAATCAAACTTTAACCTCTTAATTTTTATATAAAAATAGAAAAATAGTCCATAAAGTTTTTAAAAAAATTATGAACAGATTCTGTGCCAATTTTAGTAAAATAATAAGAAATCAAAGAAAACAACTAATAATACGTACGCTAACGCATCTTTAAAAAGAAGAAACTGAAGGGATAGAAAGTTAATATGAAAACAATCTGAAAATAAATCCCTTCAATATAAAATACTTTTTGTGTTAAAAATTCCTGAAACATTTTCATACTTTTTTTTAATATCTGAAAACAAAATTCTCTATTGAGTCAATAAAAATACACTTCTGTATCTAAGTAACGAAATCCCACCACAAATTCTTTTAATAAATACAGCAAACATTTATTTCTCTTGTGGACAGAAAGTAAAAATTCTTTTGACTGCTTTGAAAATTCTCTTTTTGAAATGTTTACACCCACTTGGCTTTTGATTCCCCTTATTCCAAGTTGTTCACTTGTTTGGTAGTCTTCCAATTTCTTGTTTGCGGGTTTTACGACTCTATCAACGACCGCGTGGCAAGGAATTTATTTTTGTAAATAAGATTTTGTCCTTGTACTGCTTTCTCTAATACCCATATTTTTATCTATCTCAAGTTTGAAGATAAAATGTATATGTTTTTTTATATTATGTGCAAGTATATATTCTTAGTTAAGATTAAGATGGAAAAGATTACACGAAGAAGAGTATTTTCTTGCATCAATAAATAATCTCGAAGTACTTCAAGCCTATATATTTTTGCTAATTAAAAACAGTTGGCAAGGAAAGCAGAGGCATTAAATAATTACTGATTTTTAAATGTGTAAAAACTAAATATGATGCAATTTAAGAAGCAGAAAAGCAGAAAAAGAACAAACAAATAAATATACAAACAAGCAAACAGTGTATAAAGAAGATCTATATATATCTATAGCAACGAGAAACATTTACATTAAAAAAATTCTACAATGAAAACAATGAAAATGAGTATAATAATTTTACTAATAAATATCTCTCTTTTGTGTTTCTTTGTCTTTATGATTTATTATTACAATTACAATTTCATTTTACAAGGAAATTAATCGGATTTAACTTAAATGTATATTTTTTTAATTATAGTAATTAAGATGTCATTTAAAATTTGAAGCTAAAGCTTCTAATAAATTTTAGAATTTATTTGTTCTAAGATGTTTTACTGGTTTGTTTCTCAACTGTTTCTCTCTGCTTATCTTTTTAAATTTCCTTTCTTACAAAGAGTATACAATTAATCCAAAAATAATTTCCTAAGCTTTTAAATTCAAGTTTTGCTTTTTTATAAACTGTTTTTTGGAAGATGTATGTTCACATTTTTGAAGTTTAACAAGTAATTTCCTAGAATTAAAATTTGAGATTTTCTTAAAATTTATTTGAATTAGTGAATAAGTAAGATTTGTTTAGATTGATTTTAGTTTTGACCTCATCATCTATTCCTATTGTCTTAATTTTATGATTGACTTATAATGTTTCTCTATGTGTTGTAAGTATTCTGAAAAAAAATTCTTAATTATTCACAAGTCACATATTTTTAAAGAAAAATCTGAAACGCATTGTTCAAGATAAAAAATTATGTAAAGTAATCATTTGTTTACAAAGTACGTTCAGCATGATCCTCTTGCTGACTGAAGGTTGCACCCCGTTGGTAGCGATGCAGAGGTAAGCACCCATACTCAAACGACTTGTTCGAGTCAAGTTGAGGTATTCTCCTTCCACATGACGAACTGTAAAATAATAAATATGATTAGATAGCTTACATTTTTTATGAAAGCAGTTTTTTAAATATTTGTACAGAAAATAATAATTAATGTGGAATAATAATAATTAATAATAATAATAATTAAATTATAAATTGTGAAATAATTAATAGTAAAAGTAATTAATAGTAATAATTAGTAGTAATTTAATAATAATTAAATTGATAATTGTGGAGTAATAATAATATGTTGTGGCAAAGTTTTGGCAAAGCATCTTCGTTACAAATCAGTAGAGTTGAGTTATATTTCCTGGATAAAAATGTATCACAAAATATAAGTGTCGTAAGCAAAATTTTCTCTAAACTTTGTTGTTACACATCAGGTGCGTCAAAAGTTCGTAACAAATTTAAAAGTAAACAGCTTGCGGTTTGCAAGAATGAAAATAGGGTGGAAACAGATTATTTTTAACAATAAAAAGACTTTCGATTCAAAAGTAAATGATAGATGTCCTGAACCAAAATATGAAGTAAATATATGCAAACGAAACTTGTAATAATATACAATGAGCAAGATGAATTTAACAGAACAGCATCCGGAAAGTTACGGTATCTGGAATTGAAACTGGTTTTTTATTTTTTTTTCTATTTTTACAAGAAGAAAGTATTGGATTCTTGAAAGTTTTAAAGTTCGGTTTTCGACGGATTTAGATTTTTTGGATGTCAGAAAACCTGAAAAACATTTTTTTTATAGAAGGTCTGTCTGTGTGTCTGTCTGTCTCTATGTTTATATGTATGTGAAACAAATTGTTTAGGCGCTCTATCTCAAGAACTAATGAGCAAAATTCAAAAAACTTTATCATCAATTAGTGACTAATATAAACTGGTGCTGATTACTTTTTAGTGCAAATTGCCTAAAAGGTAGTTCTGCTATGCTGCTCATTTCACAATTTCTGCAATAGCTATATCTCAAGAATTAATGGGCGGATTTTCGTAAAACTTCAGATTCCGCTAGTCCTTGATATAATGTATAGCTGATTACTTTTTGGTGCAAATCTCACAACAGGTAGTGCTGTTGTATGGCAATACTTATAATTATCCCAATAGCTTCGTTCCAAGCACTACTGCGCGAATTTTCATCAAACATAAATGAATGATGTTTAGTTTTCGGAGTAAATCGTTCAACAAGAGGTACATCTATACAAAATTTTTTACTATTAAAAACCGCAATGGATCCAATTCAATAACTAACACACGGATTTTCATTAAATTTCAGATTCAGTTAGAACTTGACGTAAGTTTTTGCTAACTAGATTTTGTTGTAAATTACCTAACTGGTAGCGCTGCTATGTTTCACTTTTCAGGAAGTATTAACATGTATCGGTAGAAGAAAGTTTTGGGATTGCCACATGCTGTTTGTTTTTAGTTTTGAGCCCTTTCGCAATACCTATCATTCGTGGTGTTTTAGATGAGGATTCTGCGTCCATTTAAAAAATCTTAATAAACTAACTACACATGATTTGGAAATGATAGCAAGTTGACAACTCACCCCTCTTTTGGCCTAAAATAATGTCTTTTTGTTCCTCCCTCGTCCATTTGATAACAGGTTGTGGTGATCCAGATGCTCTGCACCGTAAACTCACATCAGCTCCTTCTCGAACAGACTGATCTGAACTCGTAAACAGCTCATCAATAGAAGGTGGCACTAAAAAAATTAGGGTTGAAAAAAACGTAATTTAGAACCATGTAATGATATTTTGTCACTTTATAAATAAGTTACAAACTATCTAATAATTTATAAGAATAAAAAATATGTATGAGGGAAATGTAAATAAAATCTACCGTATTAGTGGATTTTATTTGGGTTCCTTGCTTTAAAAAATAGTGAATATAACTGTACTTTGAATTCCTTGAAAAAGAATATTTTCTGGTAACGTCCCCCCCCCCCAAAAAAAAAAAAGAAAAAAGCCTTTCATTAAAATCAACGAAAAATTGTTTGAAATCCTTCAATCAGTTCTGCAAATTGATCAAATAACAGGAGTGTTCTCATAACTTTGATGCAAGTAATGTTCTGTATCTCAGATATATTTTTGTATATGTCCTTTTCTCCAGTTTAAGCCAAAAAATATCTGAAATTCTCTAAATAAATCCCGAAACTTACAGGGAAATAGATTCCTCTGTAGTGATGTAAATTTCTATTATAAAATATTCTCAGTTTAACACCATAATTGCATGGAGTTCGGTTAAACATATACATATATTTTTTAATTTGATTTTCGGAATGTCTGGAAAGTGTCATATGCTTAAAAATATGCACATAAAATCTAACATTTTAAATCTGCGCATTTCAGGATTTCAGGTTAGATATTGTGTGACGAGAGATCATAGTAAAAATCTCTTTAAAAACCGACGTTGAGGTTTCTGATCTGAAGATTTACTAGTTATAGTTCTGAAATGGAAAATAGGATTATCTCAATTATAGAAGCTGGAAAAATTATGTATAAAATGTTGAAAAAATGTTGAAAAAAATTTATCTGTTAATTTTACTGTATGGTTTATATTTATCCTTAAAATTGTCGTTCTTCAAAAAGTAGCAGGCAGACATTTTAGTAAAAAACGTAAGCTATTACGAAAAAATATGTATACAGAAAAAATTAATCATTGCATTGAAATCGATTACAAAATAATTTTTGGTTTTGGTATCTTTGTATAATGCGTGAAAGAAAAGGGGTAAAAAATCTTCATCTCATTAGAGATACAATTCACTTAATAAAATCAATTGTGCGCTAGCTTACTTTTTTCTTTCGTTCTTCGAACATGTAATACCAGTAATAATTTTTATCAAGATTATCTCTCCCTTGATTTTATGTATTAGTTTAGAAGAGATTTGTGTAAAATTATGAAAGTTATCATGTCCATAAAAATGTGATATATATATATGTATAACCATTAATAGTAAAACAATATACAGACGAACACACACACACATATGTAGATAGATAGATAAAGTTTTAGATTGAGGTTGGTTTTGGATTCTAGGGGTTTTATGATTAGAACAGATCTTTTCAGAAATTCCAACATAAGTGAAAGCCAAATAGGTAGTATTTCTTAAGAAATCTATATAATAGGATACAATCTTCAGTAAAATGAGACGTTTACCTTAATAAAATACAGTATAAACTCTTACAGCTGTACTAGAATCTTTAAATAGCACAGATATTGGCAATTGTAGACATAAATTCAATCAGACAACGAGCTTCAATAAAGCTTAGTCCCCTAAAGTGAAGTAAATTTCTATTCTAAAACCTTCTCGGTTTAACAGTATAATTGCATGGCGTTCTGTTAATATATTTCGTTCTATAATTTAAAAATAATTGTTTACTGGAATGTTTGAAAGACTTTATAAGCTTAAAAATATACATATGGGATCTAACATGATTAAATTCGCATTTCAGGATTTCAGGTTAGATGTTGTGTAAAGAGAGATAATAATAAAAATATCTTTCAAAACTGATGTTGAGGTTTCTCATCTGCAGATTTACTAGTTATGGTTCTAAGGAGAAAGTTGGATTATTTCTATGATAAGAGCTGGAAATTATAAAGTATTTGTACCCCATATGGACAGGGCTCTCAATATGGACACCCCTAATATTTTTAAAGGTAATAATTTTGATCGAGAGATGGCTAAACATTTTCGCGAAGAAAAGTATTTGTAAAGATAATTAAGTCTGGAAAGTGAAAAAAAAGCGCGCTGTTCGCCATTTAGGAGGAAACCTGTTATTTTGAGATGTGCTGATCTTAATTACTTGTAAGCTTAAATTCTTATTAGATATTGTAAAATTGCATTAAATGTTGAAAAGTGGAGTATTTTAGAAAGCTAATAAAACATATTTTCGATTGCTATTGCATATTTTGCTTAAAATAATTTTCATTATTCATTTGGTACAAGATTTAGTAAAACTACGCCCGGTTCCCAATATGGACAGCTTATGTATCCATTGACTACAACTGTAAGAAAGAAGAAAATTCAATGTTGCCGAGCAATAACTTAAAAAGTCATAAAAAGAAGCCCCCCCCCCAATAGGATATCTGTTGGCAAAATTGTAGGTACCAATGGTATGACTTCCTCAACAAAGGAGAGCTGGTACTGCTTCTTTTGCAGTATTGATGCTTTTTCAAACATGCGGCCATGCATCACATGTGTTCGTGAGCATTATGTGGGACTTACTGCCCATGGTGAAAAAGTTTCTATTTGTCCATGCTGTGAGGACTGAGTAATAACAGATGTAAATTCGCAGACAGATGCAATAAAGCTAAGCAAAACCAACAATATTACTTCATAATATTTACTAGTAACTAAGAGGCTTTGCATGGGTCTTTGAAGGGTAAAAACCGAGAATCCCCCCCTTTTTAAAATGAATGTTCTGAAGATATTTACTGCCCTCCCTCCCCTTCAGAATACTTTAAGATACATTTTTTTATTCGATTTCCTCTAAAATCCCTTGGAAAAGTGGCTCTTCCATACAAACTGTGTAGAAAGTCAATAAGGAAACACCTGTCCATAATAGGGACAGGTAGTTCCTTATATAGGCACTTGTAAACATTTTTTTGTTTTTATCAGTTAAATTAAACCGGAATAATTAGAAGGTAAATAATTTGAATAATGATAGTCAATAGTCCAAGGACAGTGGTCACATATTTTTGGAGTCCTATGACTTGTACATGGGGGTGAAAAAAATACATTTTTCTTAGGGTGTCCATATAGGGTACAGGTACCTTACTACATAAAAAGCACTTTTTCAAACATTTAACAAATTTATCTGTTATTGTATTTATCTGTTATTGTATTTATCTATTTCTCTGTATGGTTGGCATTTATTTTTTAAATTATAATTTTTTCAAAAGTACCTGACAGGAATTTTCGTAAAAATGTGAACTATTATGAAAAAATATGTATACAGAAAAAAAACATTGTATTGAAATCGATTACAAAATAATTTCGTATCTGTATATAATGAATGAAAGAAGAGGGTAAAAAAGCGTCAACTCATTAGAGTTACAATTCACTTAATAAAGTCAATTGTGTGTAAGCTTGAATTTTTTTCGTTCTTCAAACATTTAATGACTACTTTGATTTTACACCAGAGAAAGATTGTACTCCTTATTGAATTTACTAAGCTAATGAACTTTTCATCCCATCGATTTTTTTCTCGAATACAATTTACTTATTTGGTTTCATGTCTTAGTACTTGATTTATTGTATCGAGATTTATTAGAAAGATACATATAATTATGGTAATGAAGTAAATGGAATTTAGTATAAGTTGAATAAAGAACAATTCTTGAGATATGTTGAGAGTAAATGAAATGGCCCAAATGAAGCTTGAGTAAATACTTGGCTTCATAATCTATAATTGATTCATACATTATCCGAATTAAATATTTAACTAGCTGTTTATTAAAGATGCAACAATCGGTAAATACATTTAATAAACTATTACACAATCAAAAGGAAAAAAGGAACATACGTTCTCACTAATGCTGCCACAAATAATCATAAAAAAATGTAATCGGTAGCAATCGATTAGTAATAACATTGTCTAAGGAAAAGTACATTTAAATGTTGCTCCTTTGAATTCTTTATTATAATAAAAAAATCTATATTTAAAGCATTCACTATTATCTGTAATGTCAAATAATTTACATTTTTAAGTGCTTTCCTTTACGTTCAAAGAAGAGATGGAAATACTGCATTTTCCCATCAACATTTTATATTATTTTTCTCTTATTCTATAATGTAATAATAAAGACAGAAGTTTATGAGTGTATGGATGGTATTCTGAAGAGACCGCAGCACGTAGAGCTATAGAATTTGAAGGAAAAGCACCTGTATATATGAAAGTTTGCTCCACGAAGTCGGATTTTCGATTTTTGATTTGATTTTTTGATTTAATTCTTATGTGATTTTTAGCGAGTTTTTTTAATGTTTCGAGGCTATTTTTGGGGCTTCAACGTTAGCGAAAGGAATATGGTTTCGATCTTTTAAACCAATAAATCAAATTTAAAAACTCTTTTCAATAAAGTTTATTCGACATTCATACAGCAATTTTTTCATTTTTAGCAAATTTTTTAATACGATTTTTAGTATTTGTCACATTTTACGGCTATTTTTTGATATTGTTAAAAAAATGTTGTTTTAAACTTTTAGACTAATTTACTGCATTTTGTCTGCTATGATTTTTGAGTTTCAAAGACTTTTAATGAGATTTTTAAAGATTTTTCAAGATTTTTTGCTTTTAGCGTCAATTTTTTTTATTATTATTCATGAAATATTTCCGATTACAATGTTTTGTCTTATTAGAGTAAATTTTGACCACTGAATATTTTTAATATTTAGCTATTTTTAACCGCTTCGCAACGGGATCCTTTTACGAAATTTTTAACCTTTTGTAACCGGTTTTTAAAAACAGAAATTTGTGCCTTATTAAATCGAGAAAATGCTCCGATTACATAAGGTAAATTTTACAGTAACATTTCACTGGTAGGGATACACAACGATTTTTAACCATTTTCTCTGCACGCATTCGTATCGCTCGTCCCCAGGGGGTTAAGGCATTTTTCAATGAGATTTTTAGCGTTTGTCCGAATTCTACGGCAATTTTTTGTCATGTAAAAATGAAATTTTGTTTCGAAGTTTTAGCCCAGTCTTTCTATATTTAAAACAAAATAACGATTTGGAAATGGGCCGAATGATTTACAAATGGACTACTGAAAATCTGGGTAGATGTCGATGGACCAATGAAAATCCATGTAGATACCGAAAACCGCAGTGAGATGTTAACGACCGGGAAGACCCGGTTCTGTCACGAAATATCTCCCGTTTTTGCCAACATGGCGATACATTACCAAGTCAAAATTCACCAAAAGTGACGCCAACTTGGTGCTATTTCTTGTATTTCGCAAATCCACATAGACTACTATAGTTATCCAATAAGTTCATTTTTTGTTTGAGTTTTTAAATTTTTTTTTGGAGTAAAAATTGATCTATCAAAAACTTGAACCGTTGAATATGTAATGGGTAGTATTTCTTACGAAATCTACCTAAAATGTCAAAAGTTTAGATACAACTTTTTTTGAATAGTAATTTTATCAAATACCTTAAATTCTTTCTTAACCCACCACCCCCTCGAGTTATATATCTACTGATAAATTGTTTAACGGAGTTTCGTTAAAATGCAGTTAAGTAAAGAACAGAGTGCACTTTCAAGCGGTGGAATTTGGAAATTTTGTTAAAATTTTAAATTCGCGATTTGTTTTTTGCGAAACTTTAGATAGTTTATAACACAGGATAAAAAATTATAAAAAAAGAATGGCGTGTCACATTCGGGGCGCAAACAAAATTAGAAAATATAACAGAGTGGTCTGTTTGAATCTTAGATAGTTTATAACACATAATACAATTTTTAAAAATGATAGTGCGTCAAAAATTGAGGGAAGGGGTGGTGCGTGTTTTCACCAAGTAGAATCTAAAAATTGAGCATATAGAAAATAAAATATCACGAAGCGATCTAGAAAGGAAATTAGAAAGAATTATGTCTGGAGTTGGCTAGAAAATAGGGAGTGCTTTGCAATACCAATCGGTATCGCGGGGCGTTAATGCGGAGAGTGGTGAGCGTAGCGAGCAGGGGTGGCGGAGCCTCCCAATCTACTAAAATATATATTCTTTCTAATTACTTGAAAGGAGTAAGAAAAAATTTAAAACGGAAAAATAGTTTTATTTAACTATTGACATATGTTTCAATTCATCATCGAGCCTTTTTAAAAACAAATTAAAAATAATATTGTAAAGTTGCACGGTCCATGATGCATTGAACTGAAACGCTGATGCTCGTTATTTGTTTTATTTTACTTGGATTTTTTTAATTTTTATTTTTTCAAATCATTGAGAAACTCGTGCCACAATTTTGGTAGGTTGTATGATTTTATATCGTTAAATATGGAATTTTTAATAGTTTGAATTTCTATTGTTTTTCTTATAATAGATGGATAATATTGTTTGGAAGGAAAAATTATTTTACTCTCGTTGAATTTACATGGGTATTTTATTCTTGAAGTAGTTTTGCAAGGGCCATTGTTTTTCTGTTCTTACATTATTTTATAGTTAATACGAAATTTATAAAGTTTTCTTGCAAAAAGCTACAAAAATTAAGAATATAATTTTATTTCACTGTGTCGCTCCAATAGCTGGTACAAAAACAAAAGCTGAGGTTACTGCCTCATGGGAATACTAGTAAGACGTATGATAGGTTTACACCTGCCTGCAACACCGTATACGCTGAATATTGAAGCTTTCCTTACTTTCGTACCCTTCTATAATATCCGAACTTCCTCTATAGTTGGATACATAAAAAAATCTTTCTATCCAAGCAATATTCTTTTTGATTGTTTTAATTTTTCGACTCGTCTTGGAAAAGTTATCTGATATTCCACATTTACCAACACAGCATCTTGGAAACACATAATCCTTCGATCCGTCGACATTCCAACATCAAGTATTCACTATTATCAGATCATTCTATAATACCCGAATTCCTCTATAGTTAAATAATTAAAAACAATCTTTCTATAGATTGTTTTAATTTTTTGACTAATCTTGAAAAAGTTGTCTGATATTCCACATTTTCCAATGCCACACGTTTGAAAAACATAACCTCTTCACTTGTTAACATTCCAACGTCAAGTATTACATATGGTCGGACCATTTAACAATACAAGAACTTACTGTACAGTTGAATAGTTAAAAACAATCTTTTTATTGAAACAATCTATCTTTCATTTTAATTTTTAGACTCGTCTTAAAAAGCTGTCTGATATTCCACACTTCTAACACAGCATCTTGAAAAAACAAAACTTTTTCACTCGTGACATTCCTACGTCAATTATTCCATATCATCCGACCATTCCATAATACAAAAACTTCCTCTATAGTTGAATAATTTAAAACAATCTTTCTATTGATTGCTTCAATCTTTAGACTTTTCTTGAAAAATTTATTTGCTGTTCCATAATTCGCAACACAGCATCTTGAAAAAACATAAACTCTTCACTCGCCAACACTCCAACGTCAAGTATTCCATATGATCAGACCATTTCATAATCCCCGAAATTCCTCTATAGTTGAATAATAAAATCAGTATTTCTGTCGAAAGAAATTTTCTGTTAATTGTTTGATTTTAGAGATTAGTCTTGATAAAATTATCTGAAATTTCACAGCACAGCACATTGGAAAATTATAACTTCTTCATTTGGCAGCATTCCAACGTCAAGTATTCCATATACAAATGATCAGCTCATTCCATAATATCCGAACTGCCTCTATATTTGAATAATTAAAAAACGATATTTCTATTGATTGTTTCAATTTTATATTCGTTTTAAAAAAGTTGCCTGGTATTCCATATTTCCCATCACAGCATTTTGGGAAAACATAACCTCTTCATTTATCATCACTCCAACGTCAAATATTCCATGTGGTCAGACCTTTCCATAATACCCGAACTTTCTCTAAAGCTCAATAATTAAAAAACAATCTTTCTCTCGAAACAATCTTTCTATTGATTTTATTAATATCTTGATGAAATTGTGTCATACTCCACATTTTCCAACACAGATCTTTGAAAAACATAACGTCTTCATTCGTCAACATTCCAACGTCAAGTATTCCATATAGTCGGATCATTCCATAATACCCAAATTTTCTCTATAGTTGAATAATTAAAAACAATCTTTCAATCAAAACAATGTTTCCATTGTTTGTTTTAGCTATATGCTCGTCTTGAAAAAATTGTGCGATATTCCACTTTTCCCAATACTTCCCATTCTCGGCAAAACATAATATCTTCAATCGACATTCCAACGTCAAGTATTCCCTATGGTCAGACCTCTTTGTAATACTTGAACTTCCTCTAAAGCTTAATAATTAACAAAACAATCTTTCTATCAAAACAATCATTCTATTGATTGTTTTAATTATATATTCGTACTGAAAAAAATCTGCGATATTTCCCATTTCCCATTACAGCATCTTAGAAAAACATAATCTCTCTACTCGTCAATATTCCAACGTCAAATATTCAATATGATCAGACCTTTTTGTAATACCCGAACTTCCTCTGAAGCTAAATAATTAAAAAAGAATCTTTCTGTTGATTGTTTTAATTATATACTCGTTTTGAAAAAATTGAATGATATTCCACATTTCTCAATACAGCATCTTTGAAAAACATAATCTCTCTACTCGTCAACATTCCAACGTCAAGTATTCCATATGGTCAGACTTTTTTGTAATACCCGAACTTCCTCTAAAGCTCAATAATTAAAAAACAATCTTTCTCTCAAAACAACCTTTCTGTTGATTATTTTAATTATACATTCATCTTGAAGAAATTGTGTCATACTCGACATTTCCCAATACATCATCTTGGAAAAACATAATCTCTCCACTTGTCGACATTCCAGCGTTAAGTATTCCATATGGTCAGATCATTCCATAATACCCGAACTTTCTGTCTTTGAATAATTAAATAAAATCTTTCTATCGAAAACAGATTATATATTTTTTTAAATATCGGGTATCTTTGAATAATAAATAAAAGAATGAGAGTAAATAAGCTTCATCTCATCAGAGATACAATCACTTAACGAAGTCAATTGTACAGTTACGTTGCTTATTTTTATTGCTCTAAAATTTAATGACTTCCCTTTGATTTCAGGCGAGACAAAGATTGTACTCCTGAATGAATTTATAAAGTCAATGAAGCTTTCGTCGCGACTCCTTATATGGAGCAAAGTTTATTTATCTATTTGTATGTATTTTTACTCAATTTATTGGATAGAGGTTTGTTAGAAATGTTTCAGAAATTATGGTAATGAAGAAATTTGAATTTAAACCCGATTACTTAATGGAGATAAAACTCTCGAGATACAATGTGAATTAATGAAACATTGAATATAGATGTGTTTTAAATTCGTTTCAGAATAAGGTAAATCTGGTGTAGAATTAATAAATATATTATTCCAAGGTAATTTATATAAAACATTTATTAATATTATAATAAAATATTCAAAATAAAATACAAAAAATCCAGTTAGTTTTAATAATAAAACTTTTATAATTTTTTAGAGGGAGGATCTGAAAGTTAAAATAAATATTTTGTGTTAAAAAATCAATTTATATTTAACATGAGATAGAATTAACCCGAAAGATTGTTTTATAATAATAAAAAAGCACTATTTGAATAATAGCAATTTCACGAGTAGTTACTTTTCTCTTCGAATAAAATTATTTACTAAAGTTTTAATAGATACAATGTCTATTAAAACCGATTTCACAACAAAAGCAACAAGAAAAATTATAAGTACTAATTTTGATTGCATTGCGCATGCGCTGAGAAATACTATTTAGTAAATATACCCATATTTATTATTTTTTAATTCTGATTATAAAGTATTGTGTAAAATGTTGTTTTCTACATTTAGTGAAAATAAATTTATTTTTTATTAAGGAGTCTGCAAAATCTTTCTATCAAAACGCGATATATTTTTTTTTAATTTCGGAATTTTTGTATAATAAATAAAAGAATAAGAGTAAATAAGCTTCATCTCATCAAAGGTACAATCACTTAACTAAGTCAATTGCATGTTTATTTATATTGCTTATTTATATTGCTTTAAAAGTTAATGACCTCCCTTTGATTTCACACGAGACAAAGATTGTACACTTTAATGAATTTATAAAGTCAATGAGACTTTCGTCGCGACGATTTATATGGAGTTAAGTTTATTTGTCCGATTGTATATCTTTTTACTCAATTTATTGGATAGAGTTTTGTTAGAAAGGTTTCGAAAATTACAGCAATGAAGAAAATTTAATTTAAACAGGTTATTCAATGAAGATAATCTCTGGAGATACGGTGAGAATTAATGAAACACTGAATATAGATGTATTTTAAAATCCTTTCAGAATAAGGTAAAAGTGATGTAGAATTGATAAATATGTTATTCCAATGAAATTTAAATGTAAAACATTTATCAATATTATAATAAAATGTTAAAAATCCAATAAAAATTTTTTTTGTGAGTTTTAATAATAAAGCTTTTTTTATTATTTGTCTAAAGAACGTTAAAATAGTTAATTTGTGTTAAAACAATTTGCCTAACATGAAATAGAACTAATTCTAAAGATTGTTTGATAATAATGAAAAAGAACTTTTTTAAATAATAGCAATGTCATGAGTAATTACTTTTTTTTCGATTAAATTATTTATTTAACATTTAATACTGTAGATACAACGAATATTCTTGCGGATAATCCTGGGAAAATTCAAAAAGACAAATTTTGTAAAAATTAAATTAACACACATACACACAAAAAAAAAGGAATAAAAGGAAAAACGAAAAAAAGAAAGAGAAGGGCACAAACAAATAAAAACTCAAAAAATCTTAAAAAAGAAAAACAAAATTTTCCCTCTTTTCATCAAATGTATATACTAGAACCACAGCCTTAGGTAACTTTGTGTAATGAATAAAAGATAAAGATTAAGATTAAATCTTTCATCTCATTACTGCTACAAGCATTTAATAAAGTCAATGGTACACTTAAAATGGTTATTTTATTCACTGGTTATAATATTTAATGACTCTCCTTAATTTCATACTGGAGAAAGATTAATTACTGAATTTATAAATTGAGTGGAATTGTCATCGTACAAGTAGTTCGAAACACGATTTGCTTGTCTGTTTTTATGTCTTGACGCTCGATTTATTGAAAAGACATTTGTTAGAGATGTTTGCCCATTTATGGTAATGAAAGGAATTGAATATAAGCTATGGTTATTGAATAAAAGAAAGCTTTTATGATAGGGGAGAAGTAAATAAAGCATTTTTACAAAGAGTTAAAAAAAGTGCTTAAAAAACTTAAAAAAAGTTTAAAAGAAATCCGATTTTTTCATCAAAATTATATACACTCACACTTGTGTATACACAAAATTACAAAAGTAATGGAAATGTTTTACATTTCCATTACCTTGGGTAGCTTTCAGTGATAAATAGAAGATTGAGATTAAACGTTTCATCTCATTAGTGCTACAAGTATATAATAAAGTCATTTGTGAAAAATTGATCCTTATATTCATTTGCTCTAATATTTAATGACCCTCCTTCATTTCACACAAGAGAACGATTGAGTTCTTTAATTAATGAATTTATAAAGTGAGTGAAATTTTTGTCGTACTGTTATTTTAAAACGCGATTTGCTTGTCTTGTTTTATGTCTTGACGCTCGATTTATTGGATGGAGATTTGTTAGAAAAGTTTTCCTATTTATGTTAATGAAAGGAATTGAATATAAACTATGATTATTGAATAAAGGAAAGCTTTTTTGATATGGCGGAAGAATAGGATGTCAAGACCCCGATTTTAAAATTAAATTTCTCAAAATCAAAGATCGATAGAATTATGCGGTAAACGGTTTGTTTTTAGGTAAGCTGTAAAAATGTTATACAGAAGTTTCGAATGGTGAATATTTTGAAAAGATTGTATTCTGATTGCAAAGAATGGCTAACTTGATATTTTGCTTGTTTTAGAGTGTTTAGAGTTAGCTTGCTTTTGCACCGAATGTGCTTTTTGTATTACAGTACCATATTTTAAAGATTTTTGGAGTTAAATTTTTGAAATTTTGGAATTCCAAAATTTTAACTAGAAAAATCGTTAAAATATGATATTGTAAGCCGGAAAACTCGTTCTTTGGAAGCAATCTATAAAACATGAAATGCATCAAGTCAAATATTCTTTGCAATCAGAACACAATCTTTTCAAAGTATTCACCGTTCGAAATTTCTGTATAAGATTTTTTACAGCTTACCTAAAAAGCAAGCCGTTTACTGCATAATTCTTTCGATCTTTGTTTCTGAGGAATTTAATTTTGAAATCGAGGTCACATTTGCTGGACAATCTGTAAAATAGACCATTTAAAAAAAAAGGAAAAAGAAAAGAAAAATGTAATTTAACAAATTAGAACGATCATTTGGAAAATAATTTTTTCAAAGACTAAAATTTAGACTTATTAATAAATCGATCAATTTGACTGCTAAATATAAAAACAAAAATAGTTCAAAATCCATTTAAAAATTAATTAATCCACATTTTTGAATATTGAGTGATCTGAAAAAAGAAACTTTTTTTAAAAATATTAAATTCCTTTCTCTTTTATCATTATTGTAATTATAACAATCATTATTATTTTAACATTTAAAACTTTTGCATGTTCATTCCTAAAAAAAATCAAAAAGACAAATTTTCTAAAAATTTAAATTCACAAAAGAAAAGCGAAAAAACGAAAAAAATTAAAACAGAAAGCGGCACAAACAAATAAAAACTCAAAAAATCTTTTAAAAAAAAAAACCAGTTTTTTTAATCAAAAGTGTGTACTAGAACATTTTCATTGCCTTCACTCGAGTTCTTTAATTAATGAACTTATAATGTGAGTGGAATTTTCGAAGTACAGTTAGTTCGAAGCACGATTAGCGTGTCTGGTTTTATGTCTTAATGCTTGATTTATTAGATAGAGGTTTGTTATAAAAGTTTTCATATTTATGAAGGAACTGAAAATAAATAAACATTATTTAAAAGTACTGAATCACTTTCTGTGTTATTACTATTACTATTATTATTTTAATTTTTCATGATTATTCCTGAGAAAATTAAATCTTTTTAAATTAAAATTCACACACACAAAAAAAAAGAAAAACAAAGAGGGCACAAACATACAAAAACTTTAAAAAAATCTTTAAAAAGAAAAAGAAAAAATTAGTATTTTTATCAAAAGTATATGCTACAACATTTCCATTACCTTAGGTAACTTTGTGTAATGAATAAAAGATAAAGATAAAGATTGACTGTTTCATCTCATTACTGCTACAAGCATTTAATAAAGCTAATTGTACACTCAAATTAATTATTTTATTCTTTTGCTCTAATATTTAATGACCCTCCTTAATTTCGCACAGAGGAACGATTGAGTTCTTTAATTAATTAATTTCGAAACTTCTTTAATTAATTAATTTATAAAGTGAGTGGAATTTTAAGCGTACTGTTATTTCGAAACACGATTTGTTTGTCTGGTTTTATGTCTTGACGCTCGATTTATTGGATAGAGATTTGTTAGAAATGTTTCCCCATTTATAGTAATGAAAAGAATCGGATATAAACTATGGTTATTGAATAAAGGAAAGCTATTGTGATATGGCGGAAGTAAATAGAGCATTTTTAAGAAAAAGAAAAAGAAAAAAAATTGTAATTTAACAAATTACATCAACCATTTGGAAAATGATATTTTGAAAGACTAAAATTTTAAACTTATAAATAAATTCTACATAGAAAAATAATAAACATCCTTATTATGATGATCAAAACGTGGCTTACGTAATAACAGAGTCATATATTACGTACGCCATGGATTAAACATTAATATTCCTGGAACAACCCTAACAAACTATAAATGGTATTTGAGTTTTACAATTTTCGAAACTGGAAATTTTAAAAACTTTTAAACATTGCACATTTTCAATTTATACACCGTCGTATAGGGAAAAAAAACGTACTTTTAAATGCAATTTGTTTCAAAGTTGTATTTCAATTTGCTTTTGAGTTATTAATTTCAAAAACAAATTAATAACTCAAAGACTCAAAAATATTACTTAAATATAAACCAGAGAAAGTCATCTACAAAAATAGTTAACCAATGTTTTTCAGAAGAGGGAGGAGTTTCTGCTGCTTTAAAATCCAGATATCACAAACACATACCGTCGCCAATATATTAATGGACGAATGCACACATGTCATTCTACGGTAATTTATGTTACATTTATAAGAATTTGTTTCAGTAATTTTAGTAATATATAATTATGAAGCTCATTTACACAAAAGGAATCAAGATAAAACTGAATTTTTCGCTTTAAAATTAGATAGGAATAATTTACAGAAAATATCTCAAACGTATTGTTAACATGCTTTGTTAATTAAATATTTTCAAAGTTAAATTCAGATATAAATTATTTAATGTTATATTTTTATTTCTTGGCAATTATATTTATTGTGGTAAATAATATAACTGAAAAAGAAACCCAAGTTAACATAAAATATACTCTTTTTTCCTTTTTCCTTTCGCTTTCATTAATTGTTTATTATACAACCAAAAATCCCAAAAGTAAACACCCGTTGTGAAACTAAAATTTATACAAAAACAAAACAAAATGAAGTGAATCAGAATAGAATAAAACAATTACATACGTATAACAAAGAAATAATAATAAACAAAAATCTTTGCTAAAAAATCGATTACAAAATCCTTTTCGTTTCAGGTATGTTTGAATAACAAGTGAAAAAATAACAGTAAACAAGCTTCTTTTTAGAACTATGGCTCCTTAATAAAACGAATTGATTTAGTTACATTTCTTATTCCCTTTCTTTAACATTTAATGCCGCTGCTTGATTTTATCCGAGAGAAAGAATGTTCCCCGTAATGAGTTTATAAAGTCAGTCTAGTTTTCGCCACGCCGGTTTATTTGATGTGCAGTTTTCTTGTCTTCTTGCACACCTTGACGCCTTATTTATTTGAAAGAGATTTGTTAGAAAAGATTCCGACAATTAGGGTAATGAAGTAAATTGAATCTAAGTTTTGTGATTTTTGAAGAAAAAAATGAGATACAGTACCTATAAATGAAACACTGAATAAACATTTGTGCCAGAAGATCAAAATAATTAATAAATTGGCATAATAATAAATTGTTAAATAATGTACTACCTATTATATAATATCTATTGATTTATAATTTGATTAAAACATTATTCGAATCAAATTTGTAGTAAGCACTTATTACGTCAAGAAGGAGAGCTACATAAAATTAAAATGTTTTAAATTTAATACACGAATGTACACGAGGAATCAAGCGAATGGGCACCATGCATTATGAAATTTTTTTCTGAGAAATTATAAAGAATCTACGTGTAATTTATTATCTTAAGTCTTATTTAAAATTACGGAGATGAGAAAAACCAAAATTTTGTTAAATGACAGATAATTTATTTGGTGAATTTACAATAGTCTCGTTAAATTAACATCGTTAAAAATACGCAAGACTCTGTACATTTATTTTCAATGATAATAGATTAATTTTGTTTTCAAAATTAACAAATCACTCAAACTTCAAGGAATTAAAATATTTCGAATAAATTTGAAGAGTTCTATTTTTTATTTTCCGCACCATTTATTTCAGGCCCTCCCGGGATTTTAACCTGAGACCTCTGGACACTGGAAGAACACCATTCTGACTGACCTAATGGAGCAATTGATTTCCCGTACAAAGTATGTATTTTATGATTCAGCGGAGAATAACCCATTGCACTTTTCAAAAATTTTGCTTCAAATATATTCGTTAGAAAATTTGTATGCTAATTTATTTTTGACTGGTACAAAATACCTATTATTTTTAAAAACTAATTTTGATTTTTTACTAGTTTAAGTAATAAATAAAAATATTCAATAGATTTTTTTAATGCAAAAATTTGAATCTAATTCATTTTTTAATAACAACAATATTTTACAGAGCTTTTCGAAACTGTCGCATACTATACAGTTTTAACTTTTAATAGTATTACCAAGCTTCTGGTATATGAAGAAAACAACGGCATACTGATTATGCTGTAAAAATCCCCACTAATTCACAGGAACTGATTTTTTTCCTTTCTAAATTATTCTAAATACAATTTTTAAACTAAATCTTCTTTTTTTAAAAAAAAATAAAATTGCAAGAGAAGTTTAAAAGTCTGTTTCTTGAATTACAAATTCTAACATAGATAAAACTATCTTTAAATAAAGACATGGAAATCTCTGCAGGAAATTAGACATAAGAAAAGCAAAATGTCGTAAAATGATAACCGAGAAACTCAATCGAATGCATCTAACTGAGAACTAGTGTAAATTTGCAGACTCTTGCTTTTTCTCTGTGTTTTTGCAGAAATTTTTAACAGTGTGGTAGTTTACGTTACAATTAAAACAATTTACTTGGGTATTTTAGTAATATAAGTAGGCTCGTACACAAGTGGTTAGAGTTGTTACAAATAAGGAGAAAACTGCTAAATATATATGTATATATATATATATCCAAAAAATATATTTATATTTTTTTAATGTCAAAAGATTAAATTAAATTAATTAACAAATGATTCAAAAAATTCAAAAGTCAGAAATTACCAAATTATCTTTTCGATCCAGCTTGAGGGCCTGTAATGCTGTGTATGTGTAAAACATTTAAAAATTCATTTAATATCAAGAAAGATTTGAAATGGGGCCTTTGTTTTAATAATGTGATTGATTTTCCACGCGTGGGAAAGAATCATGTGGGAAATTGGACAAACTTATATAGGTTAAGGTATAGCATTTTATTTCTTTCATACTTAAATTTCTTCATTCAAAACTAACTGATGAATTCCATTAAAATTTAATTTAATTACATTTCTACCACGCAACAGGTAATGTGTTTGACTCCGTGTTGGGCATAGATTATTTGGCTTTTCATCCCTTTGATATCGGTAAAATGAGTGCAAATTTTGTTTGGGGACTAAGCACTTAGGTTCCGCATTAGACTAGCTACTTGACCGGTACATATGCTGTATAACAACTCGGAGCCAAGGTTGAAGAAAACAGGGTTGGGCATGCTGTCCTTGATCCTTATGGATCGCAACGCTACAGATTTAATTTACAAGAAACACCTGTTTTTTTTATAGCGTATGCAAGAATAAAACTGGAAGTAAATAAAAAAATGATTACCAACAACTTCTAGGTGCCTTGTCTGGCTGATCATAGGGTTTGTGTTGATCTGGCACATGTAGAACCCACTGTCCTCTGGTTTCACATCCTGGATTTCCAGCCACCAGGAGCGATAGTTGCTGTGATGCACTGAAACTCGGGGATTGCGAGTGATCACCTTGTCATGTAACGTCAATAATATGTGTCTGTCTTTGTGAATCCACGCCAACTGTTAAAGACAATTATTTCCATTAGATATTCTTGAATACCAATAGTCTTCGACTTCCGTACATTCGTGAAATGTGTTCATTCATTTTTGACATTCGTCGATATGTTCGAAAGTCGAGGACTGGCAATAAACGTTGATTGAACGGGATTTTTAATTAATTAGACATTTTTTTTATTTTGATAAAAAACTTTTAGTATGTTTCTATATTTAAAAGCGTAATGTAAATAAAAAAAAGAGACAATTAATGTATACAAATTAATATATTTTAATGAAAAGCTATAGTAGAATCTTGATTTCTGTGATTGGGAATCGGTTTAATAATTACCACAATAATAATTACAATAACAAAATAAAATCTTTTTTAATCTTTTAATATGTATTTTAAAGATTTAAAGAGATTTAATTAAAAAATGAGAGTTTAAGTTAAAATTTAAAAGTAAATACCTGTAATAAATTAATATATATATAAATAACAATTGTTTAGTTCCCTATGTTTTGTTTTATAAAATTATCTAGAGAAAGTTGACTTATACACTTTTCTTCCATTTTTTTTATAAAGATTTTTGTAATACGCTGAGTCGTTTTTAATTTTCTTTCACATATGAGATGTATGGTCTCCAATAAGATCGCATTTTTCAATAATAATAAAAAACACACTAGATGCATCAAGGTTTAGTTAAAATTTTAGTGATATTAGTAACATTTTAGTGATTTAATAATTTATATTTTAGCCAGTCTTGTAGTGGAGTAGCAACTTACTGATACAGAGTTACATTCTTTTGAATGTGAACGTGACGTCAAACATTTAACCTCTGTGCACGACAAAGATCCTTATAAGTTATTTTGCCTTAATTTTCTAAAGTGTATTTGATTTTCTTGGAATCTACAGTTTTGTGTTTTCTCTATGTTTAAAGAAAATTTAAGAAGCGTAGTAGCGAATAAAATGGGAAATGAATGTGTGTCTTCTAATTTGGGTTGAGCTTTATTCCAATGAAGTTTAAGGCCTATGTCGGAGATTTTTGTCGAGTCCTCCTCAAAAGAGCATTACGCCTGTCTCAAAGGATTATAAAAGGAATTTCCGGCAGGTGGAGTGAAATTGTAGCTTGTGTAGGAAGCTCTTGCCCGTTGGTAAGAAATTTTTGCAATATCATTTCAGTAAATAGAGATTTACTGACAACCACGGACTGTCAAAATGATTGTATTGAAGATTTGAAACATGTTTAGTTTTACAGCTGAAATTAGCTTATAAGTTTAAGGAAGTTACTGCCGATGTGAAGTATCGAAGGGTCGTATGTAAATTGAAGCTCGAAAATTTCTTAATTATTGTATTACCGATTTACTCTGCTTATTCGCAGCTTAATCTAATCTAAATCTGCAAATAAAGCTATCAATCCCTTGCCCAATCAATTCAAATTAAGGTGTTTTTATGCGTTATACTTGAGTATGAGTGACTTTTGTGAAATAGTGGTCTTGCTGGGTGCGCCGAAAGTTTCAGCTCTTTCATTTTATATCCTTACCACCACTCATTTTTCGTCAAGTCTCGTTAAAGCAAAGGTTGTGACTGCACGTTTTGCATGTGAAAATACACAGGAAAATCAGAATTTTATATACAGTTCTATATTTGTTGGAAAGTCGAGATAATCAACATATTAATTTATGCGACATACGCACAAACAAATTTTAGGAAGAAAATTTTAAGAAACAAAAAGCAGGTTATACAGAACATGACACAGTAAAAAAATGTACGACTTTTTGATAAAATTCATAATTGACCAAAATCGAACTCCGAACTAAAATACATATTTCATTTCAGTTATCTTTGTTTTCGTCGCAGGTTCAAAATATTCGCAAATAGATTTTCTATACGCATTCATTCTAGTATTCTTCATCAATCAGTGCATCTTCGTCACTGTTGTCATTGATGTGTTTAATAACATCAAAAAAATATAAGATCTCCAATGTACTATTGCTCAAGAGGAATGCTGCATTTTAAATTTCTAATTTATGCCAAATATATTCCAAGCTCGATTTTTGTTACAGTTGAGATATCACATATTTCCACAATTTTTTTAAACATAAATATGATCTAAAAAATAATTCACCAGAAATAAATGCAATAGTTTACGTATGTTATAGCTTTCTGATGCATAAAAGGCTGCATAAAATTTTTATTTTCGTAGTATTATTAAAATCCGACTAATATTGACTTCATTTATCAGTATCAATCTTCTGTTGATATCGATTTTTAATTTCATGAAATCTATACTGATAAAACAATATGATTTTCTTTTTTAAAGACTCAAACAAACAACTTTTTCTTTTTGAAACATTCACAACAAATTTATACAGTTGTGAATAAGTCTGTTTTATCTTTTTTAGACCGTTATGCTGCATAAAAGCTATTACTTTTCAAAAATATACAACAGTATGCTAATAACCCGCATGCCCACAAGACTAAAATAACGATAAAAACGTGTTTTTTGACTATAAATATGTACATATTTCCTAACGCTCACTTAGTACGGGGAAAACATAGCATATTCATTTTTACCTAATCTTAAGGGATTAAAACAATTTCCAGTTTTCCCCTAATTAATTCTTACTCAACCCTCTGACCACGGGACTAAATCTTTGAACTGGAATTGTAACCTTAATATTCAACAAAAATACTAAGTGTAGATACTCATTTTATTCAGAATTTTAAGCTATACAACATTTTTACTGAGAATGATTTTGAAAGAGTTAGTGTTTTGGTATTAAAAAAATGTATTTTTTGATTATAAATTTATTCATATTTCCTAACGCTCACGTAGTACGACAGGGGAAAATTAGCATATTTATTCTAGACCTAAACTGAAGGGATTAAAACAATTTCCAGCTTAATTAATTCCGAATTTAACTACCTAACTACTGGGCTAACATGCAGTTTAGATTTCAAAGGATAAAAAAATAAAATATTTTATATTACATAAAAAACTTACCCATTCTAATTAAAGTTTAAAAAAATACACGTTTATATATCATTATATTACCAGCAGTTGTATTTCCTTTATTTAAAGTGGGAAAAATGTAAATTATAGAATGTAAAAATTACAATCTTTATAAATAAAAAAGATAGTGAAAACGCTTTTCTTACCTTATGTTTCCCGAGATTTTCTACAACACAAGGGAGTGTCGCCGTTCGGCTTTCAGCTACCGTCATATTGGCCGCCTTTTCTGCAAACCAGGGCTCGGCGCCATTTACTTGATACTGTCGGTCTATGAAAAAAAAAAAAAAAAAAAAAAAAAAAAAAAAATTAAATCCTTAAAACGACGAACAGACCCAATAACTTTTGCTTACAAGTAAAATAAACATAAGGTCCCTAAAATATATGAAAGTTGGAGTAAAAAAATTGATAAATTTCCAATCTAACAGAATTATTTAAAATAATAGTTCCCAGTGTCTGATAAATGTGGATATTTTTTTCATATTTATTTATGGTAGATTATTAGCTGTTTTAAAATTCAGTTAATTATCTACTGCGCATATAATGAGAGCGTTGTGGCGCTGCTTTGTTCAAATTAAATTCTTTATTAATATGATTAAATTCTTATCTTAAATTCTGATAAGATATAATGACAGATATTCGCACAACCTTTAGAAAAAAAATATCCATAATTTGTTCCCAAAATGAGTTGTCACATTGCGAAAGAATGCTGATTGTTGTATTCATATGCAACTTTTTAATAATATAGTTAATTAGACCTGTAGGGGAAATCGTTGAAGAAAGAAGCTTGGGCTATATTAATATATTGCAGAATTTTTATAATAAACAAATCACAAAATTACTATGGTGTAAAAAATTTATGCATAATTAAAACAGTATACAAATATCAAACCACACTAGAAGTCTAATCGACGTTTCAGTCAACATATGCGATCATCATCAAGATTACAATATTACACAACCATCAAAGACTGAAAGAACAGAATCCACTATATTAAACCGAAATGTTTGAGAGGCCAGCCTTAATTACAGCCTAATTAATATCCTTGTCAGCGTCGACAATGCCGTCATCTTGTGTTTCACAAAAATATGGCAATAGTGTTTTGATGACGTAGTAATTTAGATTATTTACTATACTAATATAGGCTGATAACCATTTATAATTTATCTCTTTTTTTCCGTAATTTACTATTTAGTTTTTAAATACTACATGATATATTAACAAAGTTTTCATTACTCCAATAATTCTTTCTGCAATATTATAGTACGTAGTCCAAAAAATGCTTATTTACTATAAGAAAAAGATATAAGGTATTTTTTGTCAAGATAAACATTGTTATGGCTAATATGTTATCCAGGCCACGGAGTGATATATAGCTTGGGCTTGAAAATATCATATGGCGATATAATTACAATTTATTACTATAGTGTCATTGATCATAGACAAATTCGGTTCATAAAGCATTGATAAGTAATAATTATTTGTACGTATTTCATTCCGTATAAAAATGTTTAAACATACACTTTACTAAGTATATATTTTTGCATTAAAACTTTGTCAATGATATACAATGAGTTTTATATGTCACCAATATAGCATAAATAGGATATTTCTATATAAATACTATGTTTGAGCTGTTATATAAAAAAAAATACAGTAGTCTCTCGCTATACCGTACAGAGTTCAGAAAAATACCAATTTTTTAAACTTAAGAACAGAAAAAAAAATAAAAAAGACGTTCTGATAAAACGTTCATTTATTGTTATACATACATAGATCCTAAGCTTGATGAAAGCGCCTGAAACGAATTGGCATGAAAGTTGGTTATTTACAGTAAGTCGGCTGCATTTATAAAATACTGTAGAATCATTTTTAGTCACTACTAAACACCCAAACACACACACATCCAAACACAAATACTAATTTGCACTCAATTTAATAAATTAAGTGGTTTTTTTTTTGACGAAGAGCACTGAATCCACTTTAGGAAGCAATGTTTCATTATCGCCGCGTGAACATAACATGTCAACATAACGTCAAAGACTACGAATATAAGTTAAAATAAAGGACGGCGACTCGGTAAAATAATAACTCAATATTCACGGAACCACAATTTTTTCACAAAAATTTGCAATATGCGCGCACAATTCATCAAACTCCACTATAATAAATACTGACCGGGAGGCTAGTTTTAAGATCTTTTGTCAACGTTGGCAAAAACGCAGAATTTATACACCAATATTCTGTAGCAGCGGATTGATTAAATTTGATTTTTAGCGGATTAATTTTGATAAAAAATAATAATTGTTTTTTTTACTTGCATCCACTGCGTGCAAATCTTTAGCAAAAATATTGGTTCAGAAGTCCCCATAATTATTGATAATGATATAAAACTAATGTATCTTAAACATGTACTTCATTTGTAAGCAATTTCTTAGTTTATTTAATTAAAATTGGCAATTTTTCAATATTTTTTTTTAAAATTTTAAATTTTAAATAAATAAATAGCTTAAAAATTAAGTATAACTTCAAGATACATTAATTTCACATTATAATAAATATTTAGAAGGTTCTTGAACTGACAATTTTGCTACAATCTTGCGCGCAATGGATGTAATAAAAAAACATTAAAATTAAACATTGAAAAAAGAAATAAATTTTCAATATACACTGTAAAAAAAATTCAAGAGGTTACTAAAAATTTTTCAGTAAATTTGTATTCCACAGCATTTTTTAGTAACCATTACAAATTTTTTTACCAAGTGAAACAAACATTTTTTTGTAAACTGAACAAAAGAATTTTTTGTATAACTAACTTAAAACTTTTTAGTATGAGCCACCAAGCAAATTTTAGTAATAGGTCCAGAATTATTTTTAGTAACCGTTACGTGTGCCGGAAGGGCAGTAGCTTCCTTCGAGCTGCGTCGCGTGGTGTAAAAAGCTGAAGCGGAAGATTTTTGGCAAAGCCGCAATAGATTGCAGCACCAAACATTGCTACCTGCTCTATTATGACATGTTTCTAAAGGGGAGGGAAAGTCCAGAGATCATTACCCATTGTAACTACTACAACAGGATTTTCATATTCCCTTTATTTAACGAGTATTTACATTGCATACATTCGGTGCATATTTGGTGGCGTCCAGCATCGAACCCGGGTACTTTCAGCCTGGAGTTCGGTGCTATGACCACTAGGCTATCACGGCCACACCAAGTGAGTTTTAGTAATATCTTTTAAAAATGTAAAACTACTAACTCTATTCGTTGCTAGCTTTTTTCTAGTAATTCTTACAGATTCCTTGTAACCGAGTAAGATTACTAAAAATTTTTTAGTAATTACAAAGATCACTAAACTTTTTTTAGTAGATCAACCCTTTTTTACAGTGTAGAATATTAAGAAAACATTTTGAATAGAAGACATTATTATCTATCTATTTAATGTAGACATTAAGTCTACATTAAAAATTTCATTGATTTATGTTTTATAAGGACCGAGAAAAAATAAATATATGTGACACTGGCTACATTGCACCGTCAGGTAAATTTAAGACTCTTGAGGCCTCTTAAGAAAAATACATTTTATAATATATTTTCCTTGCAAAAGTAATCAAAGCATGTGCAAAAGAATTTTACTATGATAAAATGGTGCGAAATAGAATTAAAAACTAATCGCCTGTGGAAGCCTGTATAACAATGCAGAATTTCTAAGTTAAAAAAAAATCAAGAGATTTCCTTTCGATTAATTTAAAACTTTTTTTTTCTAAATAGTAGAAATATACAGTTCAAAATTAATCTGGAAAAATGTTTGATTAATGCTGAAGATAGAGAAATGGAGTACAACATTGTAGAACAGTATAACTGCATGTAAAAAAAAAACTTTTGGCTATAAAAATAGCAATTAAGATATTTAAATCTAATTTTAAATGAATTATAGATAACAAAACAGATTTTGTCTTCTCGTAAAAATATATAAAGCAGCAATGAAGATCTCAAATATTTTTTTACGCGCAGCTGATTAAATTTATAATAATTATTATGTCTCCGTTCGCATGTAAAATCTCGTCAGGCCTCTTGCGGTCAATGGGCCACAGGAGGAGATTTAGAGAGTGAATAAATAGTATGTAGAAATTAAGAATCGACTACATTGATGTGTGGAATTAACGTATCACATTTTGTTTTAAAAATTCAAATTTAATTCAAATGCTGAATCGTGAATCAAATTAAAAATTATCTGTTAAATTTTAATTAAGTAATAGCAATATCTGGATTCCAGAACTTTCGACATATTAGCCATATAAATACTTTTCCACACTGTAAAAAAAAGGGTCGATCTACTAAAAAAACTTTAGTGATCCTTGTAATTACTAAAAAATTTTTAGTAATCTTAGTCGGTTACAAGAAAATCTGTAAGAATTACTAGAAAAAAGTTAGCAACTAAGAGAGTTAATAGTTTTAAATTTTTAATAACTATTACTAAAACTCCCTTGGTGTGGCCTTGATAGCATAGTGGTTATAGTAACGGACTCCAAAGTAAAAGGTCCCGGGTTCGATACTGGCCGCCGCCAAATACGCACCGAATGTATGTAGTGTAAGTACTCGTTAGTAAAGGTATTATTAAAATCCTGTCGGAGCAGTTAGCAATGTTTGGTGCTGCCATCTATTGCAGTTTTGCCGAAAATCTTCCGCTTCAGAAGTCTGGATGCAGCTCGAATGAACCTCCTGCCCTTCGGGCGCACATAATGGTTATTAAAAATAATTTTGGAGCTATTACTAAAATTTGCTTGGCGGCTCATACTAAAAATTTTTAAGTTAGCTATACAAAAAATTCTTTTGTTCAGTTTACAAAAGAAATGCTTGTTTCACTTGCAAAAAAAAAGTTTGTAATGGGTACTAAAAAATTCTACGGAATACAAATTTACTAAAAAATTTTTAGTAACCTCTTGAATTTTTTTTTTTTACAGTGCAGTGAAAAACGGCTGAAATGATATTTTTAAATTAAATTTCATCTTTCCCTAAGTTATACTGATTATATATCTACTGTTGATTTTTTATAATTAGATTATTATCTCAAATAGAAAATTTTCCATTTTTATGTTATGTTTAATACAGTTACGAATCTGTCATAAATGATCCCGCTGAAATATGTGCATCATCTATTTAGAGAACGACTACATTTGAGATGTTAAGAATCGGCATTATTGATATGTATAATTAATGTATCACACATGCAAATTTTCTAAATTGGTGAAAAAAGTCCGGCCAGGATTCGAACCAGGGATGTATTGGTGTGGAGCTGCCAATGCTCTTCCAACTGACCCATCCCAGACGAGTACTGGAGGACTAATTCACAGAAACAACCTTAACGATCACACAATTTGGTTTGATACATTGGATCAACTCAATAGAATAAATTGGCCTGGACTTTTTTCATCCATTTGGAAAACTTACATCTATTATAATTCATTTACCGACTGATTAATCGTGCTATAAATTAATCTAATATAATATCATATAGTTTGTTTACAAAGTTCAAATTTAGTCCAAATGCTGAATAACGAATCAAATTAAAAATTATATGTTAAATTTTAACGAAGCAATAGCAATATCGGGATTCCAGAAATTATAATAGGTATACAGTGAATGTTCCCTTAAAAAACTGCTGTAATGATACTTTTAAACTGAATTTAATTATCCTCGCTGAGTAATACTGATTTCATATCTATTGTTGATTTCTCATAATTAGATTACTATCCCAGATAGAAACTTCGTCTTCGATACATTATATCTAATACAGTTACGACTCTGTCATCCATGACCCCATTGCAATAAGTACATCATCTATTTAGAGAATGACTAATTCTATAAAGGAAATGGACGTGGTTATATTTTCTCTCATTGTGAATGGAGTCTTCTCGAGAAAAAATAAATATAGTTTAAAGAAACTAAAAAACACTCTTTTTAAGTATATCAAACTAAAAAGTGAAAAATAACTCGTACTATAAGCTGAAAAGGAAAATAGATGAAAAATACTATATTACTGTAAAATCATTGTTATTATAGAAATCAATTAATAAGCAATAAATAAAATTATCGTGGAAAAAAAGCGTGGGGTGCTCCATCTACCATGCTCCATCTATCAGTTCTTATGAAGCACCCCACGCTTTTTTTCTGCGATAATTTTATTTATTGCTTATTAATTGATTTCTATAATAATAATGATTTTATAGTAATATAGTATTTTTCATCTATTTTCGTTTTCAGCTTGTAGTATGAATTAATTGCCACTTTTTAGTTTGATATACTTAAAAAGCGTGTTTTTTAGTTTTTTTAAACTATATTTATTTTTCACCTTTTAGTTTGATTACTTTAAAAGCTTGGTTTTTAGTTTTTTTAAACTATATTTATATTTAATACAAAAACCTAATTAATCGGTTGGATAGTTTCAGAGTAATTGGTGAACATACATAGAAAATAAATACATACGCGTCGAATTGATAACTTCCTCTTCCTTTTCTGAAGCCGGTTAAAAATAAAAATCGTAATACGGATTTTTTTAAAAATTTTACATAGAAATAAATAATGTTAGTAGTGGGGTTCGAACCCACAATCTCTTTCGGAAATCCGGCGCCTTAGACCGCTCGGCCATGCTGTCTAAACTCCATTCAGTGAACGTATTCAACACTTTTAATTAGCGAAAAATCACTAATTTTATTAATTTTTGCCTAATTACTAAAAAAGTACTGAACCAATTTCAATGAAACTGAAGTGGTACTAATTCGAGAGCATCGTCTTTCATTTAACACCAAAACCAAGTTAATCGGTTGCATGGTTTCGGAGTAATCGGTGAAAATACATAAAATAAGGAGAGTTACAAACTCACAAACTCACAAACTCACAAACATACAGGTGAAGTTAATAGAAAGCGCGGTAAAAAAAAAGAGGAAAAATAAAAGCATACTGTTATATACATACATGCACATTACTATATATAATACATTTTATAAATCATTTTAATTAAATTTGAGATCATAATAGTCGGTATAATAATTTATCAGTACCCTTTAATTAATTATAAATAATATTTTATGATAGAAAAAATGAAAAAACAAAACAAATTGAAGTACTTTATATCACTTTTCCAAATAGAAAAAAAAAAGGAAAAAAAATAACAATGTTAAAAATGTACAAAGTGGTCATAATTATCTCTCCTGACCCTATCCATATTTAATGTGCATGATTTATTCCGGTAATTCAATTTATTCAAAACTTACAGCTTGTCCTACAAATTAACATTCAGTTTTTATGTTACTGCGAAAAGAAAATTATTTTTAGCTGAAATGGTGGGAGGGGGTTATTTTTTAAAAATAAATCGTATTAAATATTTCTCGTAAAATTTTAGTTTTCTATTTTCTTTTTTTTTTTACTTTTTTCTTTTCTTTTCTTTTTCTTTCTTTCTTTTTTTTTTGTCTAACTTTATTATTTAGATTACAGAGCGTGCAATATATAGATCAACGAGCCAGTTTATCAGTGATAAAGAGAACTTTTCCATTTTTAATTTTAACGCTACACAGGTTTTAAATCCTGTATGGAGACGGGGAACCTAATTTTACCCTAACTCGTTTCGACCCGGAATTCGATTTAAGTCCGATGGACGCTAATTTGTTTTCGTTGCGAGTCGGGTTGATTTTAATTTTTCGGTATCAGTTTGGGTCGATTTCGGACACTTGCGGGTCCGGTTTGAATTGATCAGATAGTTCAAAGACTGTCCAGAGTATTTTTCAAATCGAAAATAAAAATTGAGATATTAATAAATAAACGCATATATATATATAAAGGAAAAACAAACGTTAGCACTTTTCGGAATTGAACCTGAGGTCCGTGCATCTATGAGATAGCGCTCTGCCGAATGAGTTACGCCAATGCAAAAATCTCATTACTTAAGTTTTTTTAATAACATAATGCCCCCCCCCCCCCGTCCTGTTTCTCGAGAACTAAAAAAATTGTATAAAATCCGTTGAACCGGGACCTTTACATTCCAACATATGTAAAAATAATGGTTGGCATATGTAAATATGTTATGTTTCAACATATGTAAAAATAATAAAATTGGCCCTCTTCTTGTAAGTGAATTCTGCAAAGAAACTCTAAATTTCTGTAAAGCATTAAGTTTCATAAATATGTGATTTCGATTACGTTATTTTCGAAAGTGAAGTATTTTCACCTCTGAAGTATTGCAAAGCAGTTGAGGTAAAAAGGACGTACTTCTACAAAAAATATTTCAATTTTAAGAATAAAAATACATTTTTTTAATAATAAAATGACTTAATAATAAAATTTGCATCTATTAAAGCATTTCTATTTTATGATTTATTCTTATACAACATCTAAAGAAAAGTATACATATGATGTCATTATCGCAAAATAATAATTAAAAAAATCGTTATTTAAGAAGCAAATTGTAAATCTAATGATTTATATGCCTTCATTTGATTGTTTATAACAGTTCCATGCTTTATGAGAAATCTTTCATCGATATTTCTTGAAAATTCAGGAAAAGATTTTACACGCGGAAAAAAATATGTTAGTAATAATATAGTCCAGTGAAATGGTAATAATAATTTACGTTGAAATACAAAAATTAGGGTAGAGCTAATTTTTTAATATGTTGTATGGGTAAGTACTAAGACTAATTTCTACAGGTTTGCCAACAAAATTTTTTGCCGGCGGCGACGCCATCTTGAAAAAATGGCGAAATTTTCAAACTTTTTTCAGTTTTTCCGAAATATATGCGAAATTAAACATGTGATAAAAAAAAGTTTTACCTTTTTTTAAAGTAGACTTAGTGTTTTACAATTTAAGCACAGACTTGTTATTTTAACTCAATTAGTTTTGAAGTTACGATTCTTCAAAGTTAGGCAAAACTTTCGGAAAAAGAGAAATTTTGGAGTTTTTCACCATATTTATCAAATAGTATCTTCTAAATAGCGACTCTTTTCATCCTCCAAGCTTAAAACGTTATTTTATGCTTGCCCTCATAAAAACTGTAGGCAGTAGGTATATAAAAATTGTTAGAAAAAAAAAAGGAAAAAAAAAGAAAAACTATTAAAGTAAATATTTCCCCCGCATTCTATCGTTCAAGTAGATTTGTGTTGGGGGAAAGGGGAGGGGGGGAGAATGCAATGACTTTCGACCGTTGTCGCATGAACCAATACAAGTTGTAGCATGCGAGAACAATGGGGATAGAGGAGAGGGGGGGGGATTCTAACCAAGAGCAGGTACAGAGAGTTAAAATGTGCAACAGGCAGTTGAAGATGCTGATGTATTGTCAACGCTGCGATTTCAAAAGCCTCTCTGTATGATAATGTTTTCATAGTCGGAGAGGATATTGATCTACTTGTACTCCTCACAGCATTACAATCACCTTACAAAAATAACGTGTTCTTTCAAAAGTGCGGAAGAGGTAAAACTCCTGATATATTTTATTCAGCTAATTCGTTTCGTTACAGCTTTTCCAAAATCCGACTGTTCCTCCACGCTTTAAGTGGGTGTGATACCACCTCAGCACTTTTTGGCCACGGGAAAAACCAGTTTTGTTCACTGGTTGTAAAGTATCCTGAACTTGAAGAACAGACAACAGCTTTTTTGAACCCTAATGCAACGTTGGAAGAATTGGAAAAAGTGGGAGAACATTTCCGGATTCGATTGTATGGAGGTGACCTAACAATACAAAACATCGATGAGCTTCGGTATTACATGTTCATAATCTGCTTCCAGGACGAAATTCAACCTAGCTAGGTTACCTCCAACAAGAGATGCTGCTCAACTGCATACGATGCGTACATATCTCCAAGTTTAATCATGGTTAGGGAAAAAAAATGATCCACTGATGTGGGGTTGGGTGAACACTTCAATGGGTCTCTTTCCCATAAAAGCAAACAATGACGCAGCTCCAGATTCGATCCTCCACACAATCTTCTGCGCTTGCAAAAAAGGATGTTTGAAAGTATGTGGGTGTCGAAAAGCAGGACTGAACTGCACAAATATTTGCAAGCATTGTAATGGCCAGTCCTGTGAAAATACACCTGAACTTTTCTTAGCCTCTGACTTGGAGGAAGAAGATGATATGGAACCCATCGACATGCTGCGAGAAGATGAGAACGAAGATACTGAAAATCTTTCACTCAACTCTATAAACATTGGCACATCAGTAGAAAATGACGATGAAAATTCCGCTATCGACCGCCCAGGCCCTTCTAAGCGCCAAAAATCGTAAGTGACATTATAAACTTTATGTAAAGTTTTTTATAGATTGTGTTTAAATGTGTAAATAAAATCATTAAGGTACACATAACTAGTTTTTAATTCTGTTATTGATCCTCACTTAAATAAATTTGAAAAAAAAAAAATATTTGAGGGATGCATTTGGCGAAAACAATATTTTCTAAAACTTTCTATCTCGTGATAGTTTTAACACACGGAAACTAATAGATAGTCAAATTGTACAAATTAACTCTTGTGTGAAAGTTATAAATAGTTTTCTATCGTAGGACTCGCAATTTTAAAGTTATGTGTAAAAATTACCCGAAAATTCTCGATTTTTGTCTTTTTTGAAAAATTTTGCCTAAATTTGAAGAGCTATAACTCTCTAACTATTATAGGTATAAAAATCCAATTGTACTCAAACTGTGGCAAATTTAGTCCACTTTGTAAAAAAGTTTACAAACATTTTTGTTAGATGGATATTTCAGCAAATAAAAACTAAAAAAAGTCCGATAAATTAGAGGTTTTTCCAAGATGGCGGCGCCAGCGGCAAAAAATTTTGTTGGCAAACTTGTGGAAATTAGTCATAGTACTTACCCATACAACATATTAAAAAATTAGCTCTACCCTAATTTTTGTAATCATTTTTTACCATTTGACTGGACTAATAATAATATCAGCTGTTTGATACGAATTACGGAAAAGGGGAAAAAGTAACTTATACAATTATACTTTAAAAACATTTTTGAAATTAGATAGTTGTTGCATCAAATTTAAAGTACCGTATTTTAGGGTGTATAGTCCGCGGCTTATATAAGAAAAAAAAACCTCCCAAAAAGCCGCTGCGGCTTATACACGGTGCGGGTTATACAAAGATTTTTTTTTTTTAAATTGGAAATCGTGATATTTTTTCTACAATTTTTAAACTTTAAAAAATTTGGAAAAAACATCAAAATTTGTAAATTTTTTCTCTATGCCTTGAAATTTAGAGTTCTCCCATGTTTGTAAAGGCTTTTTTTTACTGCTTAAATACAGTTATTTCTGGATTTGGAAGAACTGTCGCAACTATCGCCAAATATTGCACTGATAGATGTATAATAGCCATTGTGTTTCTGGAGTACAAAATCCAAAATCCAGAACCCTTCCAATCTCGACAATTCTGAATTTAAGATCATTTTTAGTTTATTTTTCAAAAAAATAATCTACCGACCCTGTTGCAAAGAACAAAAAAACGTGCGTGATTCATATCATTTCGGAACGATTCAGAGCAGTCGTTCTTTTTTCGAAACGATTCCGAGGAATTGTTCCTTTACAGAGTCGTTTCATTTCGGAAGGAGTTCGAGGAATCGAATTTTTCCGGAGCCGTTTCATTTCAGATAGAGTCCGAGGAATCGTTCCTTTTCGGAGTTGGTACCTTACCCTGTTGCAAAGAATAAAAAAAGTGCGTGATTTATGTCATTTCGGACGATTCAGAGGAGTCAGTCTTTTTCGAAACGATTCCGAGGAATCGTTCCTTTACAGAGTCGTTTCATTTCGGAACGAGTTCTAGGAATCGAACTTTTCCGGAGTCGTTTCATTTGAGATAGAGTCCGAAGAATCGTTCCTTTTCAGAGTTGGTGCATTTCGGATCGATTCCGAGGATTCAATCCTTTTGGGAACCAATGACCTAAGATACGTATACATTTTATGTCCGAAATTTTGAATTTATCACCATTTTTTTTTTTAATTTTCGGAAATTTTTTTAAAAAATATCACGCTTCTTTGAAATAAAAATGCGCGTAAACGCCGCATCGCTTGAAATTTTATCTTAAAACATGTAAACGTCGCGGCGTTTCTTCCGAAAATTACGGTATTGATAATCTTGATTTTTTAGCCCAATTACTGTAGATATTATGCATCACGAAAAAATTTGGTAAATTTGTGTTAAAAATTATGACTAATGGCTTCTAATTTCGAATCCTGGTCGAAATATACGTTCGTAAATGGTGTATAGCCCGCGGACTATACACCGATGCATCTCCGCGGGTTATACACGAACTTTTTTTACTGCACTGCTCGATTTAGGGGTGCGGGTTATACACAGGGTGCGGGCTATACACCCGAAAATACGGTAAGTTCGTAATATGCTAAAAATCATTTAATTATAATATTCATTTTAATTATAATTATCATCTAAATAAAACCAAAATTCACCAGTTTTTATAACAGACGATATTTTTGACGATGTACATAATTTAATTTCAAATATTTTCCCTTTTTATAAGAAAATGGCAACGAAAAGATGTAGTAATCTCCTTTTTTCTTAATTTACTTTTAACCGAAATAAAATTCCTTTATTGACAGGATTACAAAAGCGGATTAAAAACTAAAATAATAATAATAATAATAATAATATCTCAAAAACAAATTAAGACACAGGTTTCAAACATGTAGCATTTAGAAGCACATTTTTTTCCTATACCATGGTATAAAAATTAAAAATGTGGAATTTTTAGAAGTTTAAAAATTTGCAGCAACAAAAATTGCAAAACCGAAATCTCAAACTTCAAAGTGCTGCCATTTAAAAAATGACGTATGCGTTACGCACAGGTACTTTTGACTTTTATAATACAGATATACATCTTTATTTTTATACAGTAAAATCCAAAGTTGATATTTGACTTGTTATAATGTATAATACTTTTCTATAGTTGTAGTATAATATAAACAAATATCAATTAATTTCGGGTGTAAATGCATCGGGTTCCGGTCGGGTTATATGTTGCTGTTTTATCTTTTCGGGTTCAATTCCAATTACGAGGTGATATGAAATGGAAATTTTCGATTCAGATCAGATATAACCCGTCAAATACAGGACTTATAGTCATCGATCAGCCCGGCCTTCTGTTTGTCCATTTATCTGACTGCATATAACAGAGCAAAATCTACCCAAATGTATTATCTGAAAAGAAAAATATATAACTGTTGCATAATTTTGTCGAATAATTTCATATTTTATGAAAATCGGATGCTTAGTTTAATTACAGGGGCAATCAAAAGCATTCCGTTACATTACGGTCAATGGGGAAAACTAATTTCAAGTGTATTTTAATGATGTTATACTTTTTCAAACATATTAGAATTGATATGAATTTATGAAGTATACACTAAAAAACACATTTTGCACAGTCTGTGGTGAAAAGAATATTTGTTATTAATTTACAAGGCCACATAAAAGTATTACATTTCACAATGGTACAGATGGGAACACTGTCTGTGGAGCGTTTTTATACTATTAAACTATTTCCCATTTTATGAAATTGCGATATACGTTGCTGAGGTTTACAACGAGTTACTTCATATATGATTAGAAGCAGATAGTATTTATAGGAAGACACAAAAGATTTCGGCCACTATACTGTATCTGAATATACTGTAAAATATTACACTATGATCTGAATATTTTTAAAATTTAGTTATAGTATGACGACACCTCATTTGCTACGTTTGACATGCAATTTCCAACTTGTTGTTTCTCTAATGGTGAGTTTTTACAACAAGAGTGTTATTCTACTTCGAAACTTATCCTTCAATGTGTTATACTTTCGTATCATAACTCAGTTAAGAATCTGTCACCAAGAGCCCCAATGTAATAAGTATATCATCTATTTAGGAAAGAACTAATTTTGTGATGGGAATAGATGTGATTCCAGTTTTCCCTCATTGCGAATGGGGTCTTTCCAGGGATAACAAAGAAAAGAGAAAAAGGAAAAGAAAAAAAGGAATGAAAAAAAAAGAGGAACGAAAATATTGTCTGATCATTTCTTTCCTTGGAGATAAGAAAAACAACGTATATCTATCTTTTGCTGGGATTTTTTTTCTTCCCCATAAGCTAATATAAGTTATTCGTTTCTGTATCACTGACCAAAATATGTTGAATTTGCTTTGTTCATTGCTGCTTATAAATAATTCTAGCAGCTGTCGATTTTCTTATATTTATGTTACACAATGCATGGAGAGAAATGGAAATTTTCCTATTAAGGGGCCATAGAACTTGTAATCTCAATAAAATCCGAATTCCTGAACAAAATATCTGCGAGAACGCCCTTTTTTAAGACTAGCTCCACCCCATTTATAAAAAACGCCCATAACTATATTGGTAATATAGATAGATATATGTAACCATTAATTGTAAAACAATATATCTATATTATAAAGGCCAAACGTATCTGTGCGTAACGCATACGTCATTTTGTGAATGGCAACACTTTCGCATGCAATTCGGTTTTGCAATTTTAAGTACTACAAATTTTTTACTTCTAAATATCGCAAATTTTCAATTTTTATACCGTCGTATTGAGAAAAATTACTTTTAAATGCAACTTGTTTGAAAGCTGTATCTCAATTTATATATGAGTTATTAATTTTTTTATAGTTTTTAATACGAATTTTGTAATTGTGACATCAGAAATACGTCATTTTCTCCTAAAATTGATAAAAACTGAAATAAAATATCATGTTAAAAGAAATCGTCTGACATGAATTCCGATGAATTTTGATTTTATTCGAGTTTGTAATGACCGAAAGGTGGCGTTGTATAGACCTGATAATCGTTTGTTTACGTAGTGCTTGCTGTTTGTTCCATGCAAGAAATGCAATCGAATCATGCAAGCATTGTGTTGCTGTCATGAGTAAGTCAAATGTACTTTTTTATATTATAGATCTAAACTTTGTGTATAAAATTTTGATTTTAGATAATTTTAATACAAAGAACCCAACGTTGCATGCATTATAGAACTGTTTATTTATTTATTTATTATAGAACTGTTTATTTATTTATCGGCCTTTTAAACACTGATTTCAGCGGAAAATGCTCACGGTATCAGTTCTATTTCGTTGCAGACTTTGTCCGCGAGAGGGCGTCTATTTCATTTCAAACGCGAATTGCGTTTATATTCACCAATTAAATGTTTTTTTAGTTTATTGCAAACTTAATTTACAAAGAATACAACACTTTCCCTTTACAAAAATGTATTTTATATAATATTCGAGTGACTTAACTGCATTTACTCAGTTCTTATTAGAAAGCTAAACGAGTGTATGTAATAATATTTTCCAAGTTAAAAAAAAAAAAAATTACAAATGAATGACTTTTGATAAAACATGGAGTTATTATAAATAAAGAAGTGAAGATTTGTGAATCATCAGATATCTAATTTGTTTCGCCGAGTGTCTTGAATATTGTTTTTGCAGCGTTTGTGTTACATTCTGTTCTAATGACGTCATATGCATATTTTTTTTATAGATGTTTAAGACTGTATCCGTAAAAATGGAATGTTTTTAGCGGATGCAAATAACGTCTTTGTATATATAAGAAAAAGGAAGTGATTTTAAAATTATCAAATTAAAACACTATGGGAAGTGCGTTTGCAAATTTTGAGACGATGAAAATTATGACGGTTTTAGATTTCACCTGGGTATTCTATGATCATGTCAATTTGGAATATATTTTTTTCATTCGCTTTATACCAAACATAAGAGCCTCAATTGAAAATTTTATCATAATAACTGATCTTTGTTATACTTTACTTATTACATATGCGATTAAAGTTTAATTTTAATAATTTGGACACCTGAGTTTTACAAAAATAGTTTTTTTCTTTTTTCTTTTCTTTTCTTTTCTTTTTCTTTTCTTTTCTTTTTTTTTAGCTTAAAATAATATTTGTTTGAAAGTTAGACTGACCAATCTAAGATGCATTTTTACTGCAGCTAATTTTGTGGGTTTATTATAAATCAATGAAATTGTTCCTTCCTGAACATTTTCTTTCGTCGAAATTCGACGGGTTCCACCTCGTATCAATAAAATATACAAAATGAATTAAAAGTAATATTCGAAATATACAGAACCATAGAAGATTCATCAGCCCTCATTAATGTATATATATATATATATATAAATATATATATATAATTAATTAAATTAATTCAAAATTACCACATTGAAATACGGAAAAAAATAATTAAAATGAATGTAATGGAAATTTGTAGAACCAAAATAGATTCTCCAGGCCCACAAATACTTTGGAACTTGAAATAAAGTGTGCAGTTTCATCTTCGAATTAGACATGAAAAAGCAAAATAATATGAATTTGGGCTACCAACATACATAAAATAAAAAGAAAATTAACAACAGTAGAAAAAATAAATAAAACATTAAAAATAAATCATAATAACATCATTAAAATGAATAGAAAAGGAAAAAAATATAAGACACTATAGTTACCTTTAAAATACTGTAGAAAAAAATAGGCTGTTATGATTATATATTAATTAAATGCATTATATATCGATTGGAAGATGCCTTAAGTATATACCCTCAGTATATATATAAGTAGAATTTAAATTATTTATTTAAGGAAAAACATTATTAAAACCAATAACTAATTAGTTTTTTAAATATCAGAAATATGTAAAATTCAATATGGATGAATCGTTATAATGATTGCTATAATTAATAGCACCATATTATGATATCTTAATCATGAAATCATTCTTATATCATATCTTAATTATTTAAATAGAATATAGATAAAATAATATACAGGACCACACAAAGAATTGGACACATGGGCATCTATGGATGATAATTTATGTAAATGTGATTTCAGCAATTTAAAAAAAAAGTATAGTATTAATTATATTTAAACGAAATACTGGCGTGTATAATAAAGACACTAAGTACATTACAGGGCTGATTAAAAGTATTCAAGTACGTTTACATCTTTTAATATAAATTGATAAAAGAGGAATTTCAACTTGTTATGCATTTTTCTGTTAAATTATTTTTTCCCATTATGCAATACACATATCGACCTACAGATCAAATACAGGGCTGGTCAAAAGTATTGGAATACACATTTGGCTATGTAGAGTAACACATTATTTCTCTAAATGCAGAAAGTTTGTTTAAAATTCCAGGAAGTGTTGGAAAGTGCTTCATTAATCTATGCTTAATGTATGATTTTTCGTACTTTTTTAACATCGGAATTCATAAATGCATACACGGGTGTACGTACGTGTATCTGTGCGCATTGCAATTCAAGCGATTAATGAGTATGTGTTATTAACAAATACCTATTTAAAAGAATCCCCAGCCATTCTTAATAATATTAGCTATTTATTATTAATAATGGTTAATTACAATTGATTAGATGCAATTTTTTTTAACAAACAAGGGTACATGCATTTTTGTATAAGAGTTATAAATGTAGTTTTGTTGCTATTGCTCTTTTACAATTTCAGTATGTCGTACTAAGTAGGAACAAGTAAGCACAAGCACAAGTACGCCTAACGTTATGCAAACACATTATGTTTTGTGACGCAACTCATGCTATTTCATCTAATATTTCCCCGCTTTTGACGCACTGCATTAATCTAATATATTTATCCTCACTGACAAATCGCCACGATCCCTATATTAAGTGCCTTCTTCTTTCAGCTTAATATGGAAAGCGATTTTTATCACGTCACCGACTTTCGAAACTACCAATAATAAGAAAGGCAAATTATTGGGATTTTTCTGTTACTTTCTCTTTAGTGAGAAAAAAAAATGTATATGTGAAACTCTATTATGATTTTACTATATTTCGCTTCGAGGATAAAGAACTGAACTTATCATTTTCGTGATTTTGTTTATGCGTCTAGTTTCTATGTATAGTCTGTCTCAAAAGTTTAAGCAATAGCATAAAATGTCGATTATCAAAGAATTATAAAAAGTTAGAATGAATAATTTTTTTTATTTGCAGATTTCGCAACATTATATAAATAAATGATACCAAAAGTAGAAAAAAATTAATTGCATATTTGTAAAGAAATATAATTAAAAAAATGTTAAAAAAAATGTCTCAAAAGTTTATGCACAAGTCAAAAAGAACCAGATTTATCATTTTTACAAAATTTTTACTGACAAATTATTTTTTAGTGATTTCGGATTAATTCAAATAAATGTGCGTTCATCACAATTATTCGTTTTTGTAGGGTTTCTGGTGACAAAGAGTACCATGCTTTCGCGATGGCCTCTTGGACTTCTTTAATAGAGTCATACTGCTTTCCATTGCCATAAGCCTGGCGGATTAAAATACCCCAGACATTCTCAGTCGGGTTTAAGTCTGGACTTAAAGCTAGACTGTAAAGAACTTTAACATTTTTCTGAGAAAGCCAAAGTTTTGTACAATGTTATTTGTGGATTGAGGCATTGTCTTGTTGAAAAGTCTATTCAAGACCCTCCAAACTGTTACCGAATGGAAGCAAATGTTGGTTTAGAGTCCCTTGTTGCTTTTTTTAATCTTGTTTTCATTTTAGAAAAGCCAGAGAGGTTTAGCCATTGGATCCAAATGCCCCCCCAAACCATAAGAGATTTACCGCCTTGTTGCCTGCAGAAAAATGCCATTGGTTCTTTTCGTAAATCATGCAAATATGTGTTCCAACCGTCAGGTCCATCTAATATCCATTTTTTCTCATCGCTGAATAAAACAGTAAGCCATTTGTCCCTGTAGAACATCTGTGATTTTGCCCAGTTCATTCTTGCCTAATTGTTATGTAATTTGAGAGATGGTTTGCGAGCCATTTTCTTTTGCACGATGTAATCACACTCTTTAATACATCTATGTACAGTGTCTTGGGACACCTGTACACTGAGATTATTTTTAATCTGCTGTATGGACACAATATTTGTCTAGATACCAATCTCCGTATTCTCCGATCAGTCCGAACAGTCGTCATACGTGGTCGTCGACTTCTTGGTTTCCACTTAAAATTATCATTTTAGAGAGTACTTGATATATACCTCGATTTGATTGATTTAAAACTTTTGCAATTTCAGAAACATATTTATTTTGCGATTTCAATTTAAAAACTTTCAAAATCTGACATTTTGTGAATTCTTTACCCTTTGGAATTTTTAAAACAAGAGGAAATATTTTTTCCACCTTTTATAATTTTATAAAAGTGCAATATGATGTCATAGAAAGTCATTACAAACGGCCATTCCATATTTCTAAAAAAAATTGCATGAAGTGCTTAAACTTTTGAGTCAGCGTTTCTTCAAGAAAAAACGAAAAATTAAATAAAAATAAACATATTTTTTATTTTAACCACCCAAAATGGCCCCTTTTATTTTATTTTGATTAAATGTCGAGTATTTATTGTAAATTAGCATACAAAATTTTCATCTTCAATTATTTTAAGCCAGATTTGCAGAGTGCTTAAACTTTTGAGACAGACTATAATAAATAAGGAAAAGAAACCGTAAAAATGATAGAATGTTAAAAATTCTAGTGTTAAATTCACCTTGAGTAAATGATTAAAATTCACATAAAGTACAAATAAAATATACTAAAATTACTCAAATCTCAATAATTTCCCCAGAAATCGACAAGAATTTTCCCAGCTTTACGAATACATATTTAAATAAAAAAGTTTTTTTTCGGATCTAAAATAATTTCCGGACCTAAAAATTGACTTCCACTTTCATTCTCCTTTGACACCAGCTGACATTTGAAAAATAAGATTTTAATAAAAGTTTTTTTTTTTTTTTTTTTTTTTTTTTTTTTTTGTATTCTATGACGAAGGCTGTGTTGACAGTTGAAAGTATTAAATTAACTGTACATGTTTATAAAAAAATTAGTTTTTTAAAGTAGTTTACATAGAGTATAATTTTTAAGTTTGAAGATTACAAATTTAATAAAGAGGCGAGTTTACTTTTGTTGCTATTGCTTCTTATATAACTCAAATATTTCGTACTAAGAAGGAACAAGTAAGCACAAGCACAAGTACGCTTAACGTCATACAAATTGATTAATCTTTTGTGGTGCAACTCATGCTATTCAATCTAAGACTTCCTCACATGTGACGCACTGCATTAATCTGATTTATTTATCATCATTGACAAATCACCACGATCCCTGTATTAAGTGCCTTCTCCTTTCAGCTTAATAGAGAAAGCGATTTTCACCAAGTCACCGACAGCTCAAACGGTCAACAATAAGAAAGGCAAATTATTGCGTTCTTTTTCCGTTACTTTCTCCTGAGTGAGAAAATAAATAAATATATATATGTGGATCTCTATTCGGATTTTATTATATTTCGCTCCGAGGAAAAAGAACTGAACTGATTATTTTAGTCATTTTGTTTAATTAAATTTGAACTAAATACTGGTTTGTAATAAAGGCTCTACAGGACTGAACAAAAGTATTCAAGAATGTTTACATCGATTAATATATTACTGAAAGAGAAATTTCAACCTCTTATTATTATTTTTATTATTATTTTTTTTTGCTGAACTAAATTTTTCAGTTTTTTAGTATACATATCAACTTACAGATCAAATACAGGATTGTTCAAAAGCATTGGAATACATATTTGGCTATGGAGATTAACATATTATTTCCTTAAATAATGAAATTTTATTAAAGATTTCATGAAATGTAGGAAAGTTTTTCATAATCTATCCTTACCGCGTGATTCTTCGTACTTTTTTTGATAATCGGAACACATAAATGCATACACAGGTGTACGTATATGTGTGTGTATTACGATTCTAATTATTAATCAGTATGTATCATTAACAAACAACTATTTAAAAAATCACCAGCTATTCTCAATAATATTAGCTATTTATTATTAATAATGGTTAATTATAATTAATTAGATGCATGGCAAAATTTTTTTAACAAACAAGGATACAAGCATTTTTATATAAGAATTATAAATTTAATAAAGAGGTGAATTTAGTTTTGTTGGTATTGCCTCTTGTAGAATTGAAAAATTTCGTAGTAAGAAGGAACAAGTAAGCACAAGCACAAGTATGCCTAACGTTATACAAACAGATTATCTTTTGTGGTGCAACTCATGCTATTTCATCTAATACTTCCCTACATGTGACGCACTGCATTAATCTGATTTATTTATCATCACTGACAAATCACCACGATCCCTATATTAAATGCCTTCTCCTTTCAGCTTAATATAGAAAGCGATTTTCACCACGTCACCGACTTCTGAAACGGTCAATAATAAGAAAGGCAAATTATTCGGGTTATTTTTCCGTTACTTTCTCCTGAGTGAGAAAAATATGTGGAACTCGATTCTGATATTATTATATTTCACTTCGAGGAGAAAGAACTGAACTTATCATTTTCGTGATTTTGTTTATGCGTCAAGTTTCTATGTAATAAAAAAGAAAAAAAAGCTGTAAAAATGATAAAAGAATGTTAAAATTCTAGTGTTGAATTCAGCTTGAGTAAATGATTAAAATTTATATAAAGTACAAATAAAGTATGCTAAATTGCTCAAATCTTAATAATTTTCCCAGAAAGCTCAATAGTTTTCCGAGCTTTACAAATTTAAAAGAAAAAGATACTTTTACTGGAAATAAATTTTTAAAAGGTATTTTTTTTTCTTAATTTTGGAAGTGTATTGGCCTAGAACAGAGTTGTTCCATGAGGCGCCCGCGGGGGCCATGGAACTTTTTGAATGTCATCTTGACGCTCGTTTGAAGGTTTCCGGTTACTCGCATTTTTGCACAATAAAATCTATTTTAAAGGGTGCTTTATTTAAAATCTTTGATATTTGATTGACCCTTTTTTTTTAATTCCATCAAATGTGTTTTACGCATTGCAGATTAAAATGTACATTAAAAAATTAATCATGTGTTATTGAGTTCCTTCACTAATTTATAGTTATTCTTTATTTCGCGGAAATTCTGATGATGGATATTAGTAAAAGCTGACAATAACTTATTTTAATCTATAAAATCGTACAAAATGTTTTTCATCAATAAAAACTCTTCCAGGCTATCTCTTTGGAAGCATCCATGGATTGATCAGTATATCATGTGCGTGTCTTTGTTTTTGCACTTTTAATAGCGGCAAATTTACACCTCCAATGTAAATCAAATAATATTTTTGCGCCCCCCCCCCCCAAAAAAAAGGCAGAAATCTAATAATATTTTTGATTACGTTTTATTTTAAGGCTCTTTCGAATTAAAATATTTTTGAGGTAGCCTCTTGCAGGAAAATGCATAATTTGAAATAAATTAGAACTTAGAGTTATTTTGAAGCTATTATTATTTTCTTTTTTACACGGAGTTTCAGATATATATGGCCTTTTGTCTTCTTACAGCGAAATGTATTTGCATATGTGTATCACTACTAATACAGTGAAATAATTTTGTTATATGCGCTGAAACATGGTAATATTTCCGTACCCCATTGTTCACCTAGAGCTGAGTTGTGCCCTTGCTTAGTGAAAGGTGGGACAGGCCTGTCTTAAAAGTTTTCTAATTGGCTTTTCTTCTGAACGTATCGGGTATTAAGGGAATTTTTTACAGAACTGTAAATGAGTTTGAAAAAACTGCATGGTACCGAGCTTACTTTCTATATTGCAGAGTGTTTTGACACATTTTTGAAATGTGGAGAAAGTGTTTGGTGGAATCTAATTTTTTCGCATTTTTTGTGTATTTTCGTGAGTAAAAAATGGATTTTCCCACATTATTTTACTTTGCTGCTTAACATTTGCATATAGAGACATATTTTATGTATTTTGATTGCAAAATTTTAGAAAAGTGTAACGAAAATAGCAAATATATCTATATTTTTTGCACTTCTCGTTAAATGATTTCAGTAAAAGTTTTTAAAAGAATCATGCAATTATAATTCTTTATATTTTATGGAGTACAAACCAGAAAATGCGGATTAATTCATTCTTATTTTTAATGCCAAGTCTAAAGTTCAAGTTATTCCTGTTAACTATTAATATCTTGTTGTTTTTTTAGGAGTTTTATCACTACCCGAATATAAAACTCGATTTAATTCCATGCTTTCCCACAGCCGAAGCACTGTTTAATTCTTATTTATTTCTCATCTCCATGAACCCCATATTAAGAGCTTTCGCCCTTTGTTCTAACGCAAAAAGCAATTTTCACTGCATCGTAGACTTCTGAAATGTCCAATAAAGAGAAACGCAAATCATGGGAATCTTTTTCTGAGTTTTTCTAACGAATAAGAACATATATGTGACGCTTGATTCTGATCATATTATTTTCTGCTGGAAGGAGAAAAAAAAATTAAACTTATCTTTTTCGTGATCTTGTTTATTCTGTGAATGGTAAACTGGAGTTAGGATGGAATATAGAAAAAAAGATAACAGAAGAGTGTTTACTGCTTGGTGATATTTTAACATTTTTGTACACTATTTCTTAGACACTGTATTTAAAAAAACTGGGACCTTTTTGTTAGCGCAGTGCTGTCAAAAATAATTTTTCCATTAGTGCAACACCAGTTGTAACGAAAAATAACAAAATTGATCAGATTAAGGATATGTAATTAGTGATATTATTATTTTTTAATTCCATGTGCACGCAGAGCTCATAAATGCTTTGTGAGAGCGCGGCGGCTTAAAGAAGTTTCGTGTATTTTAGAAAGTGCTGCATACAGTATGTTTTTATTTTTCGTTTTCTGGTGCAAAGAACGCTCATGATGTGTTACTCAGACATATGTTGTGACACCGGCTTTAACGAGTTTCGTACATCTAAGTGGTTGTTGCACATCGAGTTTGCTGCATCCAGTATGTTTTATTTTTCATTTTCATATGCAAGCAATGCTCATACATGTGTTGTGACCACGGTTTTAACGAATTTCGTGCATTAAAGAGATGGTTGGACATTGAGCTTGCTGCATTCAGTATGTTTTATTTTTCGTTTTCATATGCAAGGAACGGTCATACGTGCGTTGTGACCTCGGCTTTAACGAGTTTCGTACATTTAATACACATACTACACTGCTAAAAATCCTGTCTTACTTTGAATAACATTTTGGTACTTAATAGCTTCCAATGCAAGATGGTAAAATCTTGAACCAATATTTGGAGCTCCTGTTGAAGTATAGTTCCAATAGTTGGAAAAAGATTGAAATAGGAAGCTCCAAATGTTGGCACGAGATTTCACCATGTTATGTTTGCAGCTACTAAGCACCAAAATTTGTTTCGAAGTAGAGTAAAATTTTTAACAGTGCAAAGCAAAAGTAATTTTTATCGCACCGCCGACTTCTGAAATGCCCAGTAATAAGAATAACGAATAAGAACGATAATTCTCACGAATAAAAACATATATGTGGCATTCGATTTTGGTTGTATTATTTTGAGCTGGGAGGGGGAAAAACGAAACTTATCCTTTTCGTGATCTTGTTTATTCTCTGAATTATAAACTGGAGTTAGGATGGAATGCAGAAAAAAAGATAACAGAAGAGTGTTTATTGCTTGGTAATATTGTAACATTTTCGAAAAGCATCTTTTAGACACTATATTAAACAAGTTGGATGTGCCAATCCTAAAACTTTCTTCTATCTCATACGTACATTTTAATATTAAAAAAAAATAGTTACTCATTTTAATGCTTTAATTATTTTAATTCAATACCATACCAACTTTGATTTTCATCTTAATTTTCTGCTTCAGTCAATTAATCGGTGTAAAAACGAGTATCCGTCACTACACAAGCCAATGCACAATAGAATGATAGGAAGATTTTTTTTTTTTTTAGTCAGGGAGGACCTACTTGCCTAACCACAAAACAATCATATTCAAAAAATTTAGTTCAGTTCTAGAACTAACTTCATACACTTTTGGTCGGTACAATATTGAAAATGGCACAAAAATCGCTATTGCAGCGCTTCCTTACGGCGGATTTTTTTCAAATTTAGGGTGGACCAACTAGCCATAGCCATACACTTACGCAAAAAATTTGGTTCAATTCGATGCATAACTTCATATACTTTTGGTCTGTACAATATTAAAAATCCCTGTCGGCTTGGCCTAGGTGGAGGTAGATTTCGAAGCGTGCTCATTTCAACAACAAAAAACTGTCAATTGAATGCTTTTGAGAGCAAAATCGAATTTAAAAATGAGTCATAAAATAACCAATTTGTTATTTGAATACATCCACAATTCTTAAATTATGATCGCTTTGGGAAAAATTTGTGCGAAATGCCTACATTGACAACTTTAGAAATATATATATATTTAACCTTTATCAAACAACTGACCAATACGGCATATTACACAGTTCCTAAATAACAAATAAGTGTCAATGGAATTCTTTGAAAGCAAAATTGAATCTAAACAAGTTGGAAATTGCACGTGAAGCGTAGCAAATTAGGTGCGTTCGTACGATAACGAAGTTTTAAAAATATTACTTTCATATATCAATCTCATAAAATTGTAAATAGTGAATTACAATTAAAACGCTCATCAAACAATGTGCTCCCTATACCATTATGTAATAGAATACTTTTGTGTGGACTTGTAAATTAATAACAAATGTTCTTTGCACCACAAATTATGTATGATGTATATTATAATATGTACTTTATAGTTGCATACAAATTTTATTAAGTTCGCATGAGTGTAACACGATTAAAATGCATTTGAAACATTTTTTCCCATTGACCGTAATGTAACGGAATACTTTTGATTGTCCCTGTAATTGATCTATGCATTCGATTTTCATAAAATTTTAAATAACTCGACAAAATTATGTAATAATTATGTATTTTAAATTTCAAACGTATAGAATATATTTGAAACTTTTTCCTAATTGACCATAATGTAATTGAATACTTTTGATTGCCCCTGTAATTGATCTATGCACACGATTATCAAAATATTTGAAATAACTCGACAGAATTATGTAATAATTGTGTATTTTAAATTTCAAACGATTTAAATGCATTTGAAACTTTTTTCCCCATTGACCGTAATGTAATAGAATACTTTTGATTGCCCCTGTAATTGATCTATGCATCCGATTTTCATAAAATTTGAAATAACTCGACAAAATTATGTAATAATTATGTATTTCAAATTTCAAACGTATAGAATATATTTGAAACTTTTTCCTAATTGACCATAATGTAATTGAATACTTTTGATTGCCCCTGTAATTGATCTATGCACACGATTATCAAAATATTTGAAATAACTCGACAGAATTATGTAATAATTGCGTATTTTAAATTTCAAACGATTAAAATGCATTTGAAACTTTTTCCCCCATTGACCGTAATGTAATGGAATACTTTTGATTGCCCCTGTAATTGATCTATGCATCCGAGTTTCATAAAATTTGAAATGACTCGACAAAATTATGTAATAATTATGTATTTTAAATTTCAAACGATTCGGTTGGGTAGTTTTTGCGTTGTTATATGCGGACAGACGGACGGACGGACAGACGGACGGACGGACAGACGGACGGACAGACGGACGGACTGAACGACCACTATAGGTGCTACGTATTATATAATTACGAACGCACCTAAAAACAGTCATAAAATAATCAATTTATTATTTTAATATATCCTCAATTCTTAAATCATGATCGCTTTGGGAAATTTTGCGCGAAATGCCTACTTTGACAGCTTTTTTAAAAAATATATTTAGCCTTTATCAAAAAATCGACGAATTCTCACATTATATAGTTCCTCAATAATAAGAAACTGTCAATTGAATGCGTTTGAGAGAAAAATTGAATTTAAAAATGAGTCATAAAATAATCAATTTGTTATTTGAATAAATCCTCAATTCTTTAATCATGATGGCTTTGGGAAATTTTGTGCGAAGTGCCCATATTGGCAGCCTTTTTAGCACTTTCCAACAAAGTTGAAAAGTGCTTATGCATTCGGTTTGTCTGTCCGTCTGTCCGTCTGTCCGTCTGGCCGTCTGTCGGTCTGTCCGTCTGGCCGTCTGTCCGTCTGTCCGCGCTCTAACTCCCGTAAATATACTCGGATTGCTATGAAATTTTTATACGTTGTTGAGGTTTACCCTAGCACGAACCCTATTGAAAATGAAGTATCTACCATGATTAGTTTATCTACAGAGAGAATCAAAATTTTCCCATTACATTACGGCCTATGGGGAAAAATCGTTAATATACTCGGATCGCCATGAAATTTTAGGACGTTGTTGACGTTTATCCTAGCACAAGTCCTATTGAAAATGAAGTTTCTACAATGATTAGTTTATCTACAGGGCGAATCAAAAGTTTCCCATTACATTACGGCCTATGGGGAAAAATTGTTAATATACTCGGATTGCCATGAAATTTTAAGACGTTATTGAGGTTTACCCTAGCACGAACCTTACTGAAAATGAAGTATCTACCATGATTAGTTTATCTACAGAGAGAATCAAAAGTTCCCCATTACATTACAGCCTATGGGGAAAAATCGTTAATATACTCGGATTGCCATGAAATTTTAGGACGTTATTGACGTTTACCCTAACACGAACCCTATTGAAAATGAAGTTTCTATTATGATTAATTTATCTACAGGGCGAATCAAAAGTTTTCCATTACATTAAGGCCCATGGGGAAAAATCGTTAATATACTCGGATTGCCATGAAATTTTAGGACATTATTGACGTTTATCCTAGCACAAGTCCTACCGAAAATGAAGTTTCTACCATGATTAGTTTATCTACAGGGCGAATCAAAAGTTTCCCATTACATTACGACCTATATGGAAAAATCGTTTAAAAGGAATTTTAAAGATGTTATACCCTGTCAAACATATTAAAATATGCATTCTATAAAATATAAGGTGAAAATGTAGCTATTATTCGTTTACAGGGCCACACAAAAGAATTCCATTAGATAATGGTAAAAGGGGGAATTGTGTGTGACATATTTTAAATATATTAAGCTTTTTCATGTATAATAAAATTGATATATGCCACTGAAGCTTAATATAAATTATACGCTACTGTCTTGCATAATATGAAGTACATAGCATTTACAGGGCCATACAAAAGATTTCAAATAGTATATTCTTTCCGAAGTACCGTATATGTGTCCGATGATGGCTGATGGAAGGATGAATTGCATTTTAATTATGATATTCGCGTTTATATTTCGCTAAATATATGCACATTATATGGTGTGTATAAATGTTATAGTTGATATACAGGGCTACCCAAAAGAGCTCACCAACGTTACTGAATATGAGCGTAAATTGTTTAAACGTGGTTCTTAAATAAGCTATGCATTTTTACGCTGAGCTGCATTCAATTTACTGAGAAATGTTTACAGGATATAGATAAAGGGATATACAGGGCCACGCAAAGAATTCGCTACATGGACGCCTATGAATGATGATTTATGAGAATGTGATTTCAGTTATTTAAAAGTGTTTTAGTTTACAATAAATTTTAGCCTAATGCTGATGTGTAATAAAGGTACAATGTAAACTACAGGGCTGAACAAAAGTATTCAAGTATATTTCCATCTAATAGTATCAATTGCTGAAAAAGAAATTTCAAGCTACTGGGATTTTCTTGCTGAGCTAAATTTGCCCATTATATGAACTGACATATGAAATACAGGGCTGTTCTAATGTACTGGAATACATATTTGGGTATATTTGGCGATACACTATTATTTCCCTTACAAGATTTCATTAAGTGTTGGAAAGTGCTTCATAATCTATGCTTAACGCATGATATTTCTTACTTGTTTGAAATATATTCTGCCTTTATCAAAAAACTAACCAATCCGTTACATTATATAGTTCCTATATAAGAGACCTGTAAATTGGATGCGTTTGAGAACAAAAATGGATTTAAAAATGAGTCAGAAAAAATGCAATTTGTTATATTTCCTCAATTTTTCAATCACCATCATTTTGGGAAATTCTGTTCAAAATACCGTTTTTGGCAGTATTTTTTGAAAAATATTCTGCCTTTATCAAAAAACTGGCCAATATGTCACATTATAGAGTTTTTAAATAGGAGGATCTGCCATTTGGATGCGTTTAAAATCAAAAGTTAATTTAAAAATGATTCAGAATATAAGCTGTTTGGATTTGAGTTTTTTTTTATCCAACTCCGATTTTTCTTAATTTATTTTTGCTATAAGAATTGATCCTATGAAAAACTTGTTAATAGAAAAGTCGTAGATATTATTGAGAAGATGTAAAATAAATTTAATTAGATTTGATTGCTAAGAATTGACAAAGTTATGAATTTTTTTCTTTTTCCACTCCCCCTTTTTTTTTTCGTTTTTAATTTTTTCATTGGTAATATTTGTTCCTATCAAAAACTTGTAAATACAAAAGTTTTAGATAATTTTGAGAACATTTACAAAAAATTTAGTTGAATTTGATATCTTATAAACTGACGAAGTTATGATTTTTTTTCTCCCAAAAACTCAGTTTTTTTCGCCCCTTGAGCCCATTTTTAACTTTATCAAAAATCTGTCATGCATAAACTTTTGGCCCATTTTTTAGAAGTAATACAAACTTTAAACTGATTTGATATCTATTTTAATTTAGAAGTTATCGTGTTTTTTCTGTTTTCACAAAAACCCTCCTAACTTCCACCTCCTTAGTCCGATTTTGCCCATTAACGAACTCGACCGAGATTTTATGCCTCTTGATTTTATGTAAAAGTTTGAAGAAGATCTAAGCATAATTATGGAAGTTATCGGGTCCAGAAGAAAGTGATATACACCGATAGATAGATAGATAGATAGATAGATATATAAACTTTTTTACTAATGGTAGTTTTGGGGTCTAGGGGTCGTGATCGGTGTAGATCTGCAAAAATTTTTCAGAAATTCCAACATGGGAGCGATCGCAATAGGTAGTATTTCATACGAAATCTGCCTAAAAATAACACAAAAATCGCGATTGCAGCGCCCACTTCCGGCGGATTTTTTTCAAATTCCGGGAGGACCAACTAGCCATAGTCATACACTTACACAAAAAATTTGGTCCAATTCGATGCTTAACTTCATATACTTTTGGTCGTATAATATTGAAAATGGCACAAACATAGCGATTGCAGCGCCCCCTTCCGTCGGTTGCAAAACTGAAGGAGGACCTGCTTGCCACAGCCGAAAACATTTACAAAAAATTTGGTTCAATTCTATGCATAACTTCATGCACTTTTAGATGATAGAATGGCGATTTACGGACAGACAGGCATTTTGTAAAAACATGTTTTTTGGAATCTTTGACCCTAAAAACGTGTAAATCCATCGAAAACCGGAAGTCGAAAAAATTTCGATTACAATACTTCTATTGAAGATAGAAGAAAGTAAAAATGGTACTTTTCCGTTACCGTTTTGCAGGTCAAAAATGGTTTTTTCATTAGCGCGACACAAGTTGTAACGAAAAATAAGAATATTAAAGACAAGAAAAATATGTACCTAGTGACGTTATTTTTTTAGTTTCATGTATTCACAGCTGTCATAAATGCTTTGCGACGGCTGCTTTAACGAATTTCGAGCATTTTAGAAATTGATTCATCTTGTATGTTTTATTTATCATTTTCATATGCAAGCAACTCTCACACACGTGTTGTGATATTGTCTTTAACGCATTTCGTACATTTAAATGATTTTTGCTCAAGGAATTAGTTGCGTCCAAGGGTTTTTAGTTTATGCTTATTTTCCGGTTTTAATTTGCTCCTATTACGCGTACATGTGTAGTGGCCACAGCTTTAAAGATTTTTGTGCATTTTAGAGATTGCTGCACAGCGAGTTTGCCATATGCATACTTCTTTTTCTTTGTATTTTCCCTTTAGGGTTTTGTCTGTTTAGGAGCCAACGGAATAAAAGTTATGTCTCCAAAAATTTATATATCTATCAATCTACCTGTCTATTTGTTCATCTGCCCCTGTACGGCAAATGGATACACTGTCTCTTTGCAGCACATACAACATTCGTGGAGCACCCATATAAAAGTGTATATATATTTAAGGTATTCTTTAAATGTTCTTGCATCAATACTGAATATTCTGTAACCAAATATTTTTATTTATAATGAACTACAAGCTGGTAAAATGTGCAATATTTGCTTTTGATATAACTGAATTCAATAAAAGTGAAGCATTCGTAAAACATTATTTACTAGCGCTTCGATTTTTTTTTTTTTTTTTTTTTTTTTTTTTTGTGGTGCAGCTCAGGTTATTTAACACGATGCTTCGCCAAATATGACGCATTGAATCTTTCTATTTATCAAATTTCAAAAAGCATTATGAATCCTGTAATAAGAGACTTCGCCTTTAAGCATAATAGACACAATAGAGAAAGCGACTGTCACCACGTCATCGACTTCTAAAACATTCAATAAAAAGAAAGACAAATTAAAGGAATCTTTTTCTGTTACTTTTTTTCCCATAAGAAGTGCACAAACGCAGTATTCAATTCTGATTGTATTATTTTTTGCTTGAGGGAGAAAGAACTGATTATACTATTTTCTTGATTTTGTTTATACAGGGAGTTTGTATATGATAGAAAAAGAGTAATATTGAAATATTTTCGCTGTTTGATGATATTATTGTGACAGATTTTGGTAAAATGTTTCCACTGTCCTTGCAAATATTGTGCATAATCTATTTGTATCCTATTTATACATTTAACAATTTATATCCAACGCCGTCTATTAAATTCACCCTCTATTTGTATGAATTTTTTTTTATCAAAATTCTGATATTTTTTCACATATAAAATAGATATATGCATCACATAAAATTACTGAATGCTTAATAATTATCTGTAGGATCTTATTTATAGCTGTTTACTTTTAATGCCTTTTTGTTTTAGTTAGAAAACGAACTAATTCACATTTTCCACATACTTGTGGTCACATATATATAAGCGTCCTATTTTTGAGATATCTTGATTTAAAAAAATAAAAATAGCTAGTCAACTCATCTAAATATGTATATATTTTTACAGCATTCATTAAATTTTCTTGTATAAATTTCGGATTTTCTGGACAAGAACTTGTTTTATTATAATGAACTACAATCGTAAAATGCGCAATAATTATCTTTTAATATAATCGAATTGAATAAAAATGAAGCATTTCTGCCACAATATGTAACTTTGTTTACTATATTATTAATTTATTTAATCGCATTTTTTGTAATACAATTTAGGCTATTTTATACGAATTTTTTCCAAATGCGACGCACTGAACCTTATTTATTTATGACATCTCAAAAATTGACATGAGCCCTGAATTAAGTGCCTTTGTCCTTTAAGCATAATGGAGAAACCGACTTTTACCATCTCATCGACTTCTGAATCGTTCAATAATAAAAAAGCAAATTATGGGAATCTTTTTTTTTATTACTTTTTTCATATACGAAAAGCATATATTTGACATTTAAGTCTGATTGCATTATTTTTTGCTTGGGGAAGAAAGAACTGAGCTTATTATTTTCTAGATTTTTCTATTTTTGCCTTAAAAACGTGTTTCTGTCGGTAATTAAATAAAAGTGAAGCATATTAGTGCACAATATATAACTTTATTTTCTATTTTTCTAATTTATTCAATTGCACTTCTTCTGGTACAATTCAGGCTATTTAAAGCGATTCTTTTCCAAATGTGACGCACTGAACATTATTTATTTATCAAATATCAAAAATCGACATGAATCTTAAATTAAGTGCCTTCGCCTCTAAGCATAATGGAGAAAAAGACTTCTATCACGTCATCGACTTCTGAATCGTTCAATGATAAAAAAAGCAAAGTATGGGAATATTTTTCTGTTACTTTTTTCGCACTAGAAAAGAATAAATTTAACATTCCACTCTCATTGGATTATTTTTCGCTTAGAAAAGAAAGGACTGAACTTATTATTCTCTTGATTTTTCTATTTTGGCCTTAAAAACCTGTTTTGATTGATCCTTAAATAAGAGTGCAGGATTTCTTCCACAATACATAACTTACTATATTTCCAATTTATTCAATTGCATTTTTTGTGATGCAATCCAGGATATTTAATACGGCTCTTCTCCAAATGTGATTCACTGAACCTTATTTATTTATCAAATTTTAAAAATCGGCATGAATGCTATATTAAATGCCTTCGCCTCTAAGCATAATGGAGAAACCGACTTTTATCATGTCATCGACTTCTGAATCGTTCAATAATAAAAAAGCAAATTATGGGAATCTTTTTCTGTTACTTTTCATATAAGAAATGCATACATTCGACATTCACTTCTGATTGCATTATTTTTCGCTTAGGGAAGAAAAGACTAAATTTATTATTTTTTGACTTTTCTGTTTTGGTCTTAAAAACCTGTTTCGATTGATCCTTAAATAAGAGTGAAGCATTTCTTCCACAATACATAACTTTATTTACTATATTTCCAATTTATTCAATTGCATTTTTTGTAATGCAATCCTGGCTATTTAATACGGCTCTTCTCCACATGTGACACACTGAACCATCAAATATTAAAAATCGGCATGAATCCTATATTAAATGCCTTCGCTTCTAAGCATAATGGAGAAACCGAATTTCATCATGTCACCCACTTCTGAATCGTTCAATAATGAAAAAGGCAAATTATGGGAATCTTTTTCTGTTACTTTTTTTTCGCAGAAGAGTATAAATTCGATATTTAATTCTGATTGTATTATTTTTCGCTCGGGAAGAAAGAATTGAGCTTATTATTTTCTTGAATTTGCTCATGCATCATGGAATTTCTATTTAACAAATAAATAAATAAATAAATAAATAAATAAATAAAAATAAAAATAAATTAAAAATAAAAGGAAAATGGAAAAATATTTGCTGTCTTATGTCATTATTGTGACATATGTTGCAAATAATAATATCTCTATCCTTTACAAATAGTTATATAAACTATTTGTATTAGTATAATATTTACTTACCAATTTATATCTATTGATGTCTGTGCATCATGATATCACTTTCTGTATATTTATCTATTTCCTCAAGTTTTTTAGTAAAAGATTTCAAAGTTTATCTTTCTTTCTTTCCTTTTTCTGTTAATAGAAACCAGATTATTTTAAAGGATATTTGCAATGCAATGTCCTGGGTGAATAACTAAATGAAATTATTAATTGGTTAATTCCTTTGACATTAAATTTAAGGGTGATTACTTTTAATTTGGGAAATTTCTGAATACTGAAAAATTAGTTACATGATTTTACTATTAATTTCATGATAGTATGAGCACGTGTTGTAAAGGATAATGCATTTTTGTTAGTGAAATAATAACTAATCTGCATTTATCTCAATTTGTGTTTTAATATAAGCAAGCTTGTCACATTTTTGTGATATTTTGATCACAGACATGAAACAAATGTTTAAACTTAAAAGTATAACAATAATAAAAAAAAACTTTCTATAAACATACATACAAAACTTTTCTAAAATATTTGATGGGTTATAAACAATAAAATATTGATTAATTAATTGTGGCCCAACTGTGTTAATTTCTTTAAAGATTATATTATTCTTTTTTCTTGCCCGTACATAATCCATTACCTTTTGTGGCCCAGTTCAGACTATGTCATTCGATTTTTTCGATATGTATGTACACTTTAAATCTTATTAATTTGTCAAATTTCATAAATCACGGTTAACTCTTTATTAAGTGCTTTCGCCTTTAAGACCAAATATAGGAAAATGAATTTCACCAAATCATCGACTTCTGAAATGCTCAGCAATAAGATAGGGGAATTATGTGAACTGATTTATGTTATTTTTTCACTAATAATAACACACACACACACATATATATAGCATTCGATCCTGATTATTTTATTTCTTGCTCGGAAGAAAAAAAACTGAACTTATTCTTTTCTTCGTTTTATTTATCCAGGGTAAGCTGGATGTAGGATAGATAAGGTGAGGAGAAAAGAAAAACATTGGATGATATTGTAACTTGTTTTTAGAAAATGATTTTTTAAGCCTTATATATTTATTTTATCACAAGTAGTTTAATTGGCAATTAGGCGGGGAAGTGGCAGCAGAGATAATCATCTCATTGAGCTCTCGAAATTAGCTAAAACTTGATTCGGATATTACAGCGCAATAGTCTGCCAGATCATTTCTTGGTGGAAAACACCTAAAAACCCGGTTTTAACGATTGACACGTAGGTTTATCATTTTGTTTCCTGAACCCAAAGGTAAGAAAAAATGGGTGATTGGAAGCAGGAAAACACAATGACAAACTTACGAGTCAACTGCTAAAACTGAGGTTATAAGACCTAGCAGTTATTGCGTTTTAACGTGTGAATTGATTTTTAAGTAATTCTGGATTTTTAGTCGTGAACTCGATAAGATGATTGTCTGTGCTGCCGCCTCCAGGCTTATATGATTAGAGAAGTAAAATTATATTCTTTGCCTTAAACATGTTAATTTTAAAAACTTTAATTATATTAATGAAAATAAAAAGGATTAACCTAATTTTTTTTGTTATGTTGCTATTTTATGCATAAAAACAAATCTGATATTCTGGAATATTTCAAATTCAAAAAAGAAGCAAAAAATTTCAAAAGCGATAATATATATTGTAAAATGACAAAGTTTTGTAATGTAATTAAGTAATGTAATGAAATAATTGTAATGATTGTAATGTAATGAAAAGGAAAATGAACATTTATATTTAAAGTAAAAAATATATATTACGTCTGTTTTTAATTAATTAAAAACAATTATAAAAATACAGACATTTTACTAATTAGAAAATATATAAATAATATATATATAAAAAAAACACGTTTCGAAAATTATTCACAACTCCTCACCAATACTGTAAATAACACATAATCCCGAGATATAACGTATTTCAACTTATAGTTGAAGCCATGTGTCCGAAACAATTAAATGTGGAGAAAGGTAATTGAGTTAGATTAAGATGATATATTCTGGTGGGAGGGAACTAGCTTTATTGAGCTCACCTTAACATATCATGTTAATCGAGCTCAATTACCTATATCCGTGTTTAATTGTTTCTGACACATGGCTTCTACCATAAATTGAATTATACCTTGTAGTTATGTGTTATTTACATTACTCATGAGGAGATTTGAATAAGTTTGAAACGTTCAAAGTTTTGTTTAAAAAAAAATTGTGTTTTCCAACTATTGAATTAATTTTGTCTATATTTCTGTAATTGTTTTATACTGTAAAAAAAAAAAAAACATTGAAGTAAAAATTGCGATAAAATTACATGTAAAATTTTTTATTAAATTTTTTATCTAATTTTGCTGCAATTTTTACGGCGAAAACTGCTAGCAACATTATTGCCAGCAGTTTTTGCCGTAAACTCAACATTTTTTTTACAGTGTAAATTGTACATTATTTATTTGCTTTCACTATTACTGATTTGTGTAAAATGAAACCTCTCTCCCACGCAGTATAACCTCTTCAATCCCACAGATAAAATAGCGCTGCAGATACACTGCTCAAAACAATTAAAGGATATTGCAGTTTTAGGTGGATTTTGTATCTGGGAAACTTTTTAGCTGAATGATACATGGTCGACAGACATAGTAGGTTATATGAGAATAAATTACACATGTTTGGCAGAAAAAAATGCATTTTATTGAGCATTTGTGTACAAAAGGAAAAAAACACAATTTGTGCATATGAGAAAAAAAGAATAAGAAAAGGTGTTTTCTTCAAAGAAAATCATTTTCAGTAGGGGGTATGGTTTCCACGGGCGGCCAGCAACGTTGAACACCTTTGAGGCATGGACTCAATGAGGCTATTAATGACGAGTTGGGGTGTTCCGCCCCACTCTTCCAGAAGAACTCTTTCCAGTTCTTGGAGAGTTTGTGGGGGTTGTTGGCGGCCAGAAACTCGTCTTCCTAGAGCGTCCCAAACGTGCTCGATTAGATTCATGTCTGGAGAACACGCTGGCCATTCCATTCGAACAATTCCTTCCTCGAAAAGGAAATCCTCCACCAGGTTTGCACGATGTGGTCTGCAGTTATCGTCCATTAAAATGAAGGTATCTCCGATTGCTGCAGCGTAAGGGACTACAATAGGTCTGAGGACCTCATCCCTGTATCGGCGACCAGTTAGAGCTCCATCTCGAATGATGTAGAGGTCAGTGCGGCCGTCAATGAAGATGCCACCATACACCAACACTCCTCCACCGCCAAATCTGACACTTTCGTGCACGAACGCAGGATTATTCCTACTGCCACGGTCCCTCCAGATGAAAATACGCCTATTATCCGGATGCACAGAAAAACGGGACTCGTCAGAAAACAGAATATTGCTCCATTCACCTCTCCTCCAGATGACATGCTCGGTTGCCCACTCCCTGCGGTCGCGAAGATGCCTTGATGTTAATCTAACACACACCATTGGTCGGCGAGCATACAGGCCTACAGCATGGAGCCGGTTTCGGACAGTCTGAGTTAGAATCGTGGTGCCTGTAGCCGAGCGAAGGTGTTGTTGGAGAAGAGTAGCGTTCATGTTTTGGTGTCTCCGAGCTGTTAACGCTAAATACCGACCTTCACTGGGCGTTGTTGCCCGTCTACGACCTTGCCCTGGTCTTCGGCCTGCACATCCACTCTCCAAAAAACGGTTCCAGATCCTGGAAATGACACTTTGTGACACTCCAATGGCTTGCGCTACTTCGGCTTGAGTTTGGCCCCCTTCTAACCTACCAACAATTCTCCAAGCTTCTGAATCTGTCAAATGACTTCGCTGAGACATCGTACTCATCGAAAGAAAGCAATCACTGAATGCCGATCATCCTTGTCTTCATTCTCTTTTATCCAGTTGAAAGTCAAATTTCATTCGCTGCCGCTGAAGCGACGTTTTTGATGTCGAACTCAAAATTTGCATACTCCACAGTTTAAAAACCAGAAAAATTTGCATTTGTGATTATCTTCTTCTATTTTCGGCAAAAAAATTTCGTTTATATCTTTTTTTGATATAAAACTTCAAATATCCTTTAATTGTTTTGAACAGTGTATATATCAATTGATTTTTTTTACAAAAAAAATTATACCATTATTGATAGAAGTAGTCTTTTTTCTAAAATTGATACTTTAGGGGGCTGGTAATTTTGGTGTACAAAAATCTGAAATTACTAGCTCAATTAAAATAACAGTTTAATCATCAATAAACAAAATCCACGCGAAGGCAATTTGAAAGGTCTTTAAATAATTGAATGTTCTTCAAATCCTCAACATTTTTTGTTGTAAAGGTTTCCAGACACACTGTTTGGAATGCATTTTGCAAATTCAGATGAAGATAATATTTATTTTATGAAAAATAACCATTAGTGCTGCTATTCATTGGATTTGATCCAAATCCAAAACACACGCTATTGGATATTTAGAAGTAAAGTAAAAATGTAAATAATAATAATAATAATCATAATAATAAAATAATTTGTATTCTTCTCGATTTGGAAGTATCAGACGTGATACGTATGTATTGGAGGAAGATAAAACTTTAATTTCTTCAGCTTTAACCCATTTAATGCATTTTCTATTTTGACACGATTCACACTATTTAATCCAGCAATTTGCCGCATGTGACGCCCTGCTTGAGTATTATTTATTTATCAATTATTTCAAATCGCCATCAACCACGCATTAAATGCTTTCTCTTAGATACAGAAAGCGATTTTTACTTATGTCCTCCACTTTTGAAATACTCAATAATGACAAAAGCAAATTATGATAATCTTTTTCTGGTACTTTCTCTCGAATAAGCAGAGCAAATATATGGCACTAGATTCTGAGTATATTATTTTTTGCTGAGAAGATAAAGGACTATTCTTTTCATTGTTTTTTCCCTATAATGGAGTTAGGATAGAATAATGAAAAGAGAAGAGAAAAGCATTCGGTGATATTGTGACTTATTTTTAGAAAATGATTTCTTAATCTTTACAAGCAGCACTTTCTTTCTTATAGATAGTATCTTTCACAATTTATAGACAAATAAATATCTGATCTTTGGTTTAAATACGTTCTTTGCTATAAAAAAGTAGAATTGTTATGCGTGGAAATAATCTTTCTATCTGTAATTTAAAAAAAAAAAAAAACTTTAGCGACATTTATTTAAAGATTTCGGCTATATGTGTCACTTTAAAAGTTGTGAATCAGTTGCTTTGCATATATTACTTTGGCAAGTTTCTTGTTCTAATTATTCTCTACTCTTAAACGTAAGTTTTAAGGAGTTACATAAGTTCTCAACTTTCAAAAATTCGATTTTTTTCATTTTAACGGTGATAAAATCCTTATAATATGTATAAATATGGGCAATACGATTAAAACTGTTATCTTTTTTATTAAGAAAAAATATGAGTAAAAATGTGAACAGTTAAAATACATTTTAATCCTAAAACTTTAAATGTGATTTCCTGGAAATTACAGTATAAAATATAATTTGAAATATTACGCATGTAAAGTTATACAAATTTGTAAGCTTGCAAAAATTTTATTTGTACACTGAACACTGTAAAAAAAAAATCTGTTAAATTTATGGCAAAAACTGTTGGTATCAATGTTGCCAGCAGTTTTTTCCGCAAAAATTGCAGTAAAATTAGATATAATAAAAAAAATCTAATATTTCTACAATTTTTTCGGTAAAACTGTTGGCAACATTGCTGCCAGCAGTTTTTGCTGTAAATTTAACGGATTTTTTTACAGTTTACAATAAAAATGTAAATCTACAAAACTAGTTTTTGTAAACCTACAAAAATTTGTAAATTTACAAAAGAATCTACTAAAATTTTTTGTTGTAAAGGTTTCTATACACACTGTCTGGAATGCATTTTGCAAATTCAGATGAAGATAATATTTATTTTATGAAGAAATAAACACCACTGCTGCCATTTATTGGCTTTGATCCAAAGCCAATGAATGTAACGGAGGGGGATAAAACTTTATTTTCTTCAGATTTAATATAATTAAGACTTATAAAACATATTTTGACACGATTTATATTATTTTATCCAATAATTTGCCTTATGTGCCGCTCCGTTTGAAAATATCTATTTATCAACTCTCTCAAATCGTCATCAACTACACATAGGAAATGCTTTCTCCTAAAAAGAGAAAGCATTTTTACTTATGTCCTCGACTTTTGAAACGCTCAATAACGGTAAAAGCAAATTATGATAATCTTTTTCTGGGACTTTCTCTCGAATAAGCAGAGCAAATATATGGCACTAGATTCTGAGTACATTTTTTTTTGCTAGGAGGATAAAAAACTATTCTTTTCATACTTTTTTTTCTATACACGGTAAGATGAAGTTAGGATAGAATAATGAGAGGAGAAGAGAAAAGCATTCTGAGATATTGCGATTTATTTTTAGAAAATGATTTCTTAATCTTTACAGATAGCATTTTCTTTCTCATAGATAATATTGTTCTCTATTTATAGACAAATAGAAATCTTATCTTTGCTTTAAATATGTTTTTTGTTATAAAAAAGAGAATTGTTGAGCGTGGAAATAAACATTCTATCTGTAATAAAATACCTCCCTCAAAATAGCCTATTTGAGCTGAATCGGCTCAAATAAGCTATTTATTGTAATAAATTTCATTATTTACAACTACCAAGCATGACTAACTCATGACGGGAATTTAAATTATAAAGCAAACTTTAATTAAACTTTTCTAACTAAACTTTTTCACGAGATCATTAAAAGCTGCATGCATAACAATAATTGAAAAATTTCAGTTTCAAATCGCAGAACGAATACTCTTTGAGTCTATCTAGAATAAAAGATGATCGTTTACAAAAATCATTATAAAAGATAAATCGAATTGTATACACAGAAAACTAAAATTTTTTTAAATTATATGAAATTCGTCTATTTAAAAAATCTTTCTGTGTAATTGATGAATTAATTACGCTTTATTTCATATGAAAATAAAAAAGTTTCGAGTCTATAGGACAGAGAGCCAACTTGGGCCACGCGTATAATTAATTAATAATTATGCAAATTTAATAAATACGCATAATTAATTAATAATTATGCATATTAAATAAATGCGTATTGTTAATTAATAATTATGTGTATTTATGAGTGTATTAATTTCTTTAACATATGCAATTTAATTACTTTAAATTTTTCTGACATTTTCATTTTCATTTTCGGCCGAAAATTGAATGATCACCGAAATTCGATTTTAGCCTTAGAAACTTGTTTCATCGATCCTTAATAATAATAATAATAAAATCGTTTAAATCATGTGTTTAGTAATGTTATTTAAATTTTCATATTTCATATCCTTATTAATAAACGAGTCTGCGTGATTTTTAAAATCCTTTTGTAACATTAAATTCTAATAGACTACATAGAAACCAAGGAAAAATAATTTTTTTTCGGACAAATAAGAACGCTGACAAATCTGTTGTAGGACATGAAAACCGATCTCCTCCCGGAAAACAGTTACCTTCGGGGGAAAGAAGGAACTAACTTTTCCTGGACAAAGTAAATTGTTTGGGTACATATTATACAAGTTAACGATTCATGCTGAATCAAGCAATGCCTCGGGTTGTTTGTGTTAATTAAATATAAGCTAGGATGAAGACCGCCAAGTTAGCGTTCTTTGATAAAAATGAAGGGTGAAATAAGATATAAGTTCTTTATTAGGTCTAGTTCCTTTTGTGGTTGGTCCATTAGTCCTTTAAATTATAAAAGAAGCAGAAGAAGTTACAAAATACAAAAATATAACAATCGAGATCACTAAAAAGTAAATAAAATATATTAAACTATATTAATAAATTATGTTAGAACACAAAATTGAACATTTTCCAGAAATGAAGAGAAACTATTCTCCGTTCTTTTTTTATCAGTTTGTTTTATCTAATTATTGCTGATAAGTTGAAATGTATATGTGTACGTTCGCAACACTTTTTTCAAGTTTCCGAAGAAACATTGTTTTAAAAAGTAATAAAACGTAATAAAAACGTTGTAATAAAACGTAATAATTTACTTTTAATATTATACATATGTTACTACGAATTCACAAAAAAGGTAAATATATAGAAAAATTTTAAGATTTTTTTAAAACTTTAAAAATGCTATAAGAAAAAAAAAATAATAAAATTCTTTTAAAAGTTACCATTAAAGTAAACTATAAATTTTATCTAGTGCAACTGCAAGTTAAATGGTATCTTAGTAAACAAAAATTTTAAAGATTTTCAATAGTTTTACCATTTTTTTAAAGTTATAGAACATACTTTTGCAAATATTTATACAGTTAAAATTCTTTTGGTAGATTCACTAAACAGCAATATATAAACAAAGCTCACGAAGTTTTTTGGAAGAAAGGTAATAATATTTCTTGTTATAATTTTTAATGTCAAAGTTAAAGAAGAAAGCTATGACGTTGATTTTATATGATATAATTAATGCATTCTGTTTAAATTTATCACATCTTGGGGGACACATTTTCGGGATTGCCTTTTTTTTTAGGAACAGTATTCAGCTGAAATTAAAAAATTTATTTATAGACTTTCGCTTTTGGAAATAAAATCAATAATTTTTATGAAATTTGTATATCCTTGAAAAAGAGTACATATATTTATCTCTTTAATATAAATGTATATAAATATCTGTATGAGTGCTTCTAACATATAATTTGCATTTCTTGTAAAGCGTCATTTAACATGGAAATCTTTGGACTTTCAAACACATGTAACCCACTCAGCTACAAGTCAGAGAAATGAAATCGTTTATTTATTTCGATTTCGCTGTGTTTAGGACGCGCGCCGGTCGTTGCAGAAATGGGAATCACAAAATTAATTTTCGAATTAGAGTTTACTGAAAAGCGTCGTATTTGTGTTTTATAGCCATTATGTGATAGCTTCTTTGTTTTTCGTGCCTTTATACTTATTTTACTTCAAAGATGTCTAATGAAACGGATTTTGTCACTCATAATAAAGATAATGACGCATCTTTAACTCTTTAACAAATTGAAAAAAGCCCTTCATGCAAAGGATGTACTGCTTAAAACATTAGGTGAATCGACAAAGGTTTACACATTTATCAACGAAACAGGAACTAAAATTCAGAAAGAATTGAATACAATCTTTATTTCTTCCACAAATTAAGATTTGGTAGAAGATATGTTGCTTTCTAAAGAGTGGAAAATAGAGAGTTGTTTTATTTGTGATAAGAAAACATGATTTAATTTTTTCCAAATAACAGCTAAAGGAGGGTTTTCATCTAACGTTTTTTGTTGCTTCAACTAATTTAAGAAACTTACTGGTAGCTAAAGACAATAATGTTCTGCAGCATGAATTCAAAATCGTGTAGTGAACTTAGAGTCCAAGAGCCGATAGCACAAAAACATATGTTATCGAGTACAAGAATTTTTTTTAATGGAAGAGTTAGTAATAGGGGAATGGAATGATCCATGTCTGCGAGAAGTGAAGTAGTGCATAAGCAAAAAATTAATACCACTAGTGGTTGACCCGTAGGTTTAACATTGTGTTTGCTGTACAATCAAAGGCATGAAAACGTGGAAAATTGGGAGCAAATACACAATGATAAACCTACGAGTGAGCCACTAGTGGTATTATTTTTTGGCTTATGCATCACTTCATTTCCGGCAGACAGGATCGTTATATTCCCATATTACAAGCTCTTCTATTAAAAAAAAAAAAAAAAAAAAAAAAAAAAAAAAAAAAAAGGTTCTTTCTTGTGTTCGATAACATATGTTTTTGTGCTGTCGGCTCTTGGACTATTATGTTCCATAATAAAGGAGTTAATTACAAGTGAAATACAAACTTAAAAAAATTCAGTTTGACTTTTAACGAGTGGAGATCTACTGCAAACAATCGATTTATGAACATTAATGTCCATTCAAGAAATTTAAATTTGAACAAATTTTGGAATTTAGATCATACTTGAAAAAAGGCAATTTCAAGAAAAAAAGGCTTCATGTTAAGGAAAATCTATCTTTTGCGATATCCTTGTATTAGAATCTTATATGACGTGGATTATTATTATTATTTTTTTTTATGCAACGTTTTTTTAATTTTAACAACTATCTCTATTTAGAAATTTAAACTATATATCTATGTAATTTTTACTGTATATGTATGTGTGAAGATCTTTTATTTCAAGAAAAAAGGCTTCATGTTAAGGAAAATCTTGCTTTTGCGATATCCTTGCATTGAAATCTTATAATTCGTGGTTATGTGAATAATTTGAAAATTAATTAGTTATATTAATTATTTTTTAATACTGTAACCATTAAGCCATTCAAAATTTGTTTAACAGGAATTAAAAGGCATTATCTTAGAAATAATACATAGACATAGAAATACATAGAAATAATACAATCATGTTTTTCTTTTTGTAGTTGTTACATTATCAAATATCAACAGCATTTTTGTTTAAATTATCAATTGTTGCAATTTATATTATACTTTTTTTACAATTAAGGTAAAAAATATTTAACTTAGTATATTTTCTTCTGCAAGTTAGACTGTACTTTTGTTTTATCTTTCATTATAAGATTGTGATATTTAGCTATCGTAAAAATTGGTGATATTAGAGAAAGTCTAATTTTTGCAATCCCGGGGTTAAATCTAACCAACTTTGAAATCCCGAGATTGGGAATTAGTACGGGGATTGTAATCTCTAGTTAAGATGCAAATTTCTTTGTTCTAGATCTTTTTAATTTGTTTGTTTCAACAATTTTGATTTTCCCTTTCTTTTTTGAATACCTACTGCTGCTAGAAAATTCGAACTTTGAGTGTTTTACTTAATATTTTATTAAATGTAAAAACTTAGTACTGTATTTTGTTAAAACGTTTTGGCATTTGAAAATCTTAGATAATCTCTACTATTTACTAATTAAAATTATAATTCACCTTTTTACTGTATTTAATATAGAGAAATTGTTGTTTCCTATTTACTGCCTATCTCTACATTTTGTTTATCGTAATCTGCTGTTAGGAGGAGCTTATATTATACGATGATGCATTAGACAGCTGGGTGACATTTAAAATTTATGACGTCGGGGCAAGTGCAAGAGACATTAATAAGGATATCTTGTGAAAATGAGTTATTATTTTATGATGATGGAGTCACTTAACCATATGACACAGTTTGGAAAGAGAGGGAAATATATTCATGGTGTATTGATAGCATTATACTGAAGCAGAAACAGCAATGTTGACCTCATTAAGATATTTGATCTTTTGTGAGATAGATGTTCATTTTTTCATAAAGCTATTTGAAGACTGTTGTTGTATGAAATAAAAAACAAGCATATTTTAATAATAAACGGGCTATTTCAATTTACATTTAATTACTAAACGCACAATTATGTTTAGAAACGTTTTAATCCTCTAAGTGTTTGGAATGTAATATTCCAATAACTAAGCTCCAGGTTCCACTGCAATATAAACAATATTTAAGATAATATACTTCTATTGACTTTATGAATTTTCAATACATTTTAGAATGATTAATACTCTTAAAGATTACATTCATAATTGAACTTATTATTATTATTTAAAATAATGTTGAAAGAATCATATTTTCCGAGCAATTGAAACAAAATGAGAGAAAACAACATTACAATTTTACCCATTTGCAACACACTGAGAGGGTTAAGCACTGATTCTAAATAAAAGTTTGGAAGTACTTTTCTGTAGAATTGATTTCTAGGGAAGTAAACGCCATTACAAAAATTTCAAAACAAACCCAGTTCGTGCAACACATTCATTTTTTAAATAAGTTATATACAGTCGGTTCTCGTTAATTCGAACTCGTTGGGACCACAAAGAATGTTCGAATTATGTTAAGTATGAAAAGAAAACATTAATAAGGGGAGTACTATTACAAAGGAATTCATGTTATAGTACTTTTAAGATTTATTTAAGCTGTTATGATTAGAATATGACTTAATATTTAATTAAAAGATATAAATATATAAAAAAATTATGAGATTAGAATCAAGTACGATGAAAGAAAGGGTAGAAGTGTCAATGATAGACATACGAGGCACTAAGAAAGCTAATATCAAATGCATGGGATTATTTGTATACTAGTTCAAAACAACAACTCTGACAAAAATGAAAGAAAAAAAGTTATCTCAAGAACCTAAGTCCGTGAGAAAATAAGGAAAATAAATCGGAATTCATGTTAGTTGGAAATAAACGATGTCAAGAGAAAGTGAGTTCAAACAAGTGAAAATTTTTAATGTTAGTCTGACAATGAAAATTTTGGGACTACATATGTAGTTTGAATTATAGCGAAGATTCGATTTATCCGATTTCCAATTAACAAGAGCCGACTGTACCAGGAAAACGGATGAATAGGAACGGTGGAGTGAAAAAGAACAAAACATTATGAGACGACAAAATCAATCGTATTTAATAAAAAAAATTACATGCTAGTTTTTTTATTGTATATTTTTCATTGACAGTTCGGTAACATAATAATATAAAAAAAATCATGCGTCGAGCATAGATTATGAAGCATTTTCCAACGCATTCACAAGAATGTAACAAAGTTGCAGATTTAAAAAAATTAAAATATTCGTCATATTTTAGCATATAGAAATCTATAACGCATTTCAAAACCGTATTTCAGCTGTTCCTATCTACAATCGGAAAATCATCCTAACTTTTTAGAAGCCCTCTATATGATATAGAGATTTGTTATTAGTATTATGCATTCCAAAATTTAGTTCATTTAAGAGATACATACATTTCAGATGAAATTTCCCTACAGCAATCTACTCTAATAAGAAGAATGGAATGCAAATACTTTTGTACTTCTCTGTATATAAGGTATAGACTCTATATATAAAGAGTAATATGCAGAAAACTAATTAAATTTAAAAGCAAGTACCGAGTTTTAAAACGTACTATCCAGCATTTATTACGCAAAGAACTATACGTACAGTGGCCAATTTCTTTTGTTGTCCTTGTAAATTAATAAAAAATGCTACGAATGCCCTGTTTTAACATGATCATAGTAAAATTTAGCGATTTAATCAGTTTAAATACATTTGAAATAGCGTTATGTCATTAAAATACTCTCCAAAGGATTTTTTTTATTACCATAATGTAATGAAATTCTTCTGAGTGTCCCTGTAAATGATCAATTAATTGCACGTACTTCATATGGTACGGTTTTGTGACCTTAAATAAGTTTTATCAATTAAATGAAAATCAGAGTACATTTACGGGAGTTAGAACGCGGACAGACAACAGACAAACCGAGCACATAAGCACTTTTCAATTTTGTTGGAAAGTGCTAAAATTATTAAGAAAGCTGTTGCATACAAAAATATGTAAATTAGTAGTATTATTGAGAAATGTTTGATAAACACGCTGGGCAGATATTTTTTAAATCAAATAATTATTTTAAGAGACATATAATGTTAAACTTTGTCAAAATCGTTCCATTATAAAAGTTTTATAGGAGCAAAAATTATCCATGGGAATTTAATCATTTTTAGATCATATTATACATTAGAAATTACCGAAGTGCAGACTGTATTTATTTTTTTACTTTACTCACTTTTTGACGATTTATTTCTATTTTAAATTCAAATTTTCAGCATTTCGAAAGATATTTTTTACATATTTTGAAAAAGAAAATTATTTTAAATTGTTACCAACTATTTAAACAGCAAAAAAATTAAAGGTCGTTCAAATTAAAAATTTAGTGACACGTAACTAATATAAATAACAAAAACTTTCAAATTAAAATTAAAGAAATATTACGCAAAAAACAGAAAAATATTGAAATTTACGGCATAAAAACTATATTTACACATGAATTTTAAAGGAGAAAGAAAATTGTAAAATAATAAATTCATTAATATATGTTAAAAGTCGTTAATTGAGAAAAATTACGCCAGATTTTAAAAACGAAATAAGACATTGCAAATAATAATAATATTTCCTTTCCAACGATAAAAAAAATTTCTGTGAATATTAGAAAATTAAGAAAAGAAAGTTTTATGAAATTATGTGAAACATAAAAGTTAAATTTCGGAATCACTTATTTAAAACTTTTACCGTATAGTATTGTTGATAAATACCGGGAAGTTGACTGAACCTTTGTTGACTAAGTTTATTTTATATTAGCTGATTCTGAAATGTTTAAATAATCTTATTTAATCAAACGCGAAAACAGCCATTAACAGCAGCTCATTCGGCCTTAAAACTCATCTGTAAAATTTGAAAGAATGAATATTCGTTTATACGGGATCGCTACTTTTTTTTAAAATTATAGTTCAATCTTCTGTAGTTTTTTTACAGCCAATCAAATGAGCTGATTTTTAGAGACGGGACCTAGTTTAGTACTTCAAAAAATAACAGATGGCTTTTTGTACTGTCATTCACCTGAAAAAATAAATTTCATCTACGTTTTGCTGCTTAAGCAGTTCAATACCTAGGTTTCGTGATGAGTTTCAATTCATTACAAAGGAAAAGGAGTGCACTTAATGAAATTTTCACTTGAAAAACAAAGAATAAAATACAGAATTAATTCAATAGTTAGTCTTCTCAAGCAATACCTAAAAAAATATTCAAAATCAATGGAATGATAAAATGCAAATAATAAGATAGAAATATAAAATCGAAATACTCAAACATTAAATGTAATACTGACGAGTAAATATAATTGGAAAATTGGTAATTTAAAAATATTTCATACTTTTGCAGTAACAAAACTTAAAAGGTTTCTATTGCCAGAATTTACACAGAGAGTGATTAAACAGGCATTTTATCTCGGATGTAAGTAATTCTCCTAATGTACTGACAAATAAATTAAATTAATTCTATAATCTGAACTCCACTATTTATCGTCAAATAAAACTCCCTTTCAAATGCTTCAGTACAGTGGTAAATACGTATCAAAATTATTTACATGGCATTTCTCAATTATTTGCACAAATGTAAACCCTTTATATAGTTACACAAACATTTGTACTGAGATATTGGGCATTCCACATCCAATTAAATAATAATCACCGAAAGTTACTTTATTCAGTAAAAGTTTAGACATATACCCTCCAGGACGTCAATCATAAATGAGGACCCAGAAGTCAAGGGGTATAAGTGACAAAACTGAAAAAAAAAGAACTAAGTGCACATACGATCTGGAAATATGCGTTTTTCTTATTAGATAAATAAATATAAGTGATTTTCTAATTATGTGCTACTTTCTAGAGATAAATCACTTTTGCCGAATAACGAACAATATTGATTAATTAGAATATAAAGAAAATCGTACTCTACTTTTTTTTACAGTTATTGAAATAAGAGTTCAAAGCCCACAATGAAATAAGTGAAGTGGAAGTTTCCTATTTCATTTCTGTTAAAGCTTATGATGTTCAAATTTAAACTCAGTTATCTTTAAACTCAATTTACACTGAATCGAGTTTTTGCCACTTGTACCCCTTGGCTTTTGAGGTCGGCAACATTCTATTATGTAAGTCTATTATTATTATGTAGTCTATTATCTAAGTCCTATTTTGTTTCAAAACTTTAGAAAATTGGTCACGGTGGCTTCGTGATATAGGTTCACGATATAACGGTCACATGAGAATCATAATGTTAGAAATTAAGGAAACTACATGTTTGCCTTTACTACTAACAGTGCTATTATACGTAAAAATTTCAAGCGTCAAAAATCGTTTGTGTTTTTACGTTTCCTAAGTATATAATTGGCTGTTCGAGAAAAGGTTTTATCATCATCCGGATTTCCAAGTATTTGATTGGCTGTTACAGGCGACTCGCTTCGTTTCCGGTGTCAAAGACGTTCCGACAAAAGAGAATCACGCGCTTTTCAAGCGACTCACCTGCAGCTATAGGATAACATGGAGACGCCTGCAATTTGAAGCGTCTTCGACCACACGTGTTATAGCACTTTAAAACTCTTGCAACCGTTTGTGAAGCCATGATGACGTTACATAGAATAGCTCTGCTACTAAGGTAGTTTTTTCCAATTCCGTTAAAATAAAAAACATGAACAAAAGATCATGTGTCCAACATAGATTATGCAACAAATTCAGAACACAAAAAATTCTCCTAGGATTGCACACTATAAAAATATCCGTTAATTTTATTTCAAAAACTGCTGGCAGCAATGTTGCTAGCTGTTTTTGCCGTAAAAATTGCAGTAAAATTAAATGTCACCTTTTTTTATTACATCTAATTTTAATGCAATTGCTGCTACAAAAAAAACTGCTGGCAACATTGTTGCCACTAGTCTTTGCCGTAAATTTAACGGATTTTTTTTACAGTGTATATATTAAATTTCAAATCATCGGTTGAGTAGTTTTTACGCTGTTATACGCGAAAACGCGGATAGACAGGCACACAGACGGAAAAGATGACGACTATCGGTGCTACGTGTTTAGATAGTGACAAATTCTCCTAAAAATGGAGAAAATGAATGTTTTTAATTATTCATGATTTTTAAAACACAAAATAACAGCATTATCATATTTCTCTATTGATTGTTTTCTATCTTTACTTTTTCACATTCCTTCACATATAACTATGGTTGCTTTTGATTTCATCTTAACAACATGTGATGTTGTTGACGAAGAAAATTTTAGCCTTTATATATATATTACTTTCATAACATTATTTTGAAAAGATATTTCTTAACTAAAAACCTTTAAAACACATGTTTCCAACTGTAAGATTATCTTAAATTTTCGACCCGAATTATTGTGTACTATTTTATACACTCTTTCGTTACAAAAAGTGTTAAAGTAACACCTAAAAATAATTAAACTTCGTATCAATTATTGATTGCTCATTATTTATACTTATGCATAGAAGAGTTAAAGAAAAACTACATAGTTACTTGTTATTAGCAAAGCATAATACACCCGAGTTAAAAAAATAGAAACTCCATGTACATAGACAGTTCTGAAATGTCAGGTACATCACACAACTAACAAATTATGAGATAATCTCCTCAGTCCTGGGACAAATACATTATATGGCCAAAGATGATCGGCCACTTGCGATTTTAGACATTTTGTTAAATATCTAGAAAAATACACGAGGAATTATCTTGAAACTCTAAGTGTGTAAACATAATAGTATAAGTCATACATTTCCGTGAAGATTTTTTCCCGAAACTTCCCTAGGGGACCGTCAACAAATTAAAAAATAATGAAGATCTTTTGGATAACCTGGTCAAAACTCATATCGTAAAAACGTTTAAATTGTAGATTATGATTAAGTGGCTTATTGCAATATACTGTATTCATTTTTATGCGGATAGCATGTATACTTGTAGAAAAATTAAGTTTTTTTTTTTTAAATGTCCAAATTTTTCGAAATTTTTTGCTTATAATTTGCAGAGTTCTTTATATAAAATAATGTTCTTTTCTGAAAATATGACAAACAACACTGTGCACAATAGCCTGTAATCTAAAATAAAATATAAAAAATTGTACGAAAAATGAGCAAGTTTACTAAATAATTTTTCACTGCGCATGCATGAAGGATATAAAATTTCATTTGCATATTGTGTTAGCTAAATGTATAGATCAACTTTTGTGAAAGTCTCAAAATCATAGCTTGAAAATTCTGAAAGTAATCGTTTATAGAATAAACTCAAAACCCGTTGTTCCCAAAATGAAGCAAAAAAACTGAAGGGTTTTATCCAAATATAGTCGTACGTGCCATATTGTTTATTCTATATTGACACTAATCAATGGATTTATGGATACAACCCCTCATCTTTTTACTTCATTTTGGTAATAACGTATTTTCAGCTTAATCTATCGGCGATTATTTTCAGAATTTTCAAGGTATGATTTCGAGATTTTCACGAATGTTGCTCTATATATTCAGCTAACACAATATGAAAATCATTTTTTAATATCGTTGACGCATACGCGGTGAAAAAGTATTTCCTAAACCTACTCATTTTTCATACAATTTTGATTATTTTTTAATTTTAATTACAGGGTATTATGTACAATATTGTTTGTCATATTTTCAGAAAAGAACGTTATTTTATATTAAAAAATCTATAAATTATAAACAAAAAACTTAAAAAATTTGGGACTAATTTTATAAAACCTTTAATTTCTCTAAGAATATACATGCTATCCACACAAAAATGAACACAGTTTATTACAATAAACCACTTAATCATAATCTTTAGTTTGAGCGCTTTTAATGCACTAGTTTTGCAGTGTTATCCAAAAGATCTTCATTCTTTCTTAATTTGTTGACGGCCCCTGTGAAATTTTGGGGGGAAATCTCCACGGAAAGTTATTGTCTGTACTATTATATTTACACACTTAGATTTTCAGGATAATGTCTCATGAATGTTTCTAGATATTTAACAAAATGTCTAAAATTGCAATTGGCTGGTGATCTTATTAGCGTATTATGTGGAACTAGAAAAACCAATATAAACTATTATTAAACATCACCAGAGATGTAAAAGTCTATAATGTGCACAATTTATTAAAAAGGTCTAGAAGTAATTTTAACAATTCTAGAAGCATTTAAATTAATTTAAAGGATGTTTTTTAGTGTCTTCTACAGGCGATATTAGGACTGCGTATGTTATTAAACTTAATACGCAAGATGTTGTAAAAAGTAAATTAAATTAAATCCATAATGTGTAATTCACTTTATATCATCGATTAAAATAGAATTCTAAAGTTAAAATGCAGCGATAAATAAGTATCCCGGTTATTTCAACGACATTTCACAATTATTTGTACAGCTATATAAATCCTTTACGTAGTTACACAAACATCTCCACTGAGACGTGTGTGTTCGCATTCCTTCCACTAATATGGGCGGAAAGTAAATGTTTAATTCGTCATAATTTCGGCCATACACTCCCAATAAATCGAGGTCTAGAGAAAATTCGGCAAAATGTATATATGATATTTTTTCTTCTTCTTATATCAGACAATTTCTCCGTCGCTGTTATTTATTTAGTTCATACCGCTGCGGGCTCTCCAGCTATTGCGATATCCAATCAGAAGCATAGGAACTTTTTGGACTTAGTTAATGCGTGTTACGGAACTTTTCGTCGGCCCACATCACTTCAAATTTCTATTGTAGGGTTTGACATGACCGACATTTTGTTTCCTTTTGGAAACATTTAAAAAAAAAAATAAACTGTTAAAATTAAAGATTAATTTGCGTTTATTAATTTGACAAATATGTCTTAAAATTATTTTGCCTTTTTACGCACTTTTTTTGCTACAAAAAGATTTAATGTAACATCTATAATTAGTTACAGTTCGTATCAAATGTTGATTGTGCATTATTTATATTTATGTATAGAAGAGTTTCAAAACTATTGCACAATTACTTTTTAATTAACAAAGCATAATAAACTCGAGTTAAAAAAAATTAGAACCACCATGCACAAAGACAGTTTTAAAATATCAGGTTAATCAACAAATTATGACTTAATCTCCTCAGTCCTGAGACAAGTATTATATGGGGCTAAAAAAAGAAACTCTGTGGCATTACAATGCATGTAGAATCAGCGCTGACCGTGGAATCCTTGTTTACTAGATCCTGAACCTCGAGGTGCTATGCAACATATGTCCTGGCCAGATGGTCAGCCTAACGCGAGACCCTTGGTGTTTAGTTTCCAAGCAAGCCTGGTAGTTATTTTATCGACCCCGAAGAAATGAAGGGCTGATTGCACCATGCTTCTCGGGAGTCGAATTCACGACCTGCGACGACGCAGTCAGATGCTCTGACCACTACGCCCCTGGAGGGATTAGAAACACCGGCATAAAATTACTATAAAACATCTCCAGAGATGTGTAAGTTAATTTATCGATCCCTATGATGTACACGATTTATTAAAAAGGTCTAGAAATAACTTTATCAATTAAAAAAAACATTTAAATTAATTAAAAGCGTGTTCTTTATTATCTTCTACAGTTGATATCAATACTGAGAAGTTACTTACTTACTAAAAATTGTCAGTAATTAGCCTAGATATTATTAAAATTTATCTAGCAAACAGCTGCATTAACCATGGCGGCGTTTAATTTTTGCGACTGTCTTTCGAAGTGCCTTTGGCACATTGCTAAGTTTAAACTTTGTAGATTTTTTGTTGTTGTTCGAAACCCTTTGTTCACTGGTAAAAAATATCCTACATGATTATTTAATGTAGAAATTTCAATTTTACATAAAAAAAAACATGATTATTTGAAAGTAAAATTCATTTGGATGTTACTTTAGGATGTATAGATTCAATTGCGCAACTGAAAATGTTTCAATTGAGAAGTAATAACATTTTTAAATGTGGTGTTCTTACACAATTCTTACACTCTAAAATTTAAATATGAGTTTATGCATGCAATGATTTCCTTTTTTCTCATATTCGAGTTATATAATAGTGTTTTGGTATTAAGTTAACGATTTGAATTTGTATATGTTTGTAATGATAAAAGACTCGGCTTTCTACAATGTAAAATTCATTCTACATTGTATATTCTCAAATTATATTCATTCAATAATATCTAGAGATTCTCTATATTTTATAATTTTTAATACTGAATGTGTTTGGGACGTGCTCTGATTATTAAAATTTAAGAGTTCTAAGTACTTTAAACTAACAAAATTTCTCCTTTTCTGTTGCTGTTGCATACTCTTTTCATATAATGTATGTAGCCGATATTGGAAAGTGGTTCTCAAATCTTCACAACAAGGCAAATATCAATTGAGCATATCTGTCAGTAGATAAACGAAATAATAAGTAAATAAATTACTGGAAAGATTTAATACTTATTTCATACAATTATTATAAAACACTTTTCATCTGTCATATATTGCTGATTGATGCCATTAAACTTTGAATTTATATGTGGTAATACTAACGAATTTTTGATGTAACGTATATATGACAGGATATATTCTCTTGGTGATTACCAAGAGCCGACAGCACAAAACCTATGTTATTGAGAACAATCGATAAACCTTTATTTTATTCAAGAGTACTAATGAGGGAATCTAATGATCCATGTCTGCCGGGAATGATGTGTGCATAAGCTAAAAATTAATACTACTAGTGGGTTAGTCGTACGTTTATCATTGTGTTTTCCTGCTCCCAGTTTTTTATGTTTTCATACCTTTGATTGTACGGCAAACACAATGTTAAATCTATGAGTAACCCACTAGTAGTATTAATTTTTGGTTTATGTCTACTTCATTTCCGCCTGACATGGATCATTAGATTACCCTGTTACTAATCTTTCATAAAATAAATGTTATTTTCTTGTACTCGATAACATAGGCTTTTAATCTGTCGGATCTTGGACTATAAGGATGTAAAAAAAAATGTGTTCGCGTTAAGGGGATCATCTGCTCTTCTCTCTGGCTACCATAATAAACTATTGTTACTGGAAGACTTTGTGCTTTTTTTGTGTTAAATTCAGCATTTCTTGAAAAGAACTTCTGGGTTTTGCGAATGCCGCAACGCAATATTTCTAAATCCAACTTTATACCTTATTTCCAGATGTTTGCAACATTTTACCAAGGAAAGAAAAAAATTCCATTCTACAAGATTCCCAATATTCCTGTTTATTAATGGAAGCTTTCTAATGAATTTTGATTTCATGTCTTGCGCTAAGTCATGACTCAAATGAATTTTTACACTCATATATTCAACTCAACTTCATTTTTACATGTTCAATTACATTTTGTTCAATTTTTTTTTATCCAAGTGTGTTTTTGACTCAATATAAAATTATAATATTTTTAGAATTTATTTAAAAATTAATAAGAACTTGTAAAAAGTTTTTTTAGTCATCTGGTAGCAGGCAATAAGTAGCCAAAAAACTTTCTAATCAATTGTAAGTTGATATTCTCGATAATTATATCACAGTGCAGTTTTTTCAAATTACGAAATTCATTTATTCAAAAAATTTACCAATATTTCCTTATAATTATATGACATACTTCGATTAATGATTTCGATATGACAGATATTTCGATATGATTAAATACAGAGAATAGATAATTCAAGTAAAAAAATTCACTAATATACAGAGATTGTCATAAAATTAATAATTTTAAACTTTATAAGATTGTTGCAATGCATAAATTATTCATATCCTAAAAAATGTCTTTATTAGCAAAAAGAAATCTCTAACCTACAGAAACTGTCATAAAATTTCAAAGTTTGATACTTTATAAAATTGTAGCAATGCAAAACATTATTCATATTCTAAAAAAGATATCCTTATATAATAGAACGACATGAGGTAAGTTAGTATCAATTATACCAGTATATTTCTATCTGTCTATCTATCGCTATTCCTTTGAAGCAAAACTTCAAAATTTTCAGCAACAATATGGTGGCAAACGTCTGCCTTACACGTTTATTAATATCATCTTCAGGAGAGAGAATATGTGTGTGTGCCTCCATTATTTGATATCTCTTGGCCTTTAAAGTGAACAAAACGTAAAAGGTGGATAATATTATATTAGAATTTCTTTAACCTTTCTTATTATTTGCTCAAAGAAATGTAAAGAGTTTAAAAGATAAGAAGATTGCAAATATAACATTTCATGTACTTTCTGTGGGTATTGCTGATAGTCTATTTTTTATCACAATAATTGGAAAAAACAATCTATTAGGAAATTTAATTTATTGAATTTTAGTGGTTATTGAAAGGCTAATGTTAAGTTAAAACTTATTTTCATTTATACTGTTTTTATTAAAGAATTGTTAACCGCTTAAAAACTATTGCAAATATAACATTGAGTGTACTTTCTCCGGGATAAATCTATCAGGAAATTAATTTATTGGATTTTAGTGATATTTAAGTAAATATAGAGTTAAAATCTTTCATTTCTTGTGTTTTTCTATTTAAAAAAATGTATATATTTTTTAGAATGCGAATATACCATTACGTGTTTTTTTCTGAGAAATAAATCCATTTAGAAAAAGTCGAATGCTGCAATCCGAAGAATTTTTCTATCTTATGCATATTAAGACTTCAAAATTTACTATCACAGTGCCAAAGATCGATGCCTATCATCAGGATTCTGAAGATATAAAATTCTGTGCATTTGTTCTTGAGATATATAAATCCTGCAGCATTTCAGCGCCACCTGTTGAATGATAACCTGTAGAAGATTATTACAGTAAGCGTTTTACATTACTTCCAACTGCTATATATAAAAATTTCAATATGCTGAAAATAGTGTAATAAGAGTGTAATACCATTAAATTAACCTAAGAACAATTTTTCACCATAGGTCGTAAAGTAACAGAATATTTTTGAGTGTTCCTGTAAATGAACTGAAGCATGATACGCTAACTAATATGCACTTCATTTTTATTACCGAATATGATATAGTAAACTCCTATAACATACATTGATTTCATAACAATCTGACTGTATTTATGTGGGTTAGCGCACGGACAGAGAGACAGACTGACTGATAGATTGACAGACGTACACAAACAGACAGACCGATGGACGGACAAATCGAATTCGTAAATAATTTTCAACTGAGTTGGAAAGAGTTAAATAAAGATATTTACTAGATTCTTCTGTCTTTTATTTTTTGTTTTATGCATTCGTATGTTCAAAATATCTGCACCGGGAATTAATATTTTTAAGTTCTGTTTTCAGTGTTCTCTTCTTAAAGAATCTCTCTTCTATTTTTTTTTTTTTTTTTTTTTTAGTTGTCAAAATACTTATAAAATTTATGCTCAATTTAATATTTTATTTTCTAAAAACTTTGAACGGAATGGAAGTAAAACTTTAACACTTCATATAAAATTAGGCATGGATTTTAAAAATATACTAAAAACTAAGAAAAAAAAATGCATGTCCTTTAAGAAGATAATGCCGAAAAAAGACGTTAAAAAAAGGAAGTAAAAAAAAAAAAGAAGTTAAAAAACATTAATTTCCCGTGGAGATATTTTGAATATAAAAATGCATCAAACGCCCATATGCTTAACATTACCGAGAGGAATTTGGTTGCTCAGTGACTAGCATCTTTGATTGATTTTCAGCAATAAATACTCTTATATCAACAATAAATGTTACAATGTAGACGAATATAAAAAATAATGTAGATGAATATCGTGTAGATGAATATTAAAAAAAGATTATCCTCAAGTGTATTAAAAAAACATTCATTATATTAACATGATTTTCATTCATCAATCGTGCATTTGTACTTCTTTCCGGGACACATTTTAAAATAATTTTTACTTATTGAGTTAAAATTTTGATTTTTTTGTGATAATTAATTATATTATTTATCAACCAAATCACATGATAAAACTTCTCAATGTTTTTTTAATTTAAAAATTTTAAATTTATTTAAAAAGTGAGGTAATTTTGAATCTTCATAACTCGAAAAATTACTAGTACAGTTTTATTTTTTTACATTTAAATAAACAGAAATATCTAAATTTTAATTTTGATTCGGCATTTTTAAAAATATTAATTTTTAAGAAAATTAATCACATTTAAAATAAAAATTTGAAAAAAAATGACGTAACTTTTATTAGAAAAAAAAAACGAAAAAAATAACATTTTCACAAGTATATTTTTTTCAAATTTGCTGAATCAAAATTAAAGCAAAACAATCGAAAAATATCTGTTTCAAGTTTGAAACCTTTATCTTTAATGGTTCTTGAGTTATAATGATCTAAATTCCAAAAATTGTGAAAAAACCCATCACGAAGAAAAACGCATTTTCACAAGAAGTCATTTCATGACAACTATTGCTTAAAAGCAAGATTTTATAAAGAAACAGAAGAAAAAATTAATAATTCCTCTTATGATTAAGATAGAAACATGATTGAAACGTCATTTTAAGTATAAAAAGACAGAGAAATTTTTAATTTAATAATTTTTTTTAACAGAAAATTTGAAGATTTTTGTGTCCCAGACCTTTTAAAAAAATCTTTGAGTAGTTTATAAATCCTGATCAGTTCTTATATTGAGAAAGTTTCATTTTTATTTTTGCCCTTTTTCTGTGATCCTTTATCAACTTAAAGTGGTCACGTATTTAATACAATAAAATATTTGACGATGTATGGTGATGATTTCATTCTCATAGATAATAATGTTATTTAATAGTTACCATAATGGAGACTCCAAGATGATCAAAGCATCAAGAGAACAGATTGGTCGCCTCGATTTTCCTAAAGATGTCGTCCTCAGTACCATTGTAGGCAATGTTACATACTCTTGGTTGTTATAAAGCTTTCATACGGATTCATAAATAGTGAATTCTCACACCCCATTTTATTAATCCCTATATCCCCGAACCCAATCAAACATTACAAAATAAAGCACTTCCTTATATCTGTGGCTTCCGGTAATAACCAGATAAGGCACACTTTTGAAAAAAAATGAGATAATTTGGGAAAATGTAACTTTAAAAGAGTACTTTGATCTGCCATAGTACTGAAGAATGAAAATCGAATACTTCCCGTTATAGGGAGACTATAAATTTTCATTTAAAAATTGAAAACATTTTTTAATAATTCTTATTTAATAAAAACCATTTTTATATAACTATTTTGGCAAAAAAAGGTTCTTATATCCTAATTGAATGTAGTGAAAATTATTAAGTTCTATTTTATAAAAGTAATATAAAAAGACATTTTAAAACTTTTAACGTTAATTACTCAAAATATTAAAAATGTTCCTTTCCTGGTTATTACCGGAAGCCATAGATATAATTACCTTTTTTGGACAGTTTCACCTTCTACCTTTCCCGAAATCTGCTGAATATCTTGGGAATTCAAAATGTATATCATTTTGAATTTGAAAGAATATACAGAACATAATTTGAAAATTATGTAGAACAATTTTAATTTCTTCATATAGTGAAATATTTTTTGTAAATACTTGAAACTATAGGAAATTTTCAATTAAATCAAAAATAATTATAACAAATGAAATTTTTTGTAAATTTCAGACCAAACTTAGTATTTTTTTAATGAATTGCATTAAAGAAAAACTTATTATTTTTATTTTAAACGTCATACGTATCGTACGAAATTCTAGCGTATTTTGTTTTTACACATAATTGTTAAATATAATACTAAATGCGAAAAATAAGTTCTGCACTGCTCTTTTCTAAGACAGTTTATATAATATATATATATATTTAATTGTTTACATCATAGTTAAGTTTGATTCAATTGGAAATTTCAGTATGTTATTGTTATAGTTTTTTTTTTTTTTAAATTATCAAGTCGAACAACGTAATATAGATTTAATTTTCAGTGGCTCATTAAATCATTTAGATTTTTCGAATTTGGATGGAATCAAAGCTATAGATAACACAATGATGACAATATTTTAAGAAGTTAAAAAAGTTATAAACGACATTTACTATGAAAATATTTTGAAACATTTTTAAAGTATTCCACGCACAGGAAAAACTGTTGAAATAGAAAAAAAAAGTTTTTTTCAGACTCCCTTTTTATTTCTAATCCGTCAATCAGTATTAAATCCACAGATTTTTCTCTTGGGAAGAGATCTTCTACAGCTCTCAATAGTTCTACAATTCTTTAAAGTGGTTCTACTTAAACTTCTACACATCTAGAAAATTAATTAGCATAAACTGGCAAATAAGAGGGACATTTCGATACTCCGATGGTAACTTGAAAACCGATGAAGAGTTATTATTTAAATCCCTTAAGGCTAACGGATCATCGAATTCAATCTTATTGTTTTAGTCGTCGAACAGGGTATTTAAGATTTGAGACAGAAGGTCTTTATAAAATCGGTCATGTGGTTAGAGGTCTATTAATTTTGTGAATTGTTAAAATTAAATGTAATGAAAATGCTTTATTGAATTGTTTAAGTTTTTTTTTTAATATTTTATGCTAAAAAAGAAATCTGATAGTGTTGGACGATGAAATCTGAGGTCATATCTGTGAATTTTAGATACAAATACAAAGCAAAAGTAAAATGTGATTTAATATAATAATAATAATATTAATAATAATAATTGTGCTATTAATCTGAATTATAAAGGACAAACGTATCTATGCGTAATATTGAAACCATTTTGCGAATGACAACACTTTACGATCAAAATTTCGTTTTTCAATTTTCGCTACTGCAATTTTTAACCTTTACATTATTATATGTTTTCAAGTTTACTAAATTCGAATGTGAAAAAAAAATACTCTTTCAAATGCAATTTGATTGAAAATTGTACCTTAATTAACTGATTTATTATAACTTTAAAAATAATTTTTAAGCATGAATTTTTGAAATTTAACTAAATCGCGTACCGGCTCCATTACATAATAGATTTTTTAATAGAACAATTTGAATAATAGAACCATTTGCATATACAGTAATAAAAACTGTACTTCATTTATTTTTTAATTTTTCAATAATGAAATTGAAACTTCCTCTGTAAGTAAATTAGAGTGATGTTAAATAAAGACATAACTTTAACATGCATGTAATAGAATAATTAAATATTTTTACACCAACAAATAGAAAAAACCCCTTTCAAATGAAATTTGTTTACAAACTGCATGTCTGTTTATTGATTGTCAATGGTTATAAAAACAGTTTTCGAGCTTGAAATTCAAGCTTTAATTTACCTCTATCACATGGAGCTCGACTATGAAATATTAATCCGCTTGCCCTTAAAGCAATGTAAAGAGTTCAGGATTTACTTACGGTTAATATTCCATAAAAAATTAAAACTTGCTCTATTAATAAATAAATAAAATGAAAATTTAACATGTATATAATTCAACTATTTGCTTAAAACACTGAAATGACGAGCATCAAGAAAGCTGCCATAAGTATTAAAATTTTGGGCTAATAATTCTTTTATATCAGCTAATGTGAATGTATCACTTTTAATAAATATCAATCTTTTATTTGATTGCTTAATTGATACTTTTCACATAAAAATGCTTTTTTCGGTATTGGTGGATAGTCTAAAATATATATACTGCACTTAAAAAAATTATTAGTCTTAAAAAATAGTTTTCACTTATGCTATGCAACCCAGGAATTTTGGGTTTGATTTGTAGTAATAAAGTTAGAGAAAATAAAGAAAATATGTGTGTCAGTGAGGCGTGCGGCTTTCAAATTGATATTCACCATAATAAAATATTTGGCATGCGATGAGAAAACAGTTTAAAAATGTTGTATTAAAACACTGAAAAATATAAATAAAGAAAAAACGAGAGGGAAAAATATTAAATTAAAAATTATGTATGAATATGGGTTTATGGCTTCAAGTGCGCAATAATATATTCCAGTACTGATTCCAACCGCTTCATTACATCTGATATAGAATAAAACGGTATATCAACGGCAATGATTGCTAACGTCTGTGCCGTCATTTGATGCTGGTAAAGTTTGGGAATTTTTTCTATTTCGTATAGGTTATTTCACATCCAGAAATGGCGTTTTGTGTTTATGTGATTCTAAGTTTATGTTTCGCCAGCCTGGACTGTCCAAACTTTCAGTAGGCATATGCGCACTTCAATTAGGGACAAAAAAAAAAAAAAAAAAAAAAAAAAAGAATGAAAATCGCTATTATTCACATCTGAAAATATTATCACATTGTACTGGGGGTATATTCTGGTAGTATTATGGCTTTTTGTTAAATATATGTATATATTACGCCAATTAGTTCTGTAGAAACGTACAGATATTTATATAGATTTCTACTGCGGCTTCTATGGAATATCCTATGAAAGCCTTTAGACTATATTATAGATATCCATAGAATAGCTTATAAAATGTTCTATTACATACCTTTTAGAGCTCTGTAGAATTGTATCATACATTGAAAAAAAAAAACCTAATGCCATTTTATTGGAATTTTTGGGCATTTTTTCATTAATAGTTTATTAAAATCAACTTTAAAGAATCTAAAACAGTCCTGAAAATATGGCGTTGACTGCTCTGTGCAAGTGAAATGCATAACAGACTTTCATGACACTGAGGAAATGTAGAAATTTGTAGAAATTTAGCACCTTTGTTCATCCCGTTTAAAATTCCTTATCACATTGAATATTAATTTGCGAGTCGCATGTCTCTTCGATTGATAGATTTTATTGCGTTTATTTTAGCTTCGAATTTATAAAGCATACCATGCATACAAAACACCTAAGTTATATTTGATGGATAAAATGCGTGTTGTTCACTATTTGCAAATGAAGGCATTCTGTCATTCAAAGGCATAGAAAATGTCTGAGTGAAGAGCGTATCTGAGTGAGTTTCTGCAATTAACTATTTTATGTCAGTGTGTAAGGAATCAAAACGAAATCTTATAGCTTCGACGAATTGTTGCAGCAGAAATTTGAAGAAGCGAATAACACTAGCAAGCAATGAAAATATTTTTTAAACGAAATCAGTTGTTTCTATATAATTTATGCATGGGAAAACGAACATGGTATTTTTATTTATGTCCTGACGGTACTGTAAAGTACCATTTAAAGGCTATATTACATAATTAATTTAATATAATAGACTCTTAAAACGGAAGAGTGGATTTGGAATCTCAGGAAAGAGCTATGATTTATTGGATCGTGACTAAGTTATTTTTTAAGCATTTTACTCATCTTGATTTTAAATTGCTTATTTAAATTATTGTATTGATTTAAATTGCTTGAAAACAACTCGTTACCTCGAGTTGTTTCAATTTTTTACGAGAGGCTGACTTTCAAATCGTCAGGTAAGTGCATTACGGCTCAACTTGAGTTATTTTGTGGCTGAGGTTATAAGGGAATACAGATTAGAATGAGTTGTAGTTGCTTCACTGTATCTTGTTTCAAAAGTATTATTGGTTGCACCAAACAAAAATATATTAAATTGGATGATTTCGTTTACTTTTGCATTTTTTCATATTTTTTGACGTTGAAAGACAAGGGAAGACAAGTTTCAGTTGAAAATATTTCTATATTAGGTAGATTTTGTATGAAATATTAGGTAGATTTCGTATGAAATACTATCTATTATGGTGGCTCCCATGTTGGAATTTCTGAAAAATTTTTGCAGATCTATGCCGATCGTGATCTCTAGACCCCAAAACTACCATTAGTAAAAAAGTTTATATATATATATATATATATCTTCCAAACTGATACATAAAATCAAGGAGTATAAAATCTCGGCTAAGTTCGTTAATAGGCAAAATCGGTCCAAGGGGGTGGAAACAGGGAAGGTTTTTGTGGAAATCGAAAAACGTCATAACTTCTTAATTAAAATAGATATCGAATCGGTTTAAAGTTTATATTACTTCTTAAAAATGGGCCAAAAGTTTATGCGTGACAGATATTTGATAAAATTAGAAATGGGCTCAAGGGGCGAAAAAACAGTTTTTTTGGGAGACAAAAATTCATAACTTCGTCAATTCTCAAGATATTAAGTATATCTAATTTTTTTTTATAAATGTTCTGAAAATTATCTAGAACTTTTGCAGTTACAAGTTTTTGATAGGACTAACTTTTACCGATGAAAAAAATCAAAAACGAAAAGAAAAAGGCGAGTGAAAAAAGATAAAAATCCATAACTCCGTCCATTTTTAAACTATCAAATCTAATAAATTTATTTTACATCTTCTCAATAATATCTACAACTTTTATATTGACAAGTTTTTCATAGGACCAATTCTTATAGCAAAAATAAATTAAACAAAAATAGGAGTTGGAGAAAAAACCTCAAATCCAAACTACTTATATTCTGACCGATTTTTAAATTCATTTTTGATTTTGAACGCATCCAAATAATAGATCCTCTTATTTAGAAACTGTATAAAGTGACGCATTGGTCAGTTTTTTGATAAAGATAGAATATATTTCAAAAACGGCTACCAAAAAGCCTATTTTGAGCAGAATTTCCCGAAGTCATCGTGACTGAAAATTTAAGGAAGTATTCAAATAAGAAACTGCGTTTTTTTTTTCTGACTCGTTTTTAAATCCATTTTTTCTATCTAACGCATCCAGTTTACAGTTCCTCTTATTTAGAAACTATATAATGTGACGCATTGATCAGTTTTTTGATAAAGTCAGAATATATTTCAAAAAAGGCTTCAAAAAAGAGTATTTTGAACAGAATTTCCCGAAATAATCGTGATTGAAAATTTGAGGAAACATTCAAATAACAAATTGCGCTTTTTTCTGACTCATTTTTAAATTCATTTTTACTCTCAAACGTATCCAATTGACAGGTTCTTTTATTTAGGAACTGTATAATGTGTCGTATTGGACAGTTTTTTCATAAAGGCAGAACATATTTTAAAAAAATGCTGTCAAAGTGGGCACTTCGCATAAAATTTCCCGAAGTGATCATGATTAAGAATGTAGGTTGTGTTCAAATAACAAATTGCGTTTTTTCTGACTCATTTTTAAATCCATTTTTGCTTTCAAACGCATTCAATTGACAGTTTTTTGTTATTTACGAACTCTATAATGTACCGTATTAGTCGTTTTTTTTTTGTTTTTAAATTAAGTCAGAATATATTTCAAAATATGTTGTCAAAATGGGCATTTGAGCTGAATTTAGCTTTAAATGTTTCTTATAAAACATGTTCTTTGAGAAAAATGATATTAAAAATTTTTCAAAGTAAATTTTTCAAATAAAGTTGTTAAACTAGATTTATCTGTTATGAAATTTTATTTTTTGTTGTTGAAATGAGCATTCTTCGAAATCTACCTCCGCCTATAGACCAAGCCGACAGGGATTTTTTTTATTGAAGAACTTTATATTTCTATATTTTCTAATTCGACAAAATGCTGAAAAAATTTAAATAAAAGATTTGGGTAGATTTATAAATATTACTCAAAAGCCCTATAAATTTAAATTTAATTAACTAATTTTAATTCCAAAATATTTCTAAAATTTATTAAGAGATTGTGTAAATCTTCTTAAGTGTTTCGCAAGTTTCTTTAGATTTCTTATGTCGTTCCGAAATATACATATATTCGAATGTAGTTTCGAAAATTCACGAAAAATACTTTAGAAGGCGAACTTTCCATGAATGTGTAATTTGAGAAATAAAGAGTTAAAATGCTGAGTTAGCTAAGTATTATGAAATATATTTGAATGATATTGCAAATATATGAAATTTAAGTGAGAAATAGTGGATTTTAACATATCTTTTTAAGATAATATTATAAGGTAATACATTTTGTAATTTAAAAATTTACATTAAGTGGATTAAAACTAATGTTAATTCTGACTGTTTCTTATTTTATTCATATTATATCCCTTTTGATTGCATATGCTCGTATACTAACACTATATCTTACACAATTAAAGTTATTAACAAAATTGTAAGGTCATTTTAGATTTTGTTAGTGCAAAGTTAAAAAAATATAAGCTATAGAAAAACTGACTTACAGATACAACAAAACAGTACAGATTTTTACTATGGAGAAAAAACCGGACGATTTTACGGAAATTGTACTGGTAATAGGGACGCTAGTAATTACCGTTTTTAACGGAAATACTCCGTAAATTTTAGAAAGTTTTCCTTTTTTTCTTGGAATTTACAGGAATATTCCGATAAAAAAACAGTAAATTGTACTGGTGTCCCGATTACCAATACAATCACTGTAAAATCGACCGCTTTTTTTACAGCGTACTATGCAAGTTTGTATGGCAGTATACTGCATCTTTAAAAACAGAGATACTGAAATAAAGTTGAGGTCATATTCGGTTTTCTTGATGCCAAATTAGAAAATATTAACATTTATCATTAAAGAAGCAATTAAAAAGTTTTTTTTTTCCTTTTTTGACCGATAAATTAGTTATACAAACAGAACAGATAAATTTGAAAATAGATGCATGGATGTTTAAAAACAGATAGTTTCTACTTTGAAGAAACAGTAACAATTTCCTGAAAGTGTCACACTGGTTTTTATAAGCGATATCTAGCAATAAGTGCTCCTAATAAGACGTTTATAGTTTAGAAATTAAATTGATAGTTTGGAGCCATTGCAGATTTTGTTTGGATGGGTTACACTTTTTTCTTTGTACATACTGAGTTCGATTTTTCTGTTCATCAATAAATATAGTATTTTTGTTTTATCAATTTTGATATATTTAACAAAAAAATATTTTTCTTTTGCTATAATTTGTTTTCATACAATGATTAATGCTTTTGTAAAAATAAGTCAAACCACTTAGATAATAATGCGGAGAAAAGTATTATTTAAAATATTATTTAAAAAAAGTCTGAAATTCAAAGTAGTGAGGAAATGTAAATTCTGCTATTTTGCCATCTCTAAGTGTCATTCCTGGATTGTTTAAAAAATCTTTGTTGCATGAATTATATTATAAACTTGTGTAAATGCCCACATTAGGACGGTGGGGAAAAATCGGAGTTGTCAATTAAAAATTGAAATAATTGATATAAATATTGGCACAGATGTCTGAGATGTACCGGTGTTGAAGCGATATTTTATTGCACAATTTTGGATAGAAAACATTTCGCATTTTCTGTGTAAACGGGACTTAAAATGACCTATAGAGGCGTTGATCGCAGCCTTCGGCACAAGAAAATTATTTCTTCAATGTCCCTTTAACTAATGCTAAAGTGCTATAGAAATAATACTTTATAAATGCGATTGAAGTATAAGATAATCAAATCAAGATAAACTTTTATTTGTCACATAATTCAGATTAAACTATCAAATAAAATCTAAAATTAAACAAACAAAAAACATTCTGAACAAATTAAAAATACCTGTAATGCAATGTATTTGCATGGATTTTCCTGAAGGGGAAGTTACATCTTTCCTCCACCAAATGGCGTATTTGAGCGCTTGGATCGCCAAATATTTAAATACGAAAGATGCGATTGAACATATGAGTTCAAGCCGGAATCATTGCACTGCGTTTTATTATATTTAGATAATGATGTATATTGTAAATTGTTATTTAGGTAAGTATATATATTCTACAGTAAATCTAAATGTTGTATATATTCTAAAATATATGTAAACTGCAAGAAGTTATGTAAATATGTAAGCTTGAAAGATGCATATGCATAAAACTTATAAATGCAAATATCGAAGTAACGCGTTGAAGAAAAACTCATTAACCCTTATGGTTGCGATATTTTTTTAACCCATCTAATTTTAATCAAGATTTCAACCAGAAACTTTAAATTAAATTTTACTATTAACTTTGGTGGTAAAAAGTTGCTAAATTTGTTTTCGTTATGTTAAAATAAATTTTTTTGGAATATTCTGGCTTGAATTCAACGTTACAGAAACACATTTATTTGTACTAAAAAGTGTTTAAGTATAAAACAAATTCAATAAAAATGAAAACATTTATTAATCATGTGATGTTCATAGTGGTTCGTAAATAAAATTGATCTATAAGGCAGATTTTTTTTTTTATCATTGGTAAATATCTTTTACCAATAAAATTTAAGTTTTATTTCATATAAAGCAATATTTTCGGTTTACAATTACTGAACCTGGCCTAGTATTTCATTTTGGCATGATTTTAAAGTATAATCTTTTACTAGATTAAGGAACTAAATCTTGTCAACGTTTGTTTTAAAGTAAGACTATAAAAATAAAAATCACGTACTTTACTGCATTCTGTTTATTCTTTGTTTTTAACTTTTCGCGAAAACATAGTAGCATTCTTCTTTACCAGAATGCTATTTACACTTCGATAAATTCGACACTCGTAGAAAATCGAACAATTATTTTTCTGAAGGATGCTTTCGAATAAGATGCCGTTATAGATCTCTACACTTTCTACTAAAAAGTAAAAAAAAAAAAAAAAAAAAAAAAAAAAAAAAAAAAAAAGAGAGAGAGAGAGAGAGAGAGAGAAAGACAGAAGTGCCCCCTGGAGCGTAATCGAATCTTTTCTGTGGATCACTTTGGAATCGTAATGAAACCAACTGCCTGTCACCCTCCTTTCTTTATTTTTATTGGCTCCTCGGGCATTATATGGAAGACAAGTTAAATAAAGAAACTCCACAAGAAAATCTTTAAGATTTTACTTTTTATCCCCCCTCCTAAAATACAAATGGGTGAATAAAAGCAAAGGGTTGTTAACATGAAAAGGGGAGCAACAAATGACCGACATTAAGGGATGAAAACTGCATCCAATCAGAATTCGTTTCAGATTTTAATGAATCTTCGCGGACACCAGAGCATCTGCAGTATTTCATTTTGGATCATTTTTTCTTGCAGAAATTTTGTTTTTTGTTTATCTTTCGGGCTTTATGTGCACTAGCGGATGAGCCACTGAGTGTTATGCAAATATCCCTCTCTCTCTCCCAACTCTTTCACGTCTGTTTAGTTCTAAAAGAGAGAGCTGTGGGGGGAAGTGGAGAGGGCCATAGAGTAGCTGGGCAATTTCTTCCGAAGATATTAAAGTGATCCTTCAGAGCAATTACTTTCTTCACCACAGCCACTCTGGCGCCGGAACGACTGTCCAGATCCTCATATTTGTCAACTTATCATCTATTTGGCGAAATTCCGGCGCGCTTTTAATTTAGTGAGTTTATTTTGGAGAGCAGCAAATCGAACTCAGTGACGTCTCTTTTCGGGTAATATAACTGAAGATGCGAAGAGATAAAGCGCGTTGGTTAATAGAAATGAAGGAAATAGTTGTTTAAATGACTTTTCTATTTTATTTGGTTCTTAGATGCTTTTAAATGAGCCCATTTGGATTTTTTTTTGTTGTTGCCATAATAGTGAAGTAATTGATGATTATTTTCGAATTTTCCTATTACATTTTTTTTCTCAAATGAAAATGAACACATTCAGGATAATTGATGAAGATCTTTGATTACATATACAAATTTCAAACGTATTAGTTTTTTAAAATAAAGCGAAAATAAGCAAATTTAAAAAAAATAATTTAAAGCTAAATAATTAATATAAATGATACCTATACCTAAATTTCTTTACTGAATCCCATTTCTTTCAAGAAATGTTGCAAAAGTTGAAATAACAATGTTAATTGTGTTAAAACTTTTTATCTTATGGCCAATTAATTTTAGTAGCATTCAACGTACCGTTTTCAGTGCAAAGAATGATGGTACTAATTTGCTCAAATATATTCCTGTCATTCTTTGCGCTGATGACTGTACACTGAATACTACCAAAACCAGTTGGCTATAAAATATAATGTTAAGGCACTATTAACCTAGTTTTATATACTTATAGTATATTGACTAAAAATCAATTTAATAATAGTTGCCTATTCAAAATTAATAAAGGATTTTTAAGCATGAACTGACAATTTTACATTTTTTCTCAAATATCAAGGAATATATGATGACATAACTATTGATAAAATTTTCATTGAAACATTTCTCATACTCTCATTATTCATATAATTCTGTTTTTCATATAATCATCTACTTATTCTAGATAATTAAATTGACATTATTATCATTTATTTAATATTCGATATTACATTTTGCTGGAATACGTATTTACATTTAGTCTGCAACTGGTGCCGCCGATGTCCTGTTTCTTTCAATGAGTGAGTTAGGAAAAAAAAGTTTGGTGAATACATTCATAAACAAAAGATTCCTACCTAAATCACACAAAAATCACTTATTAGACCTTTGAAATGATGCTCTTACACTGTTGAAAAAAAAGGGTCGATCTACAAAAAAAATTTTAGTGATCCTTGTAATTACTAAAAAATTTTTAGTAATCTTACTCGGTTACAAGGAATCTGTAAGAATTACTAGAAAAAAGCTAGCAACGAATAGAGTTAATAGTTTTACATTTTTAATAGCTATTACTAAAAAGCACTTGGTGTGGCCATGATAGCCTAGTAGTCATAGCACCGAACTCCAGGCTGAAAGTAGCTGGATTCGATGCTGGCCGCCACCAAATATGCTTCGAATGTATGCAATGTAATTACTTGTTAAATAAAGGGATTATGAAAGTCCTGTCGTAGCAGTTACCTTGTGTAATAATCTCTGAGCTTTTCCTCCCCTTTAGAAACATGGTGGCAATGTTTGGTGCTGCCATCTATTGCGGCTTCGCTGAAAATCTTCCGTTTCAGAAGTCTGTCTTTTTACCCACTCGAAGGAAGCTCCTGCCCTTCGGGCACACGCCATGGTTACTAAAATTAATTTTGGAGCTGTTACTAAAATTTGCTTGGTGATTCATACTAAAAAGTTTTAAGTTAGTTATACAAAAAATTCTTTTGTTTAGTTTACAAAAGAAGTGTTTGTTTCACTATCAAAAAAAAAGTTTGTAATGGTTACTAAAAAACTCTGTGGAATACAAATTTACAAAAAAATTTTTAGTAACCTCTTGATTTTTTTTTAGTGTACTTTTAATCGCTTTTTGAGAAATCGCTATACAGTTAATAAAACATGCTGAAAAAACTATCTGTTGGTATGGCATAAAGAATATTTGTCACATGGTTTAGAATTTTCTCAAAAAATGTAGCATGAGCTGTCGTGATGGTTCGTACCGGAATCACAGGTCTTAATCATACAGTATATCCTTCTGATCTAGGTACAACAGCTCTTCCTGTTTGGTAATCTGAAAAGAGCTCAGAAAAAATAACATACATTAAAAGCCATATTGACGAGGTTTCTTCATACGATACAGAAAGTGATCTTGGCTAGCAATTTTCGTCTACTGCACATTCAAGATTCTTCATGGGATACTGAAAGTGATGAAAAATCTTTAAAATGATGTCTCTTATTTTTAAATGGCTGTACAGTTCATAAAAAATGCTGGAAAAATTGGATACCGAAAATGATCTTAGCCGGCTATTTTCTTCATCTGCACAGTCACTGCCAACCCTGCATTGCAAACAACATACATAAACTTCATAGGAATATACAGCATTAAATTCTGATTTAAAAAGGGAATATTTTGTTTATAAATATTCACCAATATTTATTGTGATCCCTTCCATATTTCATTACTCTAGATTGCAGGGGTGTTTTGAACGTTTAGTGCATAGTAGTTTATTAGCTTCCAAAACTTGTAAATATTGTTAATTAAAGATTACATTCGTGTTCCTAAGAGTGAACATAAAGAAGACGCGTGAAAACTAAGCGCAGCTTATATTTTCGAGTAAACTTTCTAAATATGCCTACATATTATTTTGCTTGGTTTTTCATTGTCTTTGACTATTTCAGAAATATTTTGCCACGGTGGTTTAAAAAAATTAAGAATACTCATTTCAAAGTTAACAAAATATATGACGACCTCAGAAGCCAAGGGCTACAAGTGACAAAATTTCAATTTGAAGTAAATTGAGTTTAAAGATAATTGATGTTAAATTCGAACATAAATAACAATTGAGTGAATTGAAATAGGAAATTTCTGCTTGTTGCATTTCTGGTCTTTGAACTCTTATTTCAATAAATGTTAAAAAATAAAGTACAATTTTCTTTAAATGTATAATTAATCAACATTGTTTGTTTTTCGAAAAAAGTGGTTTGCCTCTATAACTCAGCAAATAATAAGAAAATCACTTATAATTCTTTACCTGAAATGAAAAAAGCATATTTTTAGGTCGTATGTGTATTTAGTTTATTTTTTTCAATTTTGTCACTTATACCCCTTGGCTTCTGGGGTCTTCATATGTTATGTGGATGTATCGAATATTTGTCTTGTTTTATTTACATTCCTTGTGGCGCAATTCAAATGAAAATTTCTGAAATGATGACTCATTGCTGTTCTTTTTTTAGTCAAGAGCTATTTGTGATTATAGTGTTTACTGTCAAGATATTTAAGGTTAAAATCATTTTCTAACAAACAAAAATTAACTCAGCGATCACGAACAAAAAATAAAATTTTGCTAAGTTTTTACCTTTTTATTAATATTTATTACTAATATTTTAGAATTTTACAAGAATCTTTTAACTGATCATATGCGGAACCTACTTCGGATAAATATTGATTACATACTTTGGAGAATACATTTTACGACAATATTATTATGCAAACAAATATGGTAATCATGAAAGATTTATTCGTCCTTGCAGAATTGTCGCAGAGTTAGTATTATAACTATCTTGGAGTTAAACAATATATCAATTTATAAAATTATAAGTAACTCAATTGTTAAGAATAAAACAGATCGCAGTTTAGAAATGCAATTTTCAATGTCAGAGAAAAAATCATATTACTTATGTGAATACTTTGAGATTTATCGCTTCGATTTATTCTATACCTATATTGAATAAGTAATTAACAAATACAAAATGTTCTAATTTATTTTAATAAGCAAAGAAAAATATAAATGCTGAAGATTTCACATAATTCGAAAATGTTCCAGAATGTAGATATATTGAAAGCTTTAATTTAGAATTATTGTTATTGTTCGGAAAAATAATCTTTTCAGATAAAATGTAAAACATATGCATAAAGATAAAATTTACAATCCAAGTATCTGTACCTAGGTTCCTAAATATATTTTGTTTCATTTAATGATGATGTAATAACAATGGTGAGAGGCATTTTGTTAGAGATAGCCTAGGCTGGATCATACTAGAGTAGTAAGGATGCCACCAGGAAATATATTTTTAAGGAATAGTAGCTTGAATTACTTCCAGACCTCGTTGGAACTATATCAGCGAACATCGGTCTAGTTTCTGCATTTTGAGATCAGAACTACCAAGTTCAATAGACCCAATAAAATTATAGAAAAACTCACTGAGTAATAATTATAATATCCTACTCAGTTTCTCTTGTGTTCATGAAAAAATGCTGCGTAAATTGGCTAATATTGAGTTGGGGTAAAAGTAATTTCGCTTATTTTCGTATTTTTCAAACTGAATTAATTTATATAAATAAAAAAAACTAATCAGTAATATATGTGCCGTTTTGTTCTACACTGTAAAAAAAATTCTGCAAGGTTACTAAGAATTTTCTAGGAAACTGGGATGCCTAGAACTTTTCATGTAACCGCAACAGAAGAAAATCATGTACAATTACAAAAGTTTCTTTAGTTACTGCTACTAAATATTGTTTAGTAAACATACTAACGATTTTTTAGTGAGTTTCCTAAAGAATCGTCAGTGAATTTACTAAATATTATTTAGTAAACATACTAACGATTGTTTAGCGAGTTTCCTAGAGAATCGTCTGTAAACTTACTAAATATTATTTAGTAAACTTACTAATGATTATTCAGGAAGTTTAGTAAGGAATTTTTTGTAAGTTTACCAGTGATTATATTGTATAAGCAGTAACGATTTGTTAGGGAGTTTTCTAAAGATTTTTTTGTAAACTTACTACTGATTATTTAGTAAATTTACTAATGATTTGTATGGGAGGTTCTCATATTAGTTTTTGTAAATGTACTAAACATTATTTAGTAAGCTTACTAGCGATATTTTAGAGTGATCACTATATATATATTGGTAAATTTACTGAGTATTTTTTAGAAAACGTACTTACGAATTTTTAGGGAGTTTTCTAATAATTTTTAGTATTCTTAGAAAACTTTTTGTAGTATATTTATTGAGAATTTTGGTGTACAGTTGCAAGGGACTTTAAGGCACATTTACTATGGGTGTTTTATGCTTGCATCTTAAACCTTTTATGTACTTTATAAAAAAAAGTAGCTTTAATAAGGTGCCGTTTGAAGCATTACCAAAATTGTTTTAGTATTGTATTTAAGCCACGTTTTGTATTCTTGCCAGAAAGCTCTTTGCAATATTACAAGTGTTAATACGGTAAATTTGTTAATGCTTTTTTAGTATTGTATTTAAAATAGTTTATTTGCACTTATCAAAATGTATTTTTAACTGCACATTTTTTTGCAGTTTTATTATTAATGTTTTTACAGCAGTATTCCGAAAAGATTTTACGTAATTGTTTTTTTACACTAATAGTTAAATTAATTGGAGTTATTATAGTATTTTTTCAATATGAAGTTAAATTTTTACAGTTTTAAATATCCAGAGTGGAGTTTTCCTCATGTATCAAAATATTTCAATGTAAAATAAGCAATATGGCCTAACATGTGTTTCAGTATTATAACAGCAATTGACATAAATGTTACGCATGAGAAAACTCACTGAAGTTTCACTGTAGATATTTAAATAGATGCAAAATCATTTTTTTATTAAATGAACATTATAACAATAGCACTAAATGAGGAGATAACTTGAAGCAGATCTTACGGTCTTTAGTTAAACTAAAAAAATCAAATAGATACAATAATGCAAATGAAGTATCATAACAGATTTAAAATATGCCTAAAAGAAATATTATGATTTTAGATGAAGCACAGTGCTTAATTTATACATATAAAGCACTGAGCCTCACCTAATCCGATACATGATTGGAAAATCTTTATATCATGAAAAGACATTGTCCGTTCATTTTATCCGAATATGCTTCTAAATTAGAATGCTAGAAGTGAAAATATAGTAGTCTTGTATTTAAGGTGTTTTATTCAGTTCTATGGTCATATGAATTTCATTAACAAGTGTCTTCTGTTACATATTTTTGAAACACTACACAATAACTAATTCAATGGTTCAAAACAGATAAGAGATCTGCAAAGAATTTGATGTCTTTATCTGAATGTCACATTTAAGAATTTTTTTAAACCTTATTCTTATTTCAAGTGATATGCTGTATAATTCTTACTAATTACTAGAATCTTTTTCGCTTCAATTTTTTATTGTCTTTTTTCTCGACTTATTCCTCACAAATTTCTTTCACCACCTACCTTTAATACATTATGCATTTTTTAATACTTTATATGCTTGAGAATTTTTTTAAATTAAAATATTAAAGAGGAAAAAATTAATTATTTATAGGACACAAATTTAAAACTCTAAACTAGCTTAAAGATCCGGAAGAATGGGTCGAATATGTATGAATTTAGTAGAGTTCTTCTGTGGTTAATATTGCTCTGGAATTAGAATCTTTAACTCAAATAGTTACATATAGGAGAGATAATATACACATCTTAACATATATGCACAAAAATACATCTTTGACTTATCAACTGTAATTGTGGGCAGGTTTTGCACTTTTTAATGTTTATCAGTATGTTATAATCAGAGTTTACTAAGCAATCTTTCTGAAAGTAGAAAACTAGAATAGAAACAAAAAGAAATACATATTGATTTGAAAAATATTATGAGCTGTCGTCTTTGATATAAATGTAATATGGATATCTGTACTACCAATAAATGCAATATGATTAAATAACAAAATACAATGAAATATGAATAAATTTTATTAAATAACTATTTAATTCATTACAATAAAAAATATATTTTTAATGTGGCTCACATTTTGTAAATATTACATAATTAGTACAAATGCCTATGAATTGCATACTTTTTAAAGATTATTTTTGGAGATAATATCAGAAAATGAATTTAAAGATGTCTTGCAATAAAATAATTGGAAAAATTCAGTGCTGCAGAATGAGGTTCGCAAGATTTTTCTCAATCATAATAGCGCTTCTTTTCCCTCTACTTTCGTCATCAAAAAGGTTTGCATTGTTTTTTAAATTGAACTTCAGTTTCTTCCTGCATCTAAAATGATAAGTTAGATGTTACCATAAAAAAGAAAGAAAAATTTAGTAAAATTTACAATGAATATAATATTATAAAAAAGCCAATATTCATCTTCGTATTGAATAATTGAATATTACAATTATTTAAAAATTAACTAGATGAAGAAAAACCATGCTTTCTAAATTCAAACTGATGATCGGCATTTTAAAAGAGTTAAAGTCGCATACGCAGTCATAGGATTTTCTCATCTGAGTTTTTTCCATTTACTGACATAGCATCAATAAATCGTAAATTGCTCTCATTCTTCATTACTAATTTCATCTAAAATGAGCTCGTGAAACCATATTGAAAAGGTCTTTTTTATAAAGGCTTGGTATTCTTGTAACTTATGAAATAAAAATATAAAAATCTACTGAAAGGTGGAATTGTAACACATAAAAAATATTGATTATGGTTTATAAATGCTAAATATATATCAATAAATCTGCTCAACTGTTTTTAAAATGATGTCCTGAAGGCATCCATAATGTTGACGTTGTGGATTCAAAAATCTTCAGCATTGTATGCTGCCATTGTCCTTTGACGGCATGTCTTTTAAGTAAATAATGCTGAAACACAATCCGCCTTCTTACCCAATAAATAATGCCAATAGGCATGGATTGTAATACAAAAGCTTAACCTTCGAATATATGCAAACTGCCATCATTTGACAGGCCCATTTATTAGGATGTTTGGGTATTTACAATTTTTTTTATTATAGAGGAAATCGGGGTGAGATGCGACACTTTTTATAAAACTTAGAGAATCAACTTTGTTTAACTTTAAAACAAAAATTTCAATTTATAGAGTGCAAGATGAAACACCTTTTAATGTTCTTGAACAATATAGGAACAAAACATGCAAAAGGTATTTTATAATTAAGGAAATTGTAAGTTTCAAAATCTGCCCCATAACTCACCACTAACAGAGATATATCGAATTGCAATAAAATAAAGCTATAAGGCACTACTAATCAAGTGTCGGATAAATATATAATCTAATAAAGATTGTAGATTTCTATAATGTATGTGGCACAGTATAGAATTCCAGGATCTTCATAACGTAAATGGAAATTTGGGATTGTTAATCATAGATAACATTAAAAAATATCAATTCAAATTATTTACATTTTGAAGTAAATGAATATATTATCAATGTTATAATTAATATATTACCCTCTAAATATGTTTGCATGTTAGGAATTTACATTCATCTCATTTAAAAAAACGAAAGACATATCCCATTCCCCCCTTTACTGGCATGTCCCATTCCTCCCCACTTTCTTTTTTTGTGTTAAACTTATTATATAAACAAAAGTGCTGCTTTTAGACTTGTTTTAAATAACTAATAATATACAGTATAATGCTCCATAAGTAATGAAACTATTACACCGATGAATAACAAATCATTAATATACAGAAAGCATAAAAAGTAAATTTACTTTTGATTCTTGAAATAATTTTTTATTACAATTGTAAGCTTATAATGACCAACAATATTTTTTCAACTAAAGATTTAGCTACCATTGCTTCATCTAGCGTACGATTGATGAAATGTTTAGAATGATACATAAAGAGAAAAACCTACTGTCCCATTCCTCCCACTATCTCACACCACTCTCCCCTATATATTAACATTTTGTCAAAATTACGTAAAACCATATGAAATACCACTTATATTTACATGTATAAAAATTATCAATTGAATTTTAATTCTCAAATACACTGGCGAAGGCAGATCACTTCACGCCACAAGGAAACTATGTTCATTTACTATATATACTTTTCTTCATCATAAATTTAACTAAACTTCCGTATTTGAACATCATCTTAGAGCACCTTAATAGACCATACTTGCATTATCTACGAAAATTTCGAAAAATTCCGACAATTAGAAATATTTTTTTACAAAATAAAATGTGTGAAAATTTTGACAAAATATGTTAAAACCTGAGAGTTTTATCGCGGTAATAATCTTACCAGCCCTTTTCCACTAAATATCAATATTTTTTTCACCCAGGCTTCGTATATCTTATGTTTTTAACACCAAAAAAATTCAGAGTTTGGTTGATAATGTCAAGTTTTTTAAGAATGTAAAATAGCGGAAGTACCTTGTACCACAACTCCAAATCCCACAATTTTCTTCTATCTCATACATAATACTATTTCAAAATTCGTCGAAGTACCAATATTAAAAGACAATCTATGCCCATCATGAGAATTCTAATGATATGAAATTCCCGTTCTCAAGATATGAATATCGGTAAAATCACGTAAGAAATGCACCCTAAAAGCGCTAGTTGTTTAGTGATCTACACCAAAACCTGCAACGGTGACACTGCAATAGCTGGTGTCAACATATAACTGAATCTGAATTTCGATGAAAATACGTGCATTAGTTCATAAGATTAGAATTTGCGGAAATTATGCAGATTCCCCCCCCCCCTCTATTGTGCAAATTGTGAAAAATTCAGCACATCAGCGCCATATATTGAGCGATTTACGCCAAAATAAAAAAAAATGATATTAGGGACAAACTAAATCTGAAGTTTGATGAAAATCCGTCCATTATGCATTCAGGTAGCGTTGTTGCAGAAATGTCAAAAAAAAGTAGAACAGCAACAAAATCTATTGAACGGTTTACGCAAAAAAAAAAAAAAAAAAGGAATCAATTTATATCAAGGACTATCTTAATATATATTTTTTTATTGAAAGCTGAACATTAGTTCTTCAGACAGAGCACCCACGAAATTTAGGTCGCATACATACAGCCATTTAGTAAAAACAAGTTTTTTGGTATATCTGACCCCTAAAACGTGTAAATCCGTTGAAAACTAGAATTTACATTAAAAACTAATCATCACCAATTTATATCAGAGACAGAATGGGCATAATTTCTATATTAAACATATATATTTTAAATATTAAATCTTGTGACAGAGTACCCAAGAAATGTGTGTCACATGCAAATAGAGTCACAGACTCACATTTCGTAAAAACGGGAAATCTGGCCCCTAAAACATCTAAATGTGACGAAACTTTTTACGAATCCTATACTTCGTAATAACAGAAGAAATAAAATATTCAAAAATTATCTTTGAAAAAATTGTTAAAATTTTCTCCATATCTGTGTATGTCACTGTACAATTCATATTACGTACATTTTAAATAAATTCGTACACTTGATTTTATGCAATATAACTATAATTATAGTTGCATAGCCCCTTACCGATTGTCTATGGTTTTAAAAACAATTTTGAAACATGAAATATTTTTTAATTAATCTGTATCGCGTAGAGCTCGCTTTCGAAAGGGGCTGTGCAAATATAATTTTAACAACTTTTTGTTAATTTTGGATCCCCTCCCTCCTTCCGATTCATACGTTATAATACTTCAACTCCCCCCCCCCCTATTAATGATATCGGTATCAAAGTGTAGAAAATTTGGATTCCTATAGCTTATTTTGCTCGAAAAGACATACAAAACTTGTTTCATTTATTTTCCGCATACTTTTATGATCAAATGATGAGAAGTTGATAAAATATCATTTTTCATATGAAAAAACTTTATATCACATAACAATTAAAAGCAATACCATTTAAATAAATTTCATGATACCTTTTTGTTACATAATGCATTCAACAGTAATAAAGATTTATTATACTTGCACCGAACGGAGATGGGTGGGGAGCATATAGAAATTCATATCAAAAAACGAAGACAACATTCTTTCTCTTTATTTATTAGTAAGTACAAGCTTAATTTCAAATACACTTTATACTGTTTCTCGAACTGTGATTAAATATGCATACACATATGAAGAAAAATAAGAATTTTAAACGTTAGAGTATACTATGTTTTAGAGTTAAATAATTTTATAATAATTTAGCGATTTTAATAACTTTGTATAAAAAAAAAAATATATGTAACAGGCTATAAAAATAACGTACTACTTTGTACTAAAGACCACGTTACAAATAAAAAGAGAAACAATTGATGATCAGAAATGATATTAATATCAAAAGACAAACCTCCTCCCTCCTGAAATGATAACATTATATTTGAACAACCCCAAAGATTAATTTGTTCTTAAAACAACATAAAGATTTCATCCTTTTTTACGGCTAATTTTACATAAAAATAAAAACTTCCCCTATGAGTAATTAAAATAATATAAATAAAACAAATTTAACAGACATGCAATTGAACTACTCACTTAAAGCTCTGAAATTATCGGAATATAAAAGAAATTATGGGAGAAACATAATTTTCAGAAACGATTTTATAATTAACGAAACTGCAACTAAGTGAAAAAAAAGAGTGAAAATAATTGGAATTGTCCCATTCCTTCCTTTGCTGGTATGTCCCATTCCTCCCTGTACTTTATGTTAAACTTCTTGTATAGACATAAATGCTGCTATTAGATATAGTTTAAATTATGGATGATTAGCAGTATAATGTTCTATAAATAGAAAAACAATTACTTATTTACATAAACAAGTCATTAACACTTCATCGGGCGCGCAGTATCTGAGAGAAATTCGTCGTTTTCGAAAAGAAAAGGGAGTTTCACGACCTTGACCTTCACAGTATCTGTTCTTCCGGTCATTTCCGTCCCTGGAATGTAGTGGTTTCAAATTTTTGTCGATAGGAATTTTCGGTTTCGCGCTTTGTTAAGGATTTGTACATGCGCCCGATAGCGTTTGTAGTTACTTTCCCACTGATACTAGGTTAGAATACGTGAATACCTCAGTCTCTCCTGTTTAACTTTCGGCTTCGAAATGATAAATACTAAACGGTTTTTGGATTTGAATAACCCTAAAGGCATAGAAATTGCCCATAAAATTTTATTTAGCGATGACAATGAAGATTCTGAACAGTTTGAAGAAAATGACGATGAGTAATATTTTAAAACTCACTTTTAAACAATATATGATGCTGAAATACAGAATGTATCTGTCAGATACAACGCGGCCGATGGTGCAACTTTTGAGGCGCGCCCGACGGAGTGTTAATAGCAGAAAGCATAAAAATATATAGCAAATTTACTTTTTATTCTTAAATTATTCTTTTCCTTTTTATAATTGCAAGCATATGTAAATCAGCTATTTTATTCAACTGAAGATTGGGAATGCTTTTGCTTAATGGAATACGTAACTGATGAAATGTTTAATAATGGAATATAAAAAGAAAAATGTACTGTCCCATACCACCCCACTCTCCCTTATTAAGTAACAATATCTTGGGTTAAGGGATTTAGGGAAGATTTAAGGTGTTTAACTGCTATCAAAATAAAGTAACAAATACAGCAGGAAGAAAAATAGACTTTTAAAGATTTTTAATTCAATGAGTAAGAATAGAGACAAAGATAACCATATTTTCTTTTATTATTGAAGGAAGGGAAGGGGATATTTCAAACGATTGATAATATAACTTATTGAACACTTACAATTAGCGAAAAAAATGAAAATTAATTAGGGTAAAAGACTAAATTTTGTATGCTTGTAAGGCGAGAGGAGGGGGGGTGATTTTTATTTGGATTTTATAGATATGACCTATTATTCATTCTTATAATAAAGGAACGGATCAGAAAATTTTTTTAAAGAATGACTTAAGGTTTTAAATTTTATATGTTGAGGGGGCAAAAAAATTAGCGATTTATTTTTCTTTTTAGAAAGGGGGAGTATTAGATGACTTATTTACATTGATGAAATTTTTAAAGTACTAATAGCCCAGTGATTATATGGTAGAATTCGATATTAAGGGAAAGTCGGAAATAGGTTTAATCTCTTCAGTTTAGATCTACAATGAATATAGTAAGTTTTATTCTCATACTAGCGGAGCGTTAGAAATATATTAGATTTACAGTTTAATGCCACAATAATATCTCAAAAGAACTAACTATCAAAAACACTATTAATATAAGTGTTGTAAATCTTAAAATTCCGAGTAAAATGAGCACTTACATTTAATATTTTTGCTGAACATTAATGGCACAATTCTATTTCAAAAATTAACCGCAGTGGTCAAGAGGTTTATCTTAAAATAATTAGGGAAAAACTTGAAATTGTTTTGATCTCTTCAGTTTAGGTCTAGAATTAATGTGCTGACTTTTTACCCACATACTAGATGAACGTTAGAAAATATGTACATATAGTGAAAATATACTTTATTAAAAATTATTTTAACTATATTCTAAAACAACTAAGTCTATAGAAACCATTGTGAATACAAATTTCTTAAAGTTTGAAATTCGCGATTAAATTTTTTTTTTTTTTTTTTTTGGGGGGGGGGGGGCTCAATTTTATTTTAAAATTTTATCTTAATCGCTAATCCAAAGCTCTAAACTAGGAGAGATCAAGTTATCCATCCGCTATGTCTCCATTTGTTACATACGTGTACATTTTTTAAATTTTTGAGGCCTTCACGATGTTTTTGTAACTATGTAAGGATTTTATTTTGCATATTTTGAGAATTATAATTTAGTAGCTATTGAGAAAATGGTGCATGAATGATAGATGTTTTACATTTCATTTCTCAACTCACACCCCGAGACTTAAATCATTGGTTTAAATGAAAGATTTTTTACTTAAAGACTAATTTTTTTTTAATATTCCTAAGGTTTTAAACTTTTATGAATTTAAATGAAGATTCTTGTATACTAGTCGAAAACCATTTAATTAGAGCGATCTTTGTCCTTAACACAAAATATAAAGTTTAAAATCGCGCTATTCGTTGACTTTGAACTTCTATAGGGAAAAGTCTTATGCACACTCATTTGTCGCTCTACCGCCCCCCCCCTCTCCCATCCTTGCACTTTATTTTCAATTTCCTTAATTCTAATAGACACGCACTGTTGTTCACTCTATATACATTATATTAAGAGCTACACCCATTTCATATTGGAAATAATAAACAATATTTGCCATCATTTACGAGTCATTTTTGAAATATTCTAAAAATTATAAAAGGATGTTCTTTTTAAATTAATTTGTTTGTAGCTCATCTAGCAAAAGAAAGAAACACAGTAGATTCATTTCTATTCTATGTCGATGGAAATTAAAACAATTTCTAGATTTCTCGTAATTAAATCAGACTTCGTCCTTTCTTTCATATACAATTTCTGGTCTATAACCCGCAAGCAAGAGGTTAAGCCACAATTCTCAATATATCCATCCTAAATAATGCATCAATATTTAAAAATTACATTTACATATTAACAATCACGTATAAACTGATAACTTCGTTTGTTCGCGCTGAAAGCTTTTGTTTAGTGATTTAGGCAATATTTGAATCTAATAGTTGAATCCAATTGTTGAATTGTGAAAATTCAACAAAAATGTTAAATATCGGTTGTCATTTTATTCAGAATTTTAAATTCTAAAACATTTGCATTAACAATGTTTTTGATAAGTTTATTTTTCGTTAGATATTTTATGGTAATCAATAAAATCGTGTTTTTCAATTATAAGATTTGTACCCATTTTTTTTAAGCGCACATAGTAAGAGGGGAACACTTAATACATTCATTCAAGACCCAAACTAAATGAATTTAAATAATTTCCAACTTTCAATTAACTAATTCCGATTTCGGCTTTTTCCCCTCCTCCACCACTGGGCTATAAAGAATTTTAAAGACTTTCTGTGTGTTCTTAAAGTTTCGCAAAGTGTGTGGATGAACGGAGAAATGATATTTTTGGAAAGGGGGAGAAGAAACGCCTTAATTGATAATTTATTATGACAATAAAATAACGCATAGAACACATATTGTATTTTATGTTATTTTAATTTAAGCTGTTTTAAAGAATTTTAAATATTGAGTACTGTTACTGTGTGAAGAAAGTTCGGGAACAAAATTTTAAGGGTGAAATTCATATGAAGTTTTAATGAAATTAATGCGATTTAACGAATGTTTAATGGAATTTATTCGCTAAAATACAAATAGAATAATAATTTTTTTTTAAAGTAAGTTTTAAACACTTTAAATTTTGGTACTGCGGAAAAGGGGGCAAAAAAGAGAAATGAAATTCAGAAAAAGAGCAGGTAAATTTGATTTATTGTATAAACATTAGAAATTTTTTAATTGTAATAAACACAGATTTAACGAATAATTAGGAAGATTAGCTTGCTAATAACTAAAAATCAAACATTATATAATAAAATTTAAATCATATAGACTAAAAATTTACTTACTAACTAGAAATATTTTTATCGATACCAGATTCAAGATGGATGCATTACTCGGCTCTGTGGCTGCGTGAATAGTCCTTACGTCACCATTGAAGCCCTTTCTGATTGGCTGACAGGTGAAGCTAAGATATTTCATGTATTTGTACAATGCGAGTGGTAAAAATAATACCAGGCTACATATAAAATTTTAGTAAGCTTCCAGATTTCTGTAGCTTAACAAAAACTAGTTTTGTAGGTTTCCAGATTTTTTTTTACAGTGTATGATCTTTTGCCTTTTTTCTGGTAAAACCATAACTCCGTCACGGTAGAACTTCTGAGAGTTCTGGGCAAAAAACTGAACAAGGGGATTTTCACAAGCCTTTTTTCAAGCCAGCTTAACACCATTAAGATAGTTCCGCAGAGGACGGAACAAATGACAATCGGTCGTATCCAAATCCGGACTATCCGTTGGGTGCATCAAAACCTCGCAGCCAAGCTCTCTCAGTTTTTGCTGAGTGACTAATGATTTGTGTGGTTTAGCGTTGTCCTGATGGAAGACAACGCCTTTTCTATTGATCGATTTCGGACGGGTTTTTTTAATCGCCTGATTCAATCACATTAGTTGTTTACAGTAAATAGTTGAATTAAAGGTTTGGCCAGGTTCGAGTAGCTTATGATGGACAATTCCTTTTTTCTCCCACCAAACACTCAGCATCACCTTCCTTGGCATCAATCCGGATTTTGCCACCGTTTGTGAAGCTTCGACCACGATCTTTTTCACCCATTGTTGTCGTACGTGATTCACTTTTCATCAATAGTAATCATTTTTTTTAAAAAAATGGCTTGGTTTCATTCCGTTCCAGTAGCAATTCACAAACGGAAACTCTGTCTATTAAATTTTCCACTGTAAGTTTATTTTAAACCCAAGTATCGAATTTTTTTTGGTATCCAATTTTATGTAAATGGTTCAAAAGTGTTTTATGGTCGTCGATGTTTAGTTCCGTTGCAATGTCGCGGGAAGAAATATGTCTGTCTTCCTCGATTATTTTTTAAAAAAATTCATCGACTCTTTCAACGATAGGCCTGCCAGGAAAAGGATCATCTTTAACATCGAAATTTCCGGAACGAAAACGAGCAAACCAATTCTGACTTTGGCGTTTACTTAAGCTCCGATCACTACAAACGCCTCACAATTTTCGAAGAACATGCGCGGGATTTTTCCTTTTTTGGCTGTAAAAAACTAGTATGTGACAAAAATGATCTTCTAGAATATCTTTTTAAAACGCAGTAACTTTTGACTGATTAAACAGATGACGCTACCTTTATATCTAAAATTTTCTAGAGACTGTTACCTTTCAAACGCTATATAGTATGGATTAATTGAGTAAGTATTATTCGAGGTATGCGATTTTAAAGCTATCTATTGGGAAAAAACGAAATTACTTTTCCCCCAACCCAATATAATAATAAAAGAAAGAATGAAAGCAAGAAAAATATCAAGCATAGATTGTGCAACACTCCCCAACATGTCCATAATACTGTAGTGAAATGTCTCTCGTCAAAGAATTCAAAAGAAGTTATGCAAGTAGACAGTTTAGAAAACACATAATACATCTAAAAACCGAATTTCATTAATTATCATCCATAGTTGAAAATAGCCAAATTGTTCTGTGCATTCCAGTGTGTACTATGAAAAATTCCCAACCATAGTCCAAAAAAAAAAAAAAAAAAAAAAAAAAAAAAAAAAAAAAAAAAAAAACACGGTCTATTTAGAAGGAGCTTAAAATCGGTTTCATCCACTCCCACAGTAAAACAGGCTATTTTCTCATATTTTGCCATCCAGGGTGGGGCAAATAAAAGGGACTCGTGGTGTTTATCACTTTTTTGACTGCATTTTTTCGTGACCACTAGCCATCCTGATCTTCACCTTTGCACTAATCACACTTACACTGACACAGTCCGCATTAAGATTGAACCAGTTTAGATCACATGGTATGCCATCAATCATTTACGTCCAATCGTATCCACTCGTCCGGACTACTTTTATCTACCCCACCCTGTATATGCCATATATTTACAAACTTGAAATTTGGAATGGATGTAACAGATTTTATGAGCCATCTAAACAGACTATCTCATTTTGTTTTCCATAATGGTTGTGATACCCTCATATAAACAGTGGATTTGTGTATAGGATACATAGTATGTAACAATTTAATTTAGTTAGAAAGTGCATAATGCATTTGAAAACTCAACGTTAGTAATTTTCGTAAATTTTGAAATGCGCTAAACTTTTAGTATATTGTTTATAGATTTTATATACTCTACACATTAAGCTAAAATTCATTTCATGTAAGAAAAACATTTAACAAAACTAAAAACGCACTTCCATCAATTTACATCCATAAATGACAATGCATCTATTCTTTGAGTATATTGGTATATGAATTTAATTATTTTCTAAAAGTTTATCTTAGTATGTTATATGAGGACCCCAAAAGCCAAGGGGTATAAGTGACAAAATTGAAAAAATTGAGTTAAGTGCACAGGGGGTCTGGAAATATGCTTTTTTCATTTCAGGTAAAGAAATATAGGTCATTTTCTGATTATTTCGGGAGTTATAGAGATAAACCACTTTTTTCGAAAAACAAACAATATTGATTAATTATACATTTAAAGAAAATTGTACTCTATTTTTTATAACAGTTATTGAAATGAGAGTTCAAAGATTAGAATGCAACAAGCAAATGTTTCCTATTTCAATTTAGTCAATTGTTATTGATGTTCCAATTTAACATCAATTATCTTTAAACTCAATTTACTCCAGATCGACATTTTGTCACTTGTACCCCTTGGCTTCTGGGCTCCTCATATATATTTCAGCAGGAATACACAGTACAATAAAATTCTAACCTTAACTTCTATTTTCTTCTACAAGATGCGGTCCTTACCGCATCGTGACTTATAGCTTCGACATACTTATATCTTATTTATATAAGTCTTATGCCAAAATTTGGATAACTATCTCCTTGGAAATGTTCTGTTCATCGACTAGAATTCGAATAGTCAATTTGCCATCCGAAGACATCCAAATTTTGGCATAAGACCCATTTCATCAAGATCTGAGAATGTCGGACTATAAAGAAAACGGAGACGTTCACGTAAGAGCATTCAGAAAGAGGGTATTAAAAGTTCTTTCCAAAATGTATATAGCCGAGCACAGGAGTGCATTTAGGTAGGTAGGAGTTACTTCGAATTAATATTATATAGATAATTTCCTATAATATTTTTTGGAGTTATTAGATCAGTCTTGGAAATTAATGACCAAATCTTGTATTTTTGCAAGAAAAAGTACTGGATTAGTGAAAAATTTGCTATTTACCCTGTTCGGTCCCTGGGTTCTCATTCGGGGATGTCTGTTATTTTACATATAAAAACTAAAATGTCTGATTATTTTACATTTTTACATCCATTTGTAATAGCTGAATATTTCTTGTGTTGAAAGCAAACAAATTAATTTCTGCATCTAAGCTGAATCCCTCATAAAATTAATGCTATTTTCATCAAAGTTTTTAAAATGCCTAAAAATATGCAAAAGACAGTGTGGCAAAAAAAGTGCTAAATTTTCATATATATTTAATTTAAATAATTTTCAATAATTTTTTTGAGGATTTGTAGATTATTTGCTTATTTAAAGCTCTTAAATTTGTGATTGCGTTAGTTCAGGTTAATGGTTATTAAATTGATGTTTTTGAGGCGGTTTGTAGTTTTTGATCCATAATTTTAACCTAAATTACTGAGTGTCTAAATGATCAATTACAGAAAAAATATATTTTTCCGTCATTTATAATGTTATTTTGTTTGAAGAAACCCAACGAATAAGTATTTATATCATTATTTTAGCTTCAGAACTGAAGAGAATGAAATAGCAGTTTATTTCTAAAATTAATTAATTCAGCTGTTATGTTTTGCGCGAACTTATTTTAATTTAGAAGAAATAATTAAAATACAATGGAATTACACAGTACATAATGTATTTATTTACTTTAATTTAGGTATAGTTATTCTTACTCAGAACATAAGTGTAGTATAAAAGTAATTTAAACAAAAGTTTAAATGAAGTAAAGGCATTATTGATATCCTCTTGGACATTATTTTGCGAGTTTGCCTTACGTGAATGACTAGTTATGATTAAGTGTCCCTAAGGAATCTGAATGAGTCGCAACGCTGAAAATTAAGCAATTAGGTTGCTATGCGACACATTCTGATGACAAGCAGGCTTCCGGAAAATTACCGCAAGTTCGAAATTTTAAGCTAATTTACTATCGTACTTGAAATAGAAAGAGTCGACAGTAATATCTAAAATATTTTGAAACATTTAACAACTTTTTGAAAAGTTACTAAATATGTTTATTTTTTTAATAGCAAATACCAAATATGTAAGTAGAATGTCTATTAGTTTTACATAAAATAGCGTATTCACACGAATCATCGCTATTTACGTGGTTACCTCAAAGTGTTATGTTAATTGAAATCATATAGAATTATTAATTGTCTAATTGACATTAAAAATATATAATGTTTCTTACGTAAAAAGTTGAACTGATAATGTACATTATCAGAAATAAAAATATTATAATTTTGTCATATTTCCCGAAATTGATGTGCATGCAATAACCATTTTTTAATAATTTCCAATACAGTTGAAAAGTGTATATGAAGTTGGTTTATCCGTCTGTCTGCATCTAAATCGTACAAATGCATTAAAATCGCCATGAAATTGACACACGCGATATAGACAATTAAAATAACCCCACTCTGGCTTTCCTATATAACGAACTATAGTGTAAAGGATTCATTTTTTGTCTAGATACTGCTCAAGACATGTGGAAACGAATAAAGCAAAAATGTTCCAGGAACACCGATAGATGGTGCTGTACAACAGAAAATGTCAAAAAATCCAAACATGCGCAAAATAAGCTTTTACCGTTTTTCATTTCCATTGCTCGAACAGAAAAAAAATGCAAATAAGGTTGAACTGCCATTGTAACTTCAATTTCACTTTTATTAACTTTCAGCATCTCCTTAAGGATCAACCAGTGGGCGAGAGGTTCTGCTCTCGAAACTGGTGGATGGCAGGAGCTAGGTTCGAACCCAATCGCGGCTGTCGGCCTAACCGTTCGGTGTATTCTCTGTTTTTTTAAACCTTGGATTACCCTGTGTATATGCGTGTTAGGTTCCATTAGAAACACCCCAAGGAGGGCACTCCCCCTTAGTGCCTATATCCTAGCTGATAATTAAACGTCACAAATATAATCAACCAAACAACCAGTGTTTTCTTAGACTAAACATGCTTTTTTTTTACTTTTAGAGGAAGAAAATGCTGAAAAAATTCATCAAAATTGAAAATATCACAGCTCTATCAAATTTGGTCTATTAAAATGTAATTTTTACTGTTTTTGTTGGTAGAGGTCGAAGAAAGTATTTCTAAATGAAACACAGGAACTACAGGGAATTTTTTATTTTGTAACATTAACTATTTTGGCATAGATTGTTTTAGATATGATGAAGAACGACAAATGGATAATTTTTTGCAAGTGAAAATATACCTTAAAACTAATGATTTAATAATAAGCTTTTAGTTAACAATAATAAGGAATACACTGTATAAATCATTTATAAACAGTTACAGATAGTGATGAAATTCGGTAGGTTTAAGAACAATTCAATTAATTATAGTAATGCTCTCACTGGAAGCAATTAACTCTCGCTTGAAAGCCGTCGATTTAATTATCGTATGAAGCATAGTCTAAAAATGATGTTGAATAAGAGGTACTGTATGATGTCCTGGAAATGCAGGCTTTGTATTTGGAAAATGCAATAATGCAATTTGCCAGTTTCGTTTATAGAAGAATTAGACACGTAATTTCTGATGCTAAAAGGTCAAACTTTCTATAATTGGATAATTGCTGTTATCCAGTAAATCAATCATCTGCGGGCAGAAACGTGCATGCCTATGTTACACTTCTAAATATAATAACCAGTCAACGAAACAAAGATGCGTTTCACATTTTCGATTATTTAATGATGAAGTAGAAAAATTTTTTATTCTCTCTCTCTTGCTCTTTTTCTATATATATAGAACTAAAATAAAATCTTAAATGTATGAACAAACTGACAAAATTTAAAAAATGAATAAAAATGTACTAAAAATGTATAGTAAAAAACTATAAATAACCTACAGAATCGTCAGAGGAGCTTGCAGGTTGAATATTTTCTTAATAAAGTTAGGAATTAAATCACTTAAAAACTGTATAGTATGATTTTCTCTTTTAGCGTTAATCTAAAATAAAAAATTTCCACCAACCTCTTCTTGCGTATTTCAACTCAATTTCATTGTACGGTTTAAATCTTTTTAAGTATATATTTCTGAATACTGATATATTAGCCGTTGCTATTAAAATTTAAAATTTTTATTATTTTAAAATCATAATTTCTTATTATAAACACCAGTGACTAGAACATCATTTATAGTTTCCTGTTTAACATCTCAATAATTGGCTTTCTTATAATTTTCAGATGTGATTTTTAAATTTAAAATACTCGAATAGCGCTTAAAATCACAAGTTTTTTCATTATTATTTCCATGTTGATTACTAAAATCTCATCTATATATTTGTATAACTTGAAATTTTCATCTATTAAAAATCCTGCCTCTTACGTAAAATTGTAAATATGCGCCGAATAACTATCACTTGTTTAAATGCAGTTCTACCTTCAATTAGAAAATCCTCAAAAACAACAAAGTGAAGTTAATCTGTGAAAAGTTCAGTACTGATATCCACTCCTTTAGAATTCCTGAAAAATTCTATGTTTTATACTTCAATTTCTCAAAAATTTATACTAACATATAAATTTTCAAAGTCACATTTATACAATTCAATAATTTTTTACAATTCTTTTGTTTTTTATATTTTTACAACAATTTTTATATAATCGACGAATATCTATTTATAAAAGTTCAAGAGCTGACAACACAAAAACCTAAGGTATCGAGCTCAAGAAACCCCCCCCCCCCTTTTTTATGGAAGAGTAGAAATAGGAGAATCTAATGATCAATGCCTGTGGAAATGAAGTGGTGCATAAGGCCAAAAATTAATATCGCTAGTATTTGCCACGTATGTTTATCAATATGTTTGTCCTGCAATCGAAGCTATGGAAACATAAAAAACTGGGAGCAGGAAAACAAAATGATAAATCTATGAGATAACCACTGGTGATATTAATTTTTGACTTATGCACCACCCAACTAAAAATAATCTTAAGATTATCTAAAATAATCGACACTTTCCTTAGAAATTTTACAGAAATTCGAAGAAATTTTATAGATTTAGCTTTATTTAAAAAATATCTGTGGAATGTTTTAAGATATTTTTAAAACTATCTGCAGAATGGGCCAAATACCGACAGATTTATCACAGATTTTTGGGCCAAATAACTATAGATTTTCTGCAGATTCTTTTTAATTTTTCATTTCCGGCAGACATGCATCATTAGATTCTCCTGTTTCAAATCTTCCATAAAATAAAGGTTTTTTATCTTGTGTTCGATACCTTAGGTTTTTATGCTGTCGGCTCTTCGATTATAAGTCGATCGAAAATGTTTTTAATGCTAAGATGTGTGAAGTACGTGAGTATCAAATGTCACGGCAAAATCAAATTTTGAAAAAATCACGAAAAGTCGCTGATTGCGTCCATTAGTTTTCATTGTAACCCAACATTTCGTCACCTGAGAATAAAATGGTTCTTCTGGCTAAAAATCAATTTCGAGTTAGAACAGTTTGAAAATCAGCATGCTCTGTACGTGCAATTATTAAAGTTTGCAAAAAACTTTTGACAATAATAGTTTCGTATGCGGGTATAGACAGTAATTCTACAAGATCAAAGTTTGTAAATAATATTTTTGTGGATTTTTTTAGAATTAAAAAAATTGATAGAACCATATTATTTTCAATCGTTTTTTTTCCTTAGACTAAGATGGTTCAATTATGAAAAAAAACGTATTTTTCTTAATTTGTGTTATACTTTATAGTTTAACAAAGTGAAATTTCGTTGATTAATTCGAATAAACATCAGTGGCTAGTAAAATATTTATTACTAACTGCATTGTAGTACAATAACATCAAACTGCCGCTTCCAGTTATTCATGCTAATTAAATCATTTTCACAAAATTAATGAATATATATAAGTTAAAAGTATTATTTAACTGAACATAAAATAGCTGAAATATTTAATTGTATTGAATATGAACCCAAAAGTTTTCCTTTTTTAGCGTGCTAGTTCAGTGAGAAGTATGAAAATTAAGACAAAAAATTGTGATTACATTGAAGTTAAATGAAATTTTTCGTATTATAGTCAGGTATACTCTTGATCAAAAGAAAAGACTTTATATCCAGGAAAAAAAACTTTTTAAAACAGCAAAATAAGTTTGATACTCTTTTGCTACTCGAATGAATTAGCCATCATAAACCATAGTTTATTTTATATTACTGTTAGGCTAATTTCTCTTAAATATATTTTGAAAATATCTCTCTGTCATCTCTCACCATTTTAGCATGCTCTGAAGGTCTTTTATTGTATCTTTGTCAATGCAATCCCTCTTTCTCTGTGCTAATTTAGGATTTGTTAAAGTTCTTTGTGGAGATGATGTTGGTACTCCTCATCGTTTGTACAGGCTCCTTCGCAAATTCACCGCTGTGAAATTCTGGTTTCAGCAGTTTCTTGTCTTAAATTCAATATTGTAAAGAAGTTGCGTGAATCTTAATTATGTCACTTTGACCTTGGTGTACGGAACGAGATCACAAGCAATTTTTTTACTACACGAGTGAAAATCTAAGAACTGCTCTGGTTTCATTCTCTCTTGATTTACTCTCAACAACAGACGTATAAATGAAAATGGCGAAAAAATTTCTGCTACATTCATTGCTCTTTCTATTTGGCTGTGAATATTATCCACATCTCGCAGACATGAATGTCCAGATGTACAATATCTTAAAGTAATGTTCTTAATATGTGGATGAGATTGTATAAGTATTGCAATTGCATAAGATATCATTTGGTTTCTATTCTGAGGAAAACAACTGCCTCAACATAAAATTAAACTGTCAGCATGAGGAAAATCTGTCAGTATCTTCCAAACAGTCGTTGATATTGCTGAGCTTATGTCATTCCCATCTCTATCCCATGTCTTCTGTCCACAAGCAATAGTATACTTTCTTTTCTTTCTCGCATGTTGCATGTGCCGTCATGTTATAAGAGTTTAATTTTCTTTTATAGAAAAAGTTGCTGACATCACTTTTGGGACATGTTATAACATTTTCTATAGTAAAAGCAATTGACTAACTTTATCAGGGGAATTTCTATCATCATTTCTGAGAGTTCTGGTGGATTCAGTTTCTTTTCTGTTCAGATCATATTTAAATTGCATGTCATTATTAATTTCTCTCTGGGTTTCAACACGTTTATACTCCTCAAAGTAATCACACCTATCTTTTTTAGTTTTTTTAATTCTATATTGAATTGCGTGTTAAATATGTGCCCATAATGTGAAAGTTTCACTGGCTCTTCATTGCTCTCTCTGATTTCTGAAAGTACAAGTTACACATTTTCTTTAAGTTAAGCCTTGATTCTAAGTATGTTTTCTAGTACTTGCTTTGTTGTAGTGTGACTCAATCTTGGGAAAACTTTTAATATGAGCTTTTATTTTTTCTTGATACCATTTGAGATTCGTCTGCTTGAAGTTTTAACCTCGGGGATTTTGTTCTTAGCTCGCCACATTATATTTCCAGTGGGATATGTACATAATTATGTAAAGGCATTTTTAAGTTACGAAAAACCCATAGTCTTGCTATCAATTGGATTTGTAGGAATTATCTCTACTGTTTTTTTTTTTTTTTTTTTTTTTTTTTTTTTTTTTTTTTTAATTTTAGCACCAAGAATATCTAGAGCTGGTGTTTCATCTAAACTGTCATCCATTCTTACACAGGATTTTGTAAATTTAAATCAACTAAGATTAGTCCTTCAATCATGCTTCGATCAGATCAATTAATCAAATTAAACACAATTCGTTTTAAATATCGACGTATTAAAAAACATATTTAAAAGGATTTTTACTAATAAGAATTTCCTTAATATTTACCAAAAAAAAAAAAGATTTAATTACCAAAATAATATATTCTTTCACAAAAGAAATACAAGATTACAGGTTTTCATTATGTACTATAAAATAGAGTGTAGTGTATTTTTGTCGGCCGATTATCTACACTAGGGATATAGGCCCAGGGGGGAGTGCCAATCGTGGGGGTCTTTCTAAGGGAACCTAACCCGTATTTACGCAAGGCTCGAAGAAAACCACGAACGGTTAGGCCGACGGCCGCGATTGGGTTCGAACCCAGCACCTGCCGTCTACCAGTTGAGAGGTCCAAACCTCTCGGCCACTGTTGGGGCACTATAAAATAAAATTATAATATATTATCTGATAACGCTGTCTGCGATTGCTTTGCACATAGAACTCTGTTATTCTGACTTCTTTCGACAATTTTTCATGGAACTATATTAATCTCTATCGCAGTAAATTATATGTATCGAAATTTTAATGCAGAAATGCATTTATTGATATAAATAGAACATCCCTATGCCAAAAAGTCAATTTTTTTAAAATGTCAATTAGAACCATATTATTCTCAGGTTACGATTTTATAAAGCCAGAAATACAAGATAAAACAAGCTCTTAGATTCGTTTGTAATTAAGTAAATACATAGAACCTATAGTAGTTGTTTACTCCGCATATAACAATGTAAAAACTATCCAAACGAAATATTTGAAATATGAAATATATAATTTTTGCATAATTTTATCGAGTCATTTCAAATTTTATGAAAATCGGATGCATAGTTAAATTACAGGGACGGGGACAATCAAAATTTTTCCGTTGCATTATGGTCAGTACGGAAAAAATAGTATCAAGTGCATTTTAATGTTGTTACACGCTTTGAAACATAATAAAATTGATATATATCTATGAAGTATATATTAAAATATACATTCTGTACAATTTGTTGTGCGAATACATATTTCTTATTAATTTACAGTACCGCACAAAAGTATTCCATTACATAATGCGGTATAGGGGGAAACATTGTTTTGGGCTCTTTTAATTCTATTAAACTATTTCACATTTTATGAAATTAGCATACGTTGCTGAGGTTTACCACAGGATACTTCCTGTATAGTGAAAGCAGATAGTATTTACGCACAAAGGATATCGGCTACTAGCTATACTGCATCCAAAGTACTGTATACTATTACATCAAGATCTGAATATTTTAAAAACTTCGTTATAGTAAGAATGCACCTCATATGCTATGTTTGACGTGGAATGTTCAAACTTGTTTTCTTTTTTGAAGATTGTGCTATTTTATCAATGAAGGATCACTAATAGAATTGATAGGTAGGGAAAACTCGATGTTTTGAGTTACCGAAGTGATTTTTAAAACTCATTCATAAATAAAACATTTTTAGAATTAAATATAAGGAGTCACATAAAATGTTGTAATTTTTGAAAATTCGAAATAAATGAAACTTGAAAACTAACTAAAATTAAATAAGTATAAACACAAAATATACGATATAAAATAACAAAAACAATAATTTTGTGAGATTTATCGTAAAATCATATGTTTTGTAATTAAAATATTAAAAAATCAAAAAACACTATGGATCATTACCATATTCATGTTCAGAATGTAGCCTCAGAAATATCTGATATTTTCCCCCCGCACAGTTAAGGAAATACACAATTTCCTTCTTTGATTAAAACAGGCCATTCTTGTTACTTTCTATAGTCGAAGAGCCGACAGCACAAAACCTTAAGGCATCGAGCACAAGGAAAAAAACACTTTGTTTTATGGGAGAGTCGTAATAGGGAAATCTAATGATCTATGTCTGCCGGAAGCGAAGTGGTACACAAGCCAAAAATTAATACCACTAGTGGCTCACTCGTAGGTTTATCATTGTGTTTGCCGTACTATCATTCCATACCTTTGATTGTATCACAAACACAATGCTAAACCTACGAGTAAACCACTAGTGTTGTTAATTTTTTTCTTATGCACTCCTTCACTTCCGGCAGACATGAATCATTAGATTCCCCTATTACGACTCTCCCATAAAACAATGGTTTTTTTTTCTTGTGCTAGATACCATAGGTTTTTGTGCTGTTGGCTCTTCGACTGTCAATTGAGATACAATAACTAAAATTCTATTTGACCATAGTTTCTTCTGAATAGGTTAAAAAATAACAACTTTAATAATTATGAAAATTAATTAATTAGGAAACTCATCATAATCTTAAAATTATCCAAGGAAGTGGCTCAAAATTTAACATTTTTAATATCAATTTGAATAATACTTTTTAAAGGAATAAATCTAACTTCGAATCTAACAATATTTAGATTTATTTGATTTTACATTGAAAAGTTTTGTTATTGTGTAATATATTGCCTCTCGTAATTGCGCAAAGCGAATTAAAGAAGAAAAAAAATATCATTCTATTTTATATGAGACATTGTATGGAAAACATTGTATTTCTTGAGCCAAAATATAAACAAACTCATTTGACTAAATAGAACAAATTATTGAAAAATGGTCATGGAATTTGGCAATTCGCCCATAATGTTTGGAACAACAAGCGAACACAAAGGAGAGATAAAATTTTAAGATTTTATGCATCTTAATTTATTCATATGGTACATATATTTATGCACTTAAAAATAATTTAAAAATCAATTAAATGAGCTTTATTTTTAAACCGAATATAAAATAAAAATGAATTACTCTGCTATTTAAATAACATAGGCTTTAATATAGTATATGTAACACATAAACATACTCCACAAATGCATAATTTTATTTAGCGTTTCTTTATTTTTTGATTAACTACTACCGTTATTAGTAATTTGATATGCTTTTTCCAAAATGTATTAAAGATATACATATTTTTTTATTTTATATGCGAGTTTAAAGAATGCTATTTTGTATTAATAAGAATCATTTTTCTTTCTTTCTGATAAACATGTGAAATTTTATAATTGCAGGTGTTTATATCCTTTTAAAAAATAGCTACATTCATAATTACATGTAGTTAAAAAAATCTTTTAGTAAGACAAACATGTTAAATTTAAAATCTGTATATTTAACATATTTTATTAAAAAAATGTTCTCTAAATATATAAGAAAAATGCATTTTAAAAAACATGAAAAAAATTTACATACAGGAAAAAGTCTAACAGAGTGAAACATAAAAGATTTTTAAATGGAATTTATGTTAGTGATATTCTAGTTTTTGCCGATATTATTTATAGCGTAAATGTTTTGTTGTTTAGAAGTTATGAAGTAAACGTAACTATATCTTCCTAAAAGTTATTCAGTAAACTGTATTACAAATAATGTTCCTATAGTCTATTGCTGTATATGAGTTTGTTTACCATGCATATTCTGTATGTTGGCATGTAAACTCATAACATCTCTAAGTTATAATGAAAAATTACACTTTTATCATCACGATAGCTTAAAAATATATTACTCGCATTGATATTCAAGTTGAACTAGAGACATATATAGTGCCAACAGCTCGCACAGAAAATTGAAAATCAAGCATTTTCATACTATTTGCATATACAATCTCCTTATACGCCTTATACCAAACTTGAACATTTTCAGAAGTCAATTCAAACTTTATTTGGGCATGATATTTGGATTTGTTATTAAATTTTATTTTCGGATACAAAACGGGAATCATTAAATGAAGTAGTTAAGAAATACGCAGGTTTAAAGTATTTTAAACTGTTGCAAGACATATTGTAATGAAGGTAGATTTTAACCCTTTCACCGTCCAAGGGTTTTCATGTATTTTTATAAGAATGCTTATAAGTTGCAAGATTTTTACATTAATTAATCACAGTTTGATGCTATAATATCTTTAATATCACTTCTTTCTATGTATGATTACATTCCGTTCAAAATATTTTTGACTGCAGCCATTTAAACATGATATCTAAAAACTGAAAAAGCCGAGACAAACGGTTAAAGGGTTTTAAAAGATAACGATAAAACTACTTGCGGAATGAATTGTATTTTAATTTTTTTATGTTTGTAGCTTCTATAAATTGAATTCTATTAAAAATTCATATTTTTCTCAAAAAAAAAAATAGTTATAATTTCTATAAATTTATAGTAAAACTGTGTTATTACTTAAATAATACGATTTTAAAATGGCGTTACATCATAATTTAATATAATTCCTTACAGCTAACTTAAGTTGTAGCTTCTTTTAATACGTGGAATTCAACATTTAAAAAGTATGACACAAGTTCTTTTCAATAACATTACTATACTTCATCTCAAACAACATTTTTATATAAATACTACCTTTTCCAATTTTTAAAATCAGTTCTTGTGCTCGTGTTCGTGAAATTTTTTAATGCGTGTTTTTAAATCATTGATAATAAAAAATATACCAGAGAGTCAGCTAGTTTGGTGATATGCTCGTTTTAAAATAAATAAAGTTTAAATTCAAATCCTACATGTATATATATTAACGAAAAAACATTTCTAAAAGCTTGAAACGAGGTCGAAATTTTAGCGCACTGACTTATTTTCTTCCTTTTTCTTTTTTTTTTTTTTTTTAATTAATCATGCGAATTTTGAACTTTGAACAACATGATAATTAAACTATTTCGTGAATAATTACAAAACCATTTCCTGCATTATTATTAAACTACTTGATCGAATGACTTTTTCTTTAATATCCGAAATTAAAATTTACCAAAAATTTTGTGATGTTGGCATACAAATCTTTAAGTTTGGTATAATTTCTATATTTAGACGTCTCCCTAAGCAAAATGTAAATATAGCATTAATTAGTGAATATTACCATTCGATTCGTATCTGTCACATTTTTATAGGATTATTTGAGGCGGAGTTAATAGGGAGAGAGCAATATGACCTGGTTTTTGTATAACTCCACAATTAATTCGACTTAAGAGGCCATTCAATTCGCTCAAAAAGACCTGGATGATAATGTTAAGTCTATGGGGGCTTTATTTAAAAATAACTCGCTTTAGTTTTAATATTTTTACTTGATTCTTTTTGCATAGGATAGCTGAGGACGATCTATAACTTGGCTAGATTTTACTTTTTCAATTTAGTTTTATGTTTTAAATATTGTGGTAGTCTTAATTTCAAAACCTGTTTCAACCGGTTCCGAAAGCTAAAGTAATTTAAAAAAATGAAACAAAAATCGAAAAAATGAAAACTAGGCCGGTTTTAGATCGCCTTCAGCTATCCTATCCAAAAAAATTGCAAAAATATTGAAATTTGAACAAGGTATTTGAAAACAACACCCCTGTAGACTTACATTATCCTACGGGTCTTTTTGAGCAAGTCGAGTGGCCTCTTGATTGTCGACAATTAAGTCGACTTCACTTCTTTAATTTCACCTGGTTTTTGTGTATAAAGCTAGAATTTTGTAATTGATTTTTAAACCTCTTCCTTATAGCCTGGAATTACATAATGTGCCTCCACAGATATGTTTCTGATAACAATACAAGATTCCAATATATTTTATGTATTTTTAACTTAATTATAAATTATTATAAAAATTTTAAACTTTCTGTTATCCAATACTTTACGTAATGTGTGAAATTGTATAGCAATTGATAAACAACAGTTTTAATATGCGCCAATAATCGATTGCCAAAAGGCTAAATGGTTGTTATAAACTGAAACAATGTACATTAAAAAATATATATATTATAAATAAAAACTCTTGTCAGGGCTTAAAACTATAATAGACCAAGTCCATTAACAAACAAACAAACAAAGAAGTGATTAAGTGTGATCGCAGATCGAACTGAGAGTTCCGTTTCAAATTTAAACAATTTATCTTTTAAATAATAAACCAAAATTGTTAAATTATAAATAGTAAATTCTTATATAGATGGTAGTAACAATAAATTTAATTTACAAATATTATAAAAAGAATTTATTTTAATCAAATTAAAAATGTTCAAATAAAATTATTTTGATAAAATTCAAAATTTATTTTTTTTTTTGAAAATACAAAATTAACAAAAAATTAGCGGAGATATAAATAAAATCTTAAGTTTCTAAAAAGGAATAAAATTGCTTAATATTAAATTTAAAATACTGACTCATTATTAAATCTCAAAAGTTTTTAAAATAAAAAGAAAATTGAATTCCAATAAATAAATGAATGATGAGGAAACCTTAATAATATAAAAACATAAGGTGGCCAAAAATAAGGAATTTCTTCTTATTGAATCAATTTTAACATGAAAATTTCAACATACAGCTACTTGACATGGGCAAAGAACATTTTGTTTACTAGCAAAATGCTTTACCTCCAAACTTTGATTTCTGGCCGCAAAATGTTCAAATTAAAGTTCTTTTTTAAAATTTAAATTGCTAAAATTTCAAAATGGCATTGAAAAAATTAACTCAATTAAAATATTAAACATTTTCAAATTTTTATGATTTGTCGTGTGACACGAGGTATTCAGCTAATGAGGTACATAAATTTTAAGTCTCTTCCTTATACGGTTTTTTGTGTACGAACTCTGTGGCAGACAGACAGGCAGAGGTGTGAGACGAATAGAGTTTAGTCAGATGAAAGAAATCCTAAGAATGCGTTATGTAAAAAACTGATTTATGGCTCTTCAGTTCATTGGATCATAAACCATGCAATTTCAGAATAACGTTATTTTTTTATTTGAAAATGGCTCATGAAGAATTGAAACATCGCAACAGTCAAATAAAACTATTTTACTTTATTTAGAGTTTTAATCTTGCACATTTTTAACAACTAGAAATATTATATTATAATAACATGTTAAATTATTATGCAGGGTGAGTCATAAATATCGAAACAATAGGCTATCTCCTTAAATATTGTTCCTAGACCCATACTTCCAATTGCAAAGTTTCATAAAAAAAGGTAAAGTTTTTGATAAGATAAATTGCAACTTCATGGGGGGTCTATTTTTAAAAATACTAAAATTAAATTTTCATACGGCCCCCAGAGGATGAAACTTCCAATTAGAAAAAATTTTCTTATCCATTCTTGAATTGAATAAAAAAAAATTTCATCTTGATATCTTCAAAACTCTGAGAGTTATGACAATTTTAATAAATCGTGAGGTTCAAGGGATCAGACACAAATTGAATTGCGTGTAATTGAAGAAACAATGTTGCTGTAAGGTGTCTAGGAAACATCTATTTTATTTATTTATTTATAGAGTTTGAATTTTGAATATTTTGTGATGGTTAACCATATAATTTTGTAAGCATTATCACATCATAAGACTTCTTAATAAAATATTTTTTTCAAAAAATTTAGAGTAAATTAAAATTGTTATAACTCAAAATATTATTTGTCGCGTTGAATTTTTTTCTTTTGATTCAATGAAAATGTCTAATTTTCAATTTTGATTCAGCATTTTAAATAATATTTTTTTTAAATAAAAGTATTTAAAATAGCAATATAAATAAAGGTGCAATTTTTGTAAATAAATCATATTAAATAATTTTTTTGAGGTGAAAGCTACTTTCGGCCCGTTGGGCATTTTTTTTTGAGATGTTAAAAAACTATTGAACTCGCGGGACTGTTACCGTAACCGACGGTTATTGACTTATGTCAGTTTAAAAATGAGAAATACTGAAATAAAAACATCTGATGCAGAGAAATGCATTTAGTTTTAAACATAGATGGGCTTCTAATGTTTAAATACTTTTTTAAAAGTTTCTAGGTGATTAACTCAATTCTGTATAGTTTCGATTTCAGATTTTGTTTAAGTTTTGTCATTCTCGCCTGTTTTTAATTACGATTTAAATGCATCAGTTGATTTAAACCTCATTTTTTTCACGTCGATTTCAAATATTTTCATTGTTTTGGCCCTGTCAACTTCATATTTTTCTTGTTAAAATTGCTATTACACGATGGTAAAAGGTGCCTCTAATTACGGGCCTCCAAACTGGTAGACGGTAGGTGCTGGCTTCGAACCCAATCGGGACCGTCGGCCTAACCGTTCGAAGTTTTCTGTGGCTTTCTTCGAACCCTGGATTTCCTGGCTTAAATACGGGTTAGGTTCCCATAGAAAAACCCTCACGGACGGTACCCCTCCTCTCAGCGCCTATATCCTTATTGTAGATAATTGGTCGGCATAAACAAAAAGAAAAACAATATATCAAAGACTAAGTAAACATATATTTTTATTAAATTCCGTGGATTAGTTCTTGTGATGGTGCACGCACAACATTTATGTCATATACAGAGATACAGGAGTAGTGACTCACAGACAGAAATTTTGTAAAAACATGTTTTTCGGTATCTCTGAGCCCTAAAATGTGTGAATCCGTCGAAAACCGGAATTCAAAATTTTCATGAATCCAATACTCTCATCTTGTAAAGATAGAAAAAAGTAAAATAAGTTTAAAACCACATAAATTTGAAGCTGAATAACAAAAAGTAGATTTTTGAAAATATTTCTGTGTAATTTATTAAAATATACTTCCAATGATTTAGTTAATAGAAGCGTCATTATCGCTATTACTATTTTTACTAAACTCATTGCCTGCGGCAATACGTTTTTAAGACACATTTAATGAGAGTTTAATTAATAACACTTAATTTAATAACACTTTTAATAAGACGGTCCGGCCAATGGGTCGTGCCAGTTACGAGCCTGGCGCCAAACTCGAGATATTGCAGACATCTAGCATATTTCAAGGAAGTTTAAAGCAAAAACCTATACGCTTTTATATTATATCTAAAAGTTAAAGTATTGTCTTGGACCGACATTCAACAATGCGTAAATTTATGGTCGATCTCTAAATTGTATTTCAAATGAACTGATATCGCTGCGCTCAGAAGTATGCTTAAGTGGTGTAAGTCACGAATTTTGGAAAATTTTGCATTTTAATATTTTTCAGAGATTTGTAGATATCGAGATGAATTTTTTTCTGTTTAATTCAGAAATGGATAAGTTAAAATTTTCTAATTGGAAGTTTTATCCTTTGGGGGCCGTATAAAAATTTAATTTTCGTATTTTTTAAAATAGACCCTTTCATGGAGTTGCAACTTATCTTATCAAAAATTTACCCTCTTTTATGAAATTTTGGAATTGGAAGTATGGGTCTAGGGGCAATATTTAAGGAGATAGCCTATTGTTTCGATATTTATGACTCACCCTGTATACAGTACCGGTTACTCAAAAAGCATGGGACCAAAGCCTTTTCGGTTAACCGGGATTCCGTAGGATTTTTTGAATAACCGGGAAGCATATGCCGAAAAATTGTTTAGTGAAAAGTTTAGAATATCGTTGTAATAAAAACGTTGTGTCAACATATTATAGATTGTGGTAAGATGTGGTACAGGATTACACACAGAGAAGCTACTAAAATCTTAGATGCGACACTTCAATCTCTTGAAGCAAAAGAAGATGCGACAACATCAGATGTGTTGTTACTAAAAAAGGTTGCGTAATAAAGCAGCATTGAAGCGATGCAAAGTTGAAAAACAAAAGAAAAGTACAACATATTTGTAAAATAATGAAGAACCGTACGTGTCTACATAATAAAGTGCTCAAAATTACGCAATGGACTAAATAAGTCGACTCTATTTATTTTATAAAGGACATGCTTCTTTAACACTATTTCTACCAGTGCCCAATAACACCTTTCAAAGTTCTAATTTTTACTTATTTTGCTTCACATTTTTAAAGCTAATAAGCATTAAAAAATTTCAGTGTATAAAAAATGATTCAGAATTGTTTTGATCTAAAAACTACAAATAAAATAGTAATCATAAATGAAATTACACTGAAAGATGTCATTTGACATCAGTAGAAATAATATTGACAATAAAAAGTTTTCTATCTAAAGGGGACTTTAAGGAATTTTAAAGTATTTCCGTTAAGCCGATTTTCGGATAACCGGGCTTATTTATTTATTTATTGAACAACATACATCTGACTTGTGTGCTCTACATGGAAGTTTGCTTATTAGTCATCGTCAATATACAAGGACGAGATAGCACAAGGAAATTTAACAACACAAGAGAAATACAACCAGGGGCTCCACACAAAGAGTGTGTGCAATGGAGCCAGTGGGATTCCAACAAACAACCTCCTACACTCGCAAGCGATTAGCGGAGTGGTATCTTAACCACTCAGCCGCGGAGCCCCATAACCGGACTTTTACTATGCTTTCTAGTTGCCCTTGGCGACCAGTTTGTCTCCCTAATATAATGCTAAGCTTTTTATTATGCTACTTTATATTCATAATTTAATTTACTTGATCAGGCCTTCGCCTAATAGGTAGATTCTGGTATAAAAATAGAAAAATTAGTATATTTATGTTAGCCGGACGCAGGGCATAAATCACCAAACATTGTTATCGTTACATTTTTTGAATTTCATTACTTTCATTTAAAATATAATCCTTACCATGACATTTAATTTCAGCATCAAAGTATTGTCTTAGTTTCCCGATTTACCTCACGAAAGATAAAAAATGCTGGGACTTAAAAAATGTTATTGGCGAGTTTACGAATTTTCACCCGGCTAACATAAAAATATCAAGAATTTTTTTGATCATGACAGCTTTTATGAAGTTTTATTCGAAAAAATAATTTTGATTCCAAATGACCGCCTTGCATATGAAAAACGTAGTTATTTATGACAGTCACATGACTTTAGCAATTATAATATAGATGAAATGATGGCGATGGAACAATATTTGGCAATTTATCACCTCCGCCAAATACCAAAATAGCTTTCCAGCATATAAAAAGCGAAGTGGTCAACCCAGAACTGTTGATGACAGTCACAGGATTTAGGCTTTTATTATGGAGATTTTTTCTTTCCTTGACCAGGATTATACAATGAGATGAATTTTAAGAGTACTTGGAATTTCTCATTTCTCTGTTTCTAGAATGTGTAATTTACCTTTTATAATTACAACTATTATGCAAGATATTCCCAGTCGGTAGATTTCTATATTTGCTAGTTAAAATTTAAACAGCCCATTATATATAGCTATCATTTAACGTGTTGAGTGCCATGTCTGTCACCGGTGACTAACACAGAACTTTCCCTTTTGGCCGCGTCAATCACCGATGATTAAAATATGATAGAAACTAAAATATTTATATTGTTTTAAGCAATTACTGAAAATTTATTTAAATCTTATATTATATTATATTTACACTGTCAGTTACCGGTTATTGACTCGGCCTAAACGGAAAGTTCAGTGTCAGTCACCGTGGCACTTAAGGTATTAACGTTTACTTAAAACGCCGTCTTATCGTATACAAAATCTTCGTGTATTATTATAGCGACGCGAAATTAAAAATTATTTTTATGAGTTTAATTATAAAATATTATTAATTAATTAATTCCTAAAATGTCTGTGTTTATTTAATGTCTTAAACGAAAAACTGAGAACATTAAAATTTGAAACATTTTATGTCATTTTTGACCTCAGGAGAAATTTTATGAGCTTAAACCAAGATAATTTTTTCCAATACAAGAATACCCGAATCTTCGTAATATTTTTTACCCTTTTACGAAGTTTAACTTTTTTTCCGCAATTATATACTAGAAACTGACTTTAATAAAAGGAATCTATAATGAATTTATAAAAACTGCTTCAGAAGAATGAGCTCATTAAATGGTTTTCAAATGAAGCAATTAAAAAATAAGCAAACAAAACATCCACTATTGATTTTGTTATGATTTTTATTTTATTTATTTATTTTTTTACTTCTTAAGTTTCTGGAAGAAATTTAATTTAGGTATCGATCGCGCTAACTTCATAATTAGTTAATGAGGTGAAGCTAAAAGCCTCATTTAACTTTGGAATATTACACATGTTTTGTGTGTTTGCATCTCTAAATGGACATAATTAAGAAAATTGAAGAAGGTAAAGACCCGTGTAATTGCAGCTCTTGTATATAGTACTTCATAGGTTAATGGTCGCTGAGTTGTACTTAACTTTGTTAAAACGTACTTTTTCACATTTGTTATGATATTCTTAATTCCGATCAAAGAATGAATGTTATGTATAATATTAAAACGAAGCATACGAAAGAGAAGAAAATGATAGTATACAGTATATACATAAAACAAATATATGTTTAAATTATTTAAATATAATTACCAGGGTCCGGCAAATCCTTGGACGACTAAAAAAATTCCTCTTGGCGACTAACATTTTTACGTACCTATTAATTTTACTAATTAGTTTTACCTACTATAGATTTAAACGGGATATATTATTAACAATTTCAATCCTGAAAAATCAGTTGACAAATGCTATTTCAAATCAAAATGTCAAAAGCATTTTTAAATTATGCACATTATTATGCAATTTATTTAATTTATTCTTGTTGGGAATTAAAGGTAAAGATATTAACTCTTAACTACACGGTAAAGGAAATCCGTTACATTTACGGTAAATTATTGTACTACATCTAATTTTACTGAAATTTTTATGGCAAAAAGTGCTAGCAACTTTGCTGCAGCAGTTTTTGCCGTAAACGGATTTTTTTCTACAGTGTGCAACATTAGTCACATCTGGCACATACGCTGTACACCTGAAAACACTATAATTTTCATTATGTTTCATGAATTTGGCCAGGTGATCTCTATAACTACTCAAAAACAGTCAAAAGAGAATAATAACACTTATTTTGACCGTCTCAGCTGGCTGTATTTGACAAAAAAATTTAATTTGTTTTTCGGAAAAAATAATCGATCAAGCAATTAAAGCAAAATTTTCTTTAATTATTTTTACAGAATGCTTAAAAACATTAATGTAAACAATGTTGCATAGTGTTCAGCATTTAAAATGCAAATACATGTAAACTCATGCAGTTGCAAAATATTGCAATTCAATATTTAATAACCCTGATTGTGTGTATAAGGTACACACCATAAAATATCAAATTGTAGTTGAAAATTTAAAATTTAATTTTTTTACTGTTTTTCCCATTATTAGACCGATGTGTAGATTTCAAATAACTTTTCTTTTAAATGAAAATAGAAAAAAATGTTGCAGTGAAGGATTAATTTGTCTACTGTCTTGATGTCTAATTTCATAGTTTGTTTCTGCCTCATTTTTACAATGCAAAAGTGGTATTATCTTAAAAATGAGTTTGATTTTTTTATTAAGTTAACTTCTTCTCTACAAAATGGCATATACCATTCAAAAATAGCCAAATTGGGTTATGAGTAGCCAGTGTTTCATTTTGCACTGAATGCGATATTATCAGAGAAATGATTCTTCAAACTGGCTGCTAAGCATTTTTCCTGACGCATAGGAATTTTCAACTTTTGTCAGTCCCTCATAATTACGCAGGATAAAATCTTAAAATGAACAGAGTATTTAAAATTTAGTTTACTGAATTTAAAAAAAAGGACCCAATTAAAATTTTAATGTTTTGGATAATAAATGAGCCCTATATCCTTACGAATATGCACAGAAACTAATAATTGTTTTTAAAAATAGGAAAATATTATGTTCCTTTTTTTAAATAGATGTACTTCGGTTGATTCAAGATTCCTTTAGACAAACCGACCAGCTTAGTGGGCAAGACTGCTAGTTACATATAAATTAAATCTCTGAGACTCATATCCCTTTTAAAAAAATATCTGAAAAAATAAAAATGACATCATTTTAACTACGGTAAGTAAAGAACATGAAGAATACATATATATACTAAAATATGTTTCTTTCACATCTGCATTAAACAGAAAATACACAATTCTCATAAATATTTTCCATTTTCTTACATAAAATTGTAAAGTAAAAAATTAATTTTATAAAACCCGTTTGGACAACTGCTTTCTACATTTTGTTATGTAAGTTACCTAATACATTTAAGTTTTTCATTGACTAAAAATTAAGTTTACGTTCAATTTTTGTTTTACATTGTTATAAGTATTATTTATGACTGTAGAATAAATAGATTTGCTATACTCTAGGGTGCAGTAGTTGCGAACCCCCAAAAAATTTTTCTCCCTTTTTTAAATCAAAATTAAACATTTAAAATAAATTAAATTATCAGCGGCAAAATATTGAAATAAATATGCTGCATAGATCAAAAGGTATCTTGGGGTAATAATACCAGGGTGGTTAATAATGTTAATTGCAAATATTATGTGTTATTAGAAAGGAAAGTGAGAAATGGCATCAACTGGTTCTGCACAGAATAGCTCCGAATCATCTGAGCTACAAACAATTAATAAAAGTTAATTTTTTTCATTTATAGACCTTGTCACTGGAAGAAGTTTTCAAAAGTCAACGCCCGATCTAAGATTTGAAAGGTATGTTCTGTGATTTAAGGACTATACATTTATTAGGAAATACTATGCTTATTAGATAAATTTGTAGCGTATTTTATGTACTTTCGAAAAGTTGTAAAAAATTTTGGATGCATTCGCGAGTAATTTGTAGTTTAAAATGAAACGTGCAAAATATATACCGAGGTAATAGTGGCAATCATTGGCGTTATTACTCCGGTACTAATTCTTTTCAATGCTGGAACTAAATCCGAGGTTTAGTCTTTATTTTAACACAAGAAAGCATTATTCTCATTGTTGAAAACCAAAAAGGATACAGAGAAATTTCCATGTTCAAAGTACTGCTATTTTTTTCATGTCAGAAGAATAAAATATAAAATAATTATTACTGCATCCTGAAATCGCAATTAACAGTAAGACAATTTTGTCAATTTCTAGAGCTGTAGAGTTGGTATATATAGAATTTTTTAATTTGCTGGCCATTGTTTCATCTTATTTTATAGTTTCGGTTATATGCCGTTATTACCTACCACGCCCAATAACATTGGTCAAGAAATCACGTCATTACATTTTATGAATGCATTTCTGCTAAAATATTCTTTCTTGTGTACATAGTCTATAAGTTGCTGCATCAAATCCTATATGTGTTTAAAAAAAAAATCTAAAACTAAGTCGTGGAAATTCGTAGAACCTTAACGCGATATTATTACCTCAGAATGCATTATTTCAATCTATCAATGGAAAAATATGCATTTGATCTCTATGGGGAATCAGAAATAAAAATTAATGTGACATGACACTAAATTGCGCCGTTAATGAAAAAAAGTAGAAATCGAGGCAGTCTGCAGGCTTTTTTTTGTTATTTATTTAAAGTTTATTAGGAAATCAACTTTTTTATCACCAATTTCAGTGGAAACTGTAAATTCCATTATAATTTAAAATTATTTCTGTAAGCGTTAATAATACTTTCGTACAGGATTTAATGCAGAATTCACCCCTCGTGTCAATTTAAATATTTTCTTCATTATTAAATTTGGAACAATAAAGTGCTGGGGAAAGAAAAATCACTTATCTACTGTTTAAAAATGCATAATTAAATACGCAAAAAGAATGTTTCTGTAGCAGTGCAGATTCAATATTCCTTCTAATGATCTCATAACACCATTAACAGACTATGAATGACTCACAACTAAGCGCAAATATTTATAACCACATTTCAAATAACTTCGCTACTTAATGTACTTAAAAATATTATTTTTTTGTGCGTACATTCAGAGTAATAATTCCTAATTAGTCATATATTTACATTATGAAGATGTCGAGAAAGAGATTCATAAAATATTTCGTTTTAGAAAACCGACAATAAACTTTTGAAAATAATAAATGATATTTACATTTTATTCTACAAAAGATTAATAAAAATAAAAGATAAGAAAAGGCGCTCTTCTACAAAAATTGCATCGATTAATTGATTAATATATAAAATACTTTATTTACTGGATCTTGAATGGTTTATCGAATGAAATACTTTTTATTTTTAATTTCTTTAAACAATAAGTATAAAATTGCTAAGATATCTTTTGACCTTCATTATTTTATAAAAAGAAAGTTTAAGAATTGTTTATTTGAGGAAATATTTACATTGGGGGAATCTACGAGTTTACACTGTCTTGGTAAAATCAGTTTGAAATAATTTTGAATCAATTTAAATCATTACTAAATTTTTTGATTGAAATTAATTAAAATGTAATGAATTAAGTAGATCTCGAGATAATTTACAGAAACTATTATATTGTATTTTTATTAAAGCTTATAAAAAATTACGTTTTTTACTTTTAAAAAAATGCTCTTTATCACGTATTTCTGCAGAAGCTGTAAATTCTATTACAAATTAATATTATTTCTGAAAGCGCTACTAACACCTTCGTACAGGATTTAATGCATCATTTCCCCATCGTGTCAATTTAAATATTTTCTCCGTTATTAAATTTGGAGCAATAAACTACTGCAGAAAAGAAAGATCACTTATCCACTGTTTAAAAATGCATCATTAAGTATGCAAAAAGAATGTTTCCGTGACAGTGCAGATTCAATAATCCTTCTAATGATCTCTTAACACCATTAACACATTATGAATGATCCACAACTAAGAGCAAATATTTATAACCACATTTCAAATCACTTCGCTACTTAATGTACTTAAAAATATTATGTTTTTTTTGGTGCATACATTAAGGATAATAATTCCTCACTATTCGTATATTTACATTTTGAGAATGTCAAGAAAGAAACTTGTAAAACATTTCGTTTTAGAAAACTGACAATAAACGTTTGAAAACACTAAATGATATTTACATTTTATTTTACAAAAAACTATTTAAAAAGTAATAAAAATAAAATTTAATTAAAGGTGCTTTTCTACAAAAATTTTATTGATTAATCGGTTAATATGTAGAATACTTTCTTTACTTTATCCTCAATAGTTTATCAAGTGTCATGCCATACTTTTTATTTTTAATTTCTTTAAACAATAAGCATGAAATTGTTAAGATATTTTTTAACCTTCATTATTTTTCAAAAAAAAAAAAAAAAAAAAAAAAAAAAAAGTTTTAGAATTATTTATTTGAAAGAAATATTTACATTGGGGGATCTACGAGTTTACACAATCTTGGTAAAATTAGTTTGAAATAATTTGTATATCAGTTTAAATGATTAATAAATTGTTTTGAATGAAATGAATTAAAATGCAATGAATTAAGTAGGACTCGAGACAACTTAAGGGAACAAAGTTTTTGAAATTTTATTAAAGTTTATAGAAAGTCAAGTTTTTAAAATTTTTTGAAAAATATTTATAATAAAAATTTTTTTGCGAGTTTTAAATTTCATTACAATTTTGAATTATTTTTGAAAGTATTGCTAATACTTTTGTATTGGATTGAATGCATCATTTCTGCCCCGTGTCAATTTACATATTTTCTCCATTATTAAATTTAGAGTAATGAATTACTACGGTAAAGAAAGATCAGTTATCTACTGTTTAAAAATGCATGATTGAATATGGAAAAAAAATGTTTCCGTGACAGTGCAGATTCAATAATCCTTCTAATGATCTCGTAACATTCTTAACACATTATGAATGATCCAGAACTAAGAGCAAATATTTATAACCACATTTCAAATCACTTCGATACTCAATGTATTGAAAAATATTGTGTTTTTTTGTGTATAAATTAAGGATAATAATTCCTTATTATTTGTATATTTACATTATGAAAATGCCGAGGAAGGAACTCATAAAATATTTCGTTTTAGAAAACTGACAATAAACGTTTGAAAATTCGAAATGATATTTACATTTTATATTACAAAAAAATGCCAAAAAACAAAAACAGAAAGTGCACTTGTATAAAAATATCATTGGTTAATACATATAGAATACTTTCTTTACAGTATCTTCAATATTTTCTATTGAATGGCATACTTTTTATTTTAAATCCCTTTAAACAATTAGTTAGAAAATTGTTAAGATAATTTTTAACCTTCATTATTTTACAAATTCTTATTATTTTTATAGCAATGACTTCTTTAATTAATATAATTAATAATCCATATATTTTTTGTACGGAACCGTCTGAGCGCGATTAATATTCGACTTGACCGACTTTTATTTTTTTAATAAATGTTTTTATCACCATTTTCTGCGGAAGCTATAAATTCCATTACAATTTCAACTTATTTCTGAAAGCCTTACTAATACTTTCGTACAGGATTTAATGCAGCATTTTCCCCTCGTGTCAATTTAAATATTATCTCCATTATTAAATTTGGAGCAATAAACTACTGCGGAAAAGAAAGATCACTTATCCACTGTTTAAAAATGCATAATTAAATATGCAAAAAGAATGTTTCCGTGACAGTGCAGATTCAAGAATCCTTCTAATGATCTCATAACACTATCAAAAGATTATGAATGATTCACAACTAAGAGCAAATATTTATAACCACATTTTAAATTATTTCGCTACCTAATGTACTTAAAAATTTTATGTTTTTTGTGAATACATTAAGGATAATAATTCTACATTATTCATATATTTACATTATGAAGATGTCGAGAAAGAGACTCGTAAAATATTTTGTTTTGGAAAATTCATGTTTGTTTGTTTTTTTTTTCCTTTAAAAATCTCTCGCAATATAATAATTTAGCCCCCGTATGCGCCAAATTTTATTATGAAACATTTACTTTTTTCTTTTGTACACTTGGTACAAAACACTTTTATTAAATAATAAGGGAAAATAGAGTCGGTTGAACACAGGAGAGACTTGACCCACCCTCAGTTTTCATATTTAAAAGGATTTCATAGTTGTACCGATAAGTGTCAACCAAAGCTATTGGAATACTTAAAGAATTGTCTTTGTTTTATACAGATAATTAAAATATGTATGGAAAAAATAATTGTGACTCGTTTTCAACTTAAAACTTGTGTTTCTGAGAAATATTAAAGTTTTTCAGATAAAATATATCATTGAAAATTTAAGTATGTAGATTTTACGTAATGCAGAAATTTTGAACTTTAATTTCAGGCATAAAGATTGTATAGTAAGTTACGTTTAACATTCCATTGTGCTATTTTTTAGAAGACGATTGTTTGAGTAAGCTTGAGCCTTTCAATGGGTGGAAGGGTTGACTAGGTTGTCAAGGCTGGCTTAATTAAGTGGTTTTAGAAATCTTTTTATTGTACACTGTACATAATGAAATGTTAATGTTTATATGCAAAAATAATGTAAATTTATTCTGTAAAGCTACAGTAAATCGGGGTGATGAAAAAGAAAATGTTTAAAACCAAATAAAAAAACATGTAAAAAATTGCAAGAAAAAATCCATTGAAGGAAAAAAATTAATGAGATATAATCATTGGAAAGTTGGTAGGAACTTTTTTCCATTTAAATACTACCTGCAGTAGGCAAACAGAAACAGTGAAAAGACTAGATAGGACAATAATAAAAGCAGCAGTCTTAAAAGTTAAGAAAATATGTGACTGGGACGCCACGTATTATAAACAGTAGATATGTTCTGCTTCACAACAATGCATAATGCAAGTGCCAATATGTAACGCATTATTTTTAACCGTCACTAAATCATAGAATTTTTAATTTGCAGTCATGCATGGCACACGGTGGTATGACACAGAAGGAAATTTTTGAGAATTTCCCATTTAAATCATTCACAATCGTCGTTCACTACGCACCTTTATTTATTATTCAGGTAGTACTGAAATAATACCAACAGACTTTTGTTTGATCAGAGTATCAATGTAATATGTCGCCATAGAAAACAGATAATCTTAAAAAAAAGCTTCACCATATTAAAGACTTGAACTGTGCCAAGTGAAAGGGCTTTGTTTAGAACATAAAAAAATGTAGAATTCCGTTCTTAAATCAAAGAAATCTCATTATACTCTAACATGTGCACGGATACAGGATTTTACGGCTAAGTTCTAGATTGACAATTAATTTATTAGAAAATATTACTTTAACCAATGCGATATTTAAAAACCGGCAAAACGAAAAAGTTCTCTCAGATCGTCGGAGGAGTAAATTGCGCAATCTGTCCCTTGGTGTCTCTAGCCGGGAATTATGGGTAATCGAATGATTTTTTAGAACGTAGATAAAAGAGATATTATGAAACAAATGAAAGAATAAATTATAATGGGATTTTAAGGAAAGAGTTTCTTTGACAGATTAATGTTTTTTAGAAAAAAAATAAAATAAAGAAAACGTAGATTGAAGGTGTGGAACATAAATAATATGTTAAATACTACAAAAAGAAAGGGGAAAAGTTAAATATAAAAAAATTTGGAAATAATTATTTTAGAATTAAGGCGAAAATTTTTATTCTTATATACATAAGTTTAATTATTGGCGTTAGAGAATTAATTCATGTTTAAAAAAATCTACATTGAAACCAATAATTGTCTTTTTTTTACTCTTAATAATTGGTTTTTATGCAGTTTTTAACGATGATTCCAAAAACGAAATTCACTTTTAACCATTATGTCAGGATTTTACGAAAATCATAAAATACAAAGATAAAAAAGTAACGAAAATGTGATAGCAAATGATAAATTTCAATAGCGGAAATCCAATATTAATAATTAGAAAATATAGTTGGGATTTTTTTTTAAATATTTTATTTTTATGTTATTTTTTAGCGCTGAATCCTTAAATGATTTTCCTTTTTTAACATCATGTCAAAAAGTTTTGCAATTTGTAAATTTCAATGTTTAAAAGTGTCAACATATAGCAAAAATCTAACAGTATAATGCATATGTGAAATTTTTTCATAAAATTCATTTCTATTTAATTCAGTAATTTATTCAATTACATACATAAGAATCAATAAGACAATATATAGGAATAAGTTATCAAAAGTTAAAAAGTCATGACACAATCCAAATTTTGCAAGCTAATGTTATCAATAAATAGGATTGCCGGAATAATGAAATTTTATTTTATTCTACGTTCTTTTGGTCAGTTGTAATTATCTTGTATAATGAAAATTCATAAATAAAATCAGATAGAGATAGCATGAAAATTTATTAAAAGTCTAAAAAATAAGTTTTTCTTATTACGAATATTTTTCTTATCACGTTGAATACGAAAATGAAAATTTTAAATTTCTTCATTACCATTTCAAATTATTTCATAAACCACGGCTAATACTTCCACCCAGGATTAATGCATCATTTCTGTTGCGTGCCAATTTAAATATTTTCCTCGTTATTAAATTTCGAGCAATAAACTATCGGGAAAAGATAGATAATTCATCCAGTGTTTAAAAATGCATAATTAAATGTACAAAAAGAAAATAAAGTTTACATGTCATTACAGAAACAATAATCCTTCTAATGATCTTTTAACCTCATTAAAACACTCTGAATGATCAATATTTAAGAGCAAATATTTATATTCACATTTCAAATATCATTTTCGCTTAATATACTTAAAGTTTCGTGTTTTTTGAGCAAAAATCAAACTGCATAATTTCTCATTATTCACATTCTAAAGGAAAAAAGGAAAATTTTCGTAAATTTCCTGCTTGTTGTTCTGCAGAAAAGTGACAGTTTAAAATTTGCAAATTGTCAATGCTTTTTTATTTTTTGATAAGCTGGCGTACAAAAAATTAATTTTGTATTATAAAAATCTGTATTTTATTAGTTTACACATCAGGGTAAACTATTAGTTTTCTTGTATTTATTTTTAAGAAAAATGTAAAAAGAAAAAAAAATTCCAAAGATTTTAATATTAATGAGTAGAGTGAAGTATTTGTTCTCTGTTTTATAAAGAGATAAAAAAAAACGTACTGTGTAATGTGTATACGCAATTATCAATATAACATGGAAAAATTATAATTTGCATGGAAAATGGTGAATGTAATAAGCCATTATCAGCATTTAAATGCCCCATAAAAGATGGGTTGATATGACAAGTTCGAAAGTCAATTAATTTTATTCTAGCTTCTTTTGGTCAGTTGGTTCTATTCTCTTCTAGAATGAAAAGATTTTACTAAAATCATACTGATTGCATGAAAATTTATTAAAAGTCTAAAAAATAAGTATTTTTTTCTTTTTAAATCACGAATTTTCGTTAAAGAAGAAAATGCAATTTTCAAAATCATTCATTACCATTTCACATTAGTTTATAAAGCTTCACTAATATTTTCACCCAGGAATAATACATCATTTCCGTCGCACATCAATTTAAATATTTTCTCCATTATCAAATTTGGAGCAATAAACTACCGGGAAAAGAAAGATCAACATCGAGTATTTAAAAATGCACAATTGAATATTTAAAAAGGAAAAAATGTTTACGTGTCATTACAGAGACAATAATCCTTCTAATGATTATTTAACCGTATTAAAACAATTTGAACGATGTTTAAGAGCAAATATTTATATTCACATTTCAAATAGCTTAATATACTTAAAATAATTTAGTTTTTTGAGAAAACATCAAAGTGCATTATTCCTCATTATTCACATTCTAAAGGGGAAAAGAAAAAAAATCGAAAATTACTTTTCTTGTTGCTCTGCAGAAAACTAACAGTTCAAGCTTTGAAAATTGTGAATGCTCTTTTATTTTTTAAAAAAACTGACGAAAAGATATATCATTTTTTATTTTAAAATGCTGTGTTTTATTAGTTCATGCATCAGAATAAATTTTTAGTTTTCTCGCGTTTATTTTAATAAAAAATGGAAAAAAAATAAATAAACAGTTTTCCAAATTTTTTAATATTAATGAGCAAAATGGAGTGCTTGTTCTCTGTTTTATAAAGAGATAAAAAATGTACTGCATTGTATACGAATATCAATGTAACATGGAAATAATATAATTTGCATGAAAAATGGTAGATTAAAGAAGCTTTTATCAGCATTTAAATGTGCCTTAAAAGATGTGTTGTTATGCCAAGTTCAGAAGTCCTTTAATTTTTATTCTTCGTTCTTTTGGTCTGTTGGTTGTGATTATCTTCTTATAATGAAAGCATATTACTAAAATCAGATAGGGACTGCATAAAAAATATTAAAATTCTAAAAAATAAATGTTTTTTTCTTATTGTTGTTTTTCATTACGAATTTTTATAAAAGAAGAAAATACATTTTTTAAAATTCTTCATTATCATTTTAAATTGTTTCATAAAGCTTAAATAATATTTTTAAATAGGTTTAATGCATCCTTTCTGTTTCGTGTCAATTTAAGTATTTTCTCCATTATTAAATTTGAAGCAATAAACTACCGGGAAAAGAAGGATCACTTATCCAGTGTTTAAAAATGCATAATTAAATTTGCGAAAAAAAAAGACAGTTTCCATCTCATTACAGAGACAATAATTCTTCTAATGATCTTTTAACCCCATTATTAAAACTTTCTGAATGATCGATATTTGAAAGCAAATATTTGTATTCAAATTTCAAATCTCTTCCTCGCTTATACTTAAAAGTATTGTGTTTTTTGAACAAACATTAAATTGCGTAATTCTTCATTATTCAAATTTTAAAGAAAAAAAAAAGAAAAGTTATTATAAATTATCAGATTGTTGCTCTGCTGAAAACTGACAGTTTCATGTTTGCAAATTATCAATGTTTTTTTATTTTTTGAAAAACGGACGTACAGAAATTTTATTTCGTATTTTAAAATGCTATATTTTACAAGAATAAACTGTTAGTTTTCTTGTGTTAGTTTTAAAGAAAAATGTAAAAATAAAATAAAGTAAAATAAACGGTTTTTCAAGATTTCTAACATAAATGAGTAAAATGAAGCAATTGTTCTTTGTTTTATAAAGAGATTAAAAAATGTACTCTGTATACACGATTATCAATATAAAATTGAAATAGAGTAAAACCTCCATAACGGACACTCCCGAATAGCGGACACCTCTATTTAACGGACAGTTTTCCAATCTCCACTCCCAAAACCTAAATTTTTGTATGTTTAACCTCTGAATAACAGACATTCCAAATAGCGGGCACTATTTTCGGCGATAAAGGATGAAAAAGTATTTTTCAACAAGAAAAAATGAAAAAAAAAAAGTAAAAAGGTCTCTAAATTTATCAGGGCAATGTGTCACAAATTTTGTGATCACAGATAAATGTAGAGAGTGGGCTGAGGAAATTTCTCCTTTACGTTCATTGTTGAATTCAGGGAGTTGCCTGGGAGGGACAGTTCCCAGGCATTAAAATGTCTATGTTCCCCCGGAAAATTTTATGATTTTATGTTTTTAATGAACAAAAAAGTGTAATCCCTATAGCCGCTCGGAACTCTATAATGACCAATAACATCACATTGAAAAAAAATTTCACGTAATCGCAAGCAAAAGTACACTTTTGTAGCAGATTTTTTTCTTTTTCTTTTTTTAAAAAATAAGAATATAATAAACAGTAGTTAAAGGTGCGCACAATTTTATTTAAGTTTTATTGCTTAAAAAATAATTTTAATTTCTCATTAATCATATAATAGAGGTTTTAGAACATATAAATGTCAATTAATGAAATATTAAGCATTTCTTAGCGATTTTTGTATCTCTGAGGTTTTCCCAATAGCGGACACCCCCAAATAGTGGACAATTTCTGCGTTCCCGAAATGTCCGTTATTTAGAGGTTTTACTGTAATATCATTTGCATGAAAAAATGATTGAAAGAGCTATTATCAGAATTTAAATACTCCTTAAAAGATGTGTTGAAATGACAAATTCAGAAGTATTTTAATTTTTATTCTTCGTTCTTATAGTCTATTGGCTCTGATTATCTTCTTATAATGAAAATTACTAAAATCAAATTGATTGCATGGAATTTATTTAAAAGTCTGGTTTTTTGTTTTGTTTTTTATAACGAATTTTCATTAGAGGAGAAAATGTAGTTTTCAAAAATTTTCATTATCATTTCAAATTATTTCATAAAGCGTAACTAATACTTTCACCCAGGATTAATACGTAATTTCCGTCGCGTGTCAATTTAAATATTTTCTACACTATTAAATTTGAAGCAATAAACTATTGGCAAAAAAAGATCACTTATGCAGTGTTTAAAATGCATAATTAAATATGCTAAAAGAAAAGATAGTTCACATGTCATTGCAAACACAATAATCCTTCTAATGATCTTTTAACCCCATTAAAAGTTTCCAAATGTTCGACATTTAAGAGCAAACATTTATATTCACGTTTAAAACTCTTAATATACTTAAAAGTATTGTGTTTTTGAGCAAACATCAAAGTGCATAATTCCTCATTATTCAAATTCTATACGGAAAAAGAAAAATTCTCTTAAATTACCTGCTTGTTTCTCTACAGAAAACTGACAGTTTAATGTTTGCAAATTGTGAATTTTTTTTATTTTTCAAAAAACTGACGTACAGAAATATTATTTTGTATTTCAAAATGCTAAATTTTAATTGTTTACGCATCAGAATAAATTGTTTTCTTTCTTGCATTTAATTTAAAGAAAAATGCAAAAAAATAAATAAACGTTTTTCCAAAGTTTTTAATATTAATGAGCAAAATGAAGTATTTGTTCTCTGTTTTATAAAGAGATAAAAAATGTACTGTATATACACGATTATCAATATAACATGGAAATAATATCATTTGCTTGAAAAATGGTAAATTAAAGAAGATATTATCAGGATTTAAATGCTCCTTAAAAGATGTGTTGAAGTGACAAGTTCGGAAGTCCTTTAATTTTTATTCTTTGTTCTTTTGGTCTGTTGGTTGGGATTATCTTCTTATAATGAAAACATATTACTAAAATCAGATAGGAATTGTATAAAAAATTATTAAAATTCTACAAATAAGTTTTTTTTGTTTTTTATCACGAATTCTTATTAAAGAAGAAAATGCAATTTTCAAAATTTTTCATTATCCTTTCACATTATATCATAAAGCGTAACTAATATTTTCAACCAGGTTTAGTGCAGCCTTTCCATTGAGTGTCAATTTAAATATTTTCTTCATTATTAAATTTGGTGCGATAAACTACCGGAAAAAGAAAGATCACTTAGTTCTTCCAGTCGTAGATCCAGTGTTTAAAAATGCATAATTAAATATGCAAAAACAAAAGAAATTTTATATGTCATTACAGACACAATAATCCTTCTAATGAACTTTTAACCTCATTAAAGCATTTTGAATCATCGATATTTATGAGAAAATATTTATATTCACATTTCAAATCTCTTCTCGCTGAATATACTTAAAAGTATTGTGTTTTTTGAGCAAACATCGAAGTGTGTAATTTCTCATTATTCACATTCTAAAGGAAAAAAAATAAAAGTTATCAGCTTGTGGCTCTGCAGAAAAGTGACAGTTTAAGGTTTGCAAATTGTGAAAGCTTTTTTTATTTTTTGAGAAAGTGACATACAAAAATTTTATTTTGTATTTTAAAATGCTGTATTTTGTTAGTTTATGCATATTGTTGCGTTTTATTAATGTAAAAAAAACGCTTTTCCGAGACTTTTAATATTAATGCGTAAAATGAAGTATTTTTAAAGCGATAAAAAATGTACTGTGTATATAAGATTATTAATGTAACATGGAAATAATATAATTTGCATAAAAAAGGGTAAATTAAGTAAGATGTTATCAGCATTTACATGCTGCTTAAACAAAATGATTGAAAAAATTGATATGCGAAGTTGAGAAGTCCTTTAATTTAATAATTTGCATTTAATAGCCAACAAAACATATACAAATAAAGAGAAATTAATAATATTTAATCCTTTTTTAAAATTAAATGTATAGAATTCTTTCAAAAAAAATTCACTGTTTCTTTGGATACGACTAAATAAAAATAAATAAATAAATAAAAATTAAAAGTAATTGCAATACTAGCTTAGATTTGATATACAGGGTGTTTCGCTACCAGACCGACAAACTTTGAGGGGTGATAGTAGACATAAACACAAACATTATTAAATAGGAAACCATGGGGCACAAACGTCTTCTGTAGGAGCTAGGGGCCATTAAATTTTAAGGTCCAAAACTTCAAACGATGATAAAAAACGAAAAAAAGGCTCGATTCGTTTGCGGTTTTTGCTAAAATCATTCTTTATATCACAATTTGTTTGTAAAAAATTTTTAAGGGTTACGCTCAAAAATTGTCGATAGAGGGCGTTTTATACTTTAGAGTAACGAACAACTACTTTTTACCGTTATTTTGTGCATGGGGTTGAAATTATTTTAAAGTTTAGACTTTAACTTGAATTTTAATTTCAAAATCGGAAACATTGGGATCGGGTAACAAGCGAAAATTGAATAGTGAACAGAGGGGGGTCTTTTAAGCTCTCATAAACATTGGAAAAACTAATCGATTTTGTTGCGGTTTACGTGTAGGTCTCTCCCTTGGTAATTATTTTATTCAAAATGACTTACAGCTCTGGTATCCCCATTTTTCGATAGAGGGCGCTTCCGACACATTTCCGTCATTTCAATGGCATAACTCCTATGTGTTTTAATACCAGACCAACATACTTCCAGGAAGTGTTAGGGATGCAAAGACGACTCGGAATCACATAGGAATGTAATGTTGAAAATGCCTTTTATGGAGCTATGGTTAAAAGAAGCATAGAAAATAGCACCAGAAACAAGCAGAGAAACAGCAACCCGTTAATATATCTGAAAATAGTTTATTTAAAGGTTTTACTATAAGAGGTGTCCGAAATTACGACCAGAAGAGTCCTGCAAGCTTGACAGCAGCGTCGCATGGAATTCCTCACGCTTTGAAAGATTCCTGGCATCCCAGGTAGCTTTCTGGCAGCTACAGAAATACAAGCTGCGAGGTCTTCAACTGACGGTACGGGTCTCGCATATGCCCAACATTCATTTGATTCTAACAGACGTCCATATATGATAGGTCGGATAATCTGGAAGGCCAATGAACCAGGCCACAATTACCTATCCACCGCTGTCCATAGTTACGTTGAGGTGTCGGCGAACGTCATTGGTAAAATGTAGGGGAGCCCCCATCGTGCTGGAACTGTATCGTGGAACCTCAAAGAGTGATGCAACGAAAGAAAGACACATGTTTTACCAGAAGTTTCGATAGAGCGTGTTGTAAAAATATCAAGTTGCTATTTTCCCTGCTTCTTTTAAACATAACTCGCAAAAAAGGCATTTTCGACGTTACATTATAATGTGATTCCGAGTCGTCTTTGCATCCCTAACACTTCATGGAAGTATGTTGGTCTAGTAGTAAAACCCCGTGGAATAATGCCATTGGATGAGATGTGTTGGAAGCGCCCTCCATCAAAAAATGAGGACACCAATGCTGTACGTCATTTTGAATAACGTAATTAGCAAGGGAATGATCTACACGCAAACCGCAACAAAATCGATTAGTTTGTCCAATGTTTATGAGTGTTCGAAATCCTCTCCTCTGTTCACAGCTCAATTTTTGCTAGTTACCTGATCCCAATGTTTCCGATTTTTGGCTTAAAATTTAAGTTAAAGTCTAAACTTTAGAATAATTTCAACTTCGTGCACAAAATAACGGTAAAAATTAGTTGTTCGTTACTCTAATGTCTAAAGCGCCCTCTATCGACATTTTTGAATGTAACCATTAAATTTTTTTTTACATGCAAATCGTGATATAAAGAATGATTTTAGCGAAAACTGCAAACTAATCGACCCTTTTTTCCATTTTTATCGTCGTTTGAAGTTTTGGACCTTAAATTTTAATGGCCCTCAGCTCCTACGGAAGATGTTTGCGCCCCATGGTTTCCCATTTAATAATGTTTGTCTTCATGTCTACTATCACCCCTCAAAGTTTGTCGGTCTGGTAGCGAAACACCCTGTATAACGTTATTTTTTTACTTATTAATTCGACACTGCTGAAAAATTAAATTACTAAAATTAATTTAAAATTGTTATATATTTTATTAAAGTTTGATACTATTTGTTTGAAAGGAACGATACTGCTAGAATTTTTCCTATATCCTATTAGCTTTATATTCAAGTGAATATAATTAGCAAGATAAACAAGTATTTTTTGTTAGACAATAGCGTAGACTAACGCAATTTTAAATTAATAATGTTTTTAATAAATTTGGGTAAAAAAAAAGTAACTAAATGAGTTATGTTTTTGTTTAGTTTTAAAAATACATGGATGTAAAATAGATTCTTTTATTAAAATCGTCAAAGTTTCAAGAAAAACTTGGATTTAATATTTTTAAATCTTGAAAAAATACTTCTGAAGTAAATATTAATATAAATTCACTGTAAACAGAAAGCATCCAGAAATAAATAATACCACTCGGAAATTGGAAATAAAACGTAGCAAATGAGGTGCGTTCGTACTATGAAAAATTTTAAAAATATTCAGATCTTGGTGTAGTTCTGTACAGTACTTCGGATACAGTACAGTATCCGAAATCTTTTATTTATCCCTGTAAATACTATTTGCTTTTTATTATACTGGAAGTATCTTTTTGTAAACCTCAGCTACGTACATAAATTTCATAAAATGTGAAATAGTTTCATGTAATTAAAACTTGCTCTAAACAATGTCCCTCCTATACCGTTATTTAATAAAACACTTTTATGTAACCCTATAAATTAAAAACAAATATTCTTTTGTACCACACTTTGAACAGAATGTATATTATGGAATATACTCCATAGAAACATTTTAATTTTATTATGTTGGAAAGAGTGTAACATAATTAAGATGCACTTGAAACTATCTTTTCCCATTGACCGTAATACTTTTGAGTGTCTCTGTAATTAAACTGTACAGTTATACTAATTTTAATAAAAATTTAAATGTCTCGACTAAACTGTCACCAGTTTATCTTTCAAACGATTTTGCCGATTAGTTTTTGCGTTGTTATATGCAGACAAACAGACGGAGGGACTAAACGACGACTGCAGGTGCTACACTGTAAAAATATTCTGTAAAGGTACTAAACTTTTTCAAAGAAACTGAGATTCTTAGAACTTTTTAGGTAATGGTAACAGATAAATCTCATGCACCTGAATCAGTTACATAAGTTTTTGCTATTATCGTTACATAAAAAGTTCTAGGAATCCCAGTTTCCTAGAAAAAGTTTAGTACCTTTACAGAATATTTTTTACAGTATACATATGTACATAATTACGAACGCATCTAAAAAGTAAAGCTTACAGGTTTGTTAGATTCAAAGAACTTTTCATATAACGATAACAGCAAAACTTCATATAACCGAGGAAGGTTACACGAATTTTTGTTGTTACAGTTGCATGAAAAGTTCTTGGAATAAAATTATACAAGAAAAATTAGCAACTTCACATTTTTTTACAGTGTATGTTGTTTACACACATGACATTTCAGTATAATCCCTCGTGTATTTTTCTACATGTTTAAAAAAACTTCTAAAATCGCGACTATTCATTATTGGCCTTATAATAAATTTTTAAAATCAGGGTTTTTGATTCACAAAGGGTTAAGATATTTTCGCTTCTATCAAAGTATTCCTTTTAAAGGGACTCAAGACCTTTAAACTTTCAAAAAATCAGCTTTCGGCTTTGCTTTTTTTCTGAATTTCATAAAATTGCTTAACAATGTGCAAAAAAATCCCTTCAAAAAGTTGCATCATTTCTTGAGTTATAATCACTTATAGATAGACGGTTATTTATAACTGAAAGTCCGTATATAACGAAACTAGTAGAAGCTTGTATCGAAACTCTAGATAGTGGGACTTTAAAACACGTTTTCTGAGATTAGAAAAATTTGAAGTTTGTGCTCATTATTACTTTCAAACTATGTAAAATACAGTTTTAAAAAATGAAACAAATATGGACTTCTTTATAGACCGGGAGCCTGCAGCACAGACATAAGGTTTACGGCTGAAATTACAATTTTAGTTAAAACTTAATTCGCATATTTAAACGCAATCGATTTTCCAAGTCATATTATGGTGGAAAACACTTGAAAACTTGATTTTAGCGACTAACTCGTAGGTTTATCATTGGTTTTCCGGTTCCTAGTCCTCCATGTTTTCATAACTTTAGATCGAAGTGGTACACGCTGGTAAACCTACGGGTCTGCCACTAAAATTGGGCTTTCAGGTGTTTTATATCCAGATATGACATGGCAGACTGGTTGCGTGTGAATATGCGAATTACGTTTTAACTAATTCTGGAATTTTAGCCAAGAACTCGATGAGGTGATTTTCTGAATTACCGCTTTCCGAATCGCTTTCCGTTTTCCGTTTTGAAAAACCGGTGATAAAATATTAAAGATTCTGTTAAAGACATGAATAAATATAGTTTAAAAAAACTAAAAAACACGCTTTTTAAGTATATCAAACAAAAAAGTGAAAAATAATTCGTACTATAAGCTGAAAACGAAAATAGATGAAAAATACTATATTACTATAAAATCATTGTTAGTATAGAAATCAATTAATAAGCAATAAATAAAATTATCGTGGAAAAAAAGCGTGGGGTGCTCCATCTACCATGCTCCATCTATCAGTTCTTAAGAAGCACCGCACGCTTTTTTTCCACGATAACTTTATTTATTGCTTATTAATTGATTTCTATAATAATAATGATTTTATAGTAATATAGTATTTTTCATCTATTTTCGTTTTCAGCTTATAGTACGAATTATTTTTCAGTTTTTAGTTTGATATACTTAAAAAGCGTGTTTTTTAGTTTTTTAAACTATATTTATATTTAATACAAAAACCAAATTAATCGGTTGGACAGTTTCAGAGTAATTGGTGAACATACATAGAAAAAAAATACATACGCGTCGAATTGATAACTTCCTCTTCCTTTTCTGAAGCCGGTTAAAAATAAAAATTGTAATACGGAAATTTTTATTTTAAATAAATGTAAATAATGTCAGGAGTGGGGTTCGAACCCACAATCTCTTTCGAAAAACAGAGCTTCAATCCGGCACCTTAGACCGCTCGGCCATGTTGTCTACACTCCATTCAGTGAACGTATTCAACACTTTTAATTAGCGAAAAATCACAAATTTTATTAGTTTTTGCCTAATTACTAAAAAAGTACTGAACCAATTTCGATGAAACTGAAGTGGTATCAATTCGAGAGCATCGTCTTTCATTTAACACCAAAACCAAGTTAATCGGTTGCATGGTTTCGGAGTAATCAGTGAACATACATAAAATAAGGAGAGTTACAAACTCACAAACTCACAAACATACAGGTGAAGTTAATAAAAGCGTGGTAAAAAATAGGCGTTATTTGAAAGTTCTTTTCAAAAATATTGATTAGTTAATTAGTTAAAAGTAGATGTGTTGTGATTCTATTTTGTACAAAAATTGTTACAAAAGAAGAAAAAATTGTTACACATCTGTACAAAAATTCGTACTTTGAAAAAAGGCTATAAAGTCCTGAACTTCTTTTAAACAGCTCAAAGGAAACCCTTTTATACTTCCACACTACTAATATTAAGCATCATCTAAAGTTTGAAGTAGTTTATTAAACATTTAACAAATACTCCCAAGCTCCCATAAAAAACATAATTCTACTTTTAGAGGTAATAAAAGAATCATCTCTGCCTTTAGCTCTCCAAAAATTCTACTATTTTATGTTCTAAAAGAATTTTTATAGATTGCGTGAGTGTAAAAAAAATATTTTCATCAATATTTCTTTTTTAGTTCTTTTGTAAATACTCTAGGTTATTAGGGCAATTTTGAACATTTGTAACTATAAATTTGCACTTAATCTAACTGACGATACAATCGCTTTTCAGAACTAAAAACATAAACATAGAAATATAAGTAAGTATTTTGAAAAATAGTATTAAGATTAGAAACACATTTCAACTTATACAATGGTTCATGGCCATCTGTAATGTAAAGGATAAACTAAAATTAAAAAAAAAATGTAACCAGAAATATATTTTTTATATAGTATATAATTGATGGGAATTTATTTTTAGTTCATATAAAAGTTAATATAATTATCAATTGTACCACATCAATTGATAATGATAAATTATCAATTATGGCGAAATATAATAAAAATTAATAAGTCTTTAAATGTACTATATAACTAAACTGTTTAATACCAATATGGTTCTTCTTTTTTTTCAAGCCAATGAATAAAGGATAGGATTTGCTCTAACGTTTGATAGGAATGATTTTATAGGAATTTTGCTACGTTTGCCAGTTACAGCGAAGTCAACTTTGTTTTAGGCGCTGTATTTTCTTTTAGACAATTTGTAGATTTTTCATGAAGCATCGCCAATCTGAGCATCCATTTGGCCCATGTGAGTATGTGTGATTAATGTCAATAATCAAGCATGTATCTCCACAAACCTGCACATCAAATTTTATATATTCCAATAAAAAGGTAACAAAAGGAATATATTTTTTAATTTTATAAAAATATGAAGGTTTTTTTTTTTCTGACTGAGTAATCTGTTTCATGCTTCACTGAGAAAAAAAATATACCGCCTTCACCTAGAATGAATAGTTACTCACTTTCTCAATAACTAAACTAGAATTACAGATCGCCGAACTATGCGAATAGGTTAAACAACTATGCTGAATAAACAAAATGACCTGGCATTTCTAGTCTCTTGTTTTCTAAGTAACGATACGATATTAAATCATTTCAGTTACAAGAAATCATAGCTTGTTTTCGGGAATGGTTTCATAAACTAGAATTATCGTTACTAAATCAAACCTCTTGCGATCTCCTCAATTTGGAATAAATTTGACAACGAGAAAACAGAAAAACGCTCTTGAATTCTAGTAGAAGACTCTAGAACTCGCTAAAAAATAAAACTAGAATTTATAAGGATGACATGGAACTATTTTTTCTAGAGCTACAATTTAGATTCTATATGCCGGAACTAAAATTTTTTCTCAGTGTTCATTTATTCCCCGTTATTGTAAGAATAAATTCTAATTAAATATTATATGAATAGAGACATTGAAAATATACTTTCGTTAATTTTACAAAAAACAATTATGCTGTATAAATGTTTCATAGTATACATATGTAGTTCACCTATTATAGACCAAATAATAATAATAGTAAGAATAATCAGTCATTATGCATTATGTCGGAACATTGTTTGAATGTACACATTATGTAAAAAATATTCCATTTGCTTTTCAAAAAATCATTTAGCACCAATATTAATTATTAGAGAACTCCAACAGTTTAAATATATAAAATATTTTATACGTCAAAAAATTAAACTCTACCTTTAAGAAATTTCATACTGCTAAGTCAAAGTCTCTTTTTTTAAGTTTGTTCATCATAATGTATCTATACAGTTTTCACATTTTAAAAGACTGTCTTGTTTTAGAATAAAAAACAACACTGCAAATGTGGTTTTGAGACCGATAAGACATCTAAGACATTTTAAAGACAATCTGCCAGCATTGTGTCTTCTATTGAAGAATTTATATAAAGTTTGTGTGAAGTATACATTGTAACTACGGTCGCCTGGCAACGGAAAGGAATAGCGATGACTAAATTTTCGTTCACATCTATTGAATTGTCGGTGAAATTTCATTTCATCGCCTTCTCTACTCAAAAAAGGCTTTTAGTTATTTTTCCCCCGTTATTTTTTGTTTATTAGAATGTAGATGATATGCTTAACTGCAATATCACTTGCATATTAAACAGGGAAATACATCAAATAAGATTAGGATATGACAGTTTAAAAGGAAGGCATAGATATTTTATTTTAAAAAATAATATAAAATAAAAATAAAAGTTCCCAGTCAAACTCATAGCATTGAATTTATAGGCTGTTCGCACTAAGAGTATATATACACTTAGTGCGAACAGGAAGAGTTTCACAAAATAATGCTCCATGAAACAAAAAAGGTAAATTATCCTTTTGTTTCTCCCCCTTTATAGTTAACAAATGAACCTCTAAATCTAATCAGGAAAGCGTCTTACCTAGAAAAAGTTGCATTCAAATTTGTAGACAATCAAATAATTCTCCATGGAAAACCACTTTGGCTTCATTAAAAGAGGATTAACACCTACATTGCTCACCTTTTTACGTAACCAATGAACCTTCAAATCTAATCGGTAAGCACCTTTTCATAATAAATCAGTGTAACAAATATGAAGCAAATAGGATAATTCTGCATGAAAACAATTGTCTAATTTAAGGGTGACTAGCCCCTCTTTGTCCCGTTTTTTATACTCAACCAATGAGCCCCTAAATCTAATAAAGGAAGTGCATTATCAGAATAAACCGGTATACCGAATTTGAAACAAACCTGATAATTCTGCATGAAAAACCCATTTAGCTAAATTAAGGGGGAATCAGCTCACTGTTGTCCCACTTTATACTTAAACAACGAACCTCATAAACTATTTACGAAAGTGCATTATCACAATGGACCTGAAAAAAAAAAAAAAAAAAAAAAAAAAAAAACTGGAAGGAAATCGGATGTTTCTATCAAAAGTTATCACGTTGTGTGCATACACGCATACATACGTACGTACATACAGAACCTGTGGACACATTGGTTCTCAGTCTTTTGTACTTGTGAGCTATAAACCTAACAAACAAGCAAACAAAAAACGCTGTTTTAAGATTTGGAGATAAAAAGCATTGATTATTTTGAAATTTTCTGAAATATATGTCAAAGTTCAGATACAGAGAGAGAGATTAAAAGTACTCTCTTACCGTACATACTTATGGCCTCTCTAATACAGAAACAACCTTGGACAAATATAATCCATATTGGCAGCGTGTTGGCGAACATTGGCTAAATCTTGGTCTATCAAAGCGATATTAGCATGGGAATTTGTTCAAAATTGGGATGGTTAAATTTTGGCAATATTTCATCAATCTTCGTGAGAAGTAGTTTGCAACTTCATTGCAGATTTTTAAGTGCAAAGTCAAAATTTCAGCAACAGTGTAATTTAATTATAAACATTTCCAAGTTAAAGCCAATAACTAACCAATACTGATATTTCTTTGGAAGTACTTCCGATATAAATGCGGCATTGCATAATGTTAGATCGACAATTTTTTTTGTTTTTTTTTTATTAGGGAAAGAATTGCTGATTTGTGGCAATTTTATTATTTAATTGCTGTTAGATAAAATTTGAAATGATATTTTTAAAACATTAAAAAATTATGTGGTGAACTGTAATTAATTTGTAGAATTTATAGATATGCATAACTCTAACAAAAAGCGCATAGAATTTATAATACACTTTATTTACACTTTATAATACACTATATTTTGTAATATATTTTTTAAAATAAAATTTGTGATTATTTAACGGCCTCTAATCTGCTTCTTCATTTCCTTTGTATGCATTACAGATAGTTTTTTTTTCTTATTCTCTTTTTTTTTCTTATTTTTATTTTACTTTAACTTTTTTCTATTCTAGATTTTATATCATACTTAAGCTGTGTTTTGGTCAGTAGTATATAGTATATATTATAAATTGCCGTGATTTGAACTAAACAGCTACTAATGAGAAAATTACGGGATTTTTTTAGGACATCAAAATGGTTTAAATATGTGTGAGAGAAATTATCATAAATATTATAATATTAAAAAAAATTGAAACTACCAACCAAACAAGGGATTAACAGATGGGGTTCGCCAGTCTTTAGGAACACGCACCAACAGGCTTACAGAACTTCTTTAAGTCTGCTGAAAAGGTAAAAGTTTGAGCTATGGTTTGGATTTCCCTTTACCCTCCTCTTTTATTAAAAAATTCTTATAAGTAGTTATCATATTTTTATGCCAAACTGGTACTATCCCTTAAATATTTGATATCTAAAGATATTTTAAAAATCATTAATTTTAAGGCAATCATTTAACGTGAAAAACTTAATTTAAATGATCTAAACCGACAATATAATAAATTATGAGTATTAACATAAGCATTAATAACATTAGTATTAAAACTAACATTATTGAGTTATTCTTGTACGTATAAAGTCAGTTACGCGGTTGAAAATTCTTACTTGAGAATTGATAGAATCTAAAAAAGAAAAAAAAAAAAACAAATCGAGTTGAGAAATCTAAGTTAATTTGATGCAAAAAAGTATTCAGGAACTTTTCCGAAAATTGTGAAAATAAAAATAAAAACATTTTGGATAACATTGGCTATATCTTGGCTTATATAAGTTCCTTGGTAACTTCCCCAAGATTTCAGTGGTTGCATTTTGGCAATATTGATGAGAAACATTACTCAACTTTATTGTCCATGTTTTCGATACAACGGTCAATATTTCTGTAACAATTTCATTTCATTAAAAATACGTCCCATTCGAAACCAATGTTTAATTAATTCTCATTTTTCACTAACAGTATTTACGGTGAATGCAATATTGTCCTAACAAAAAGAAAAAAATACTTTAACAAGGATTGAGTATTGCGATTTAATTCTGAAGCATACATATTATAAAGATAGAAATTAATAAAAACATCTTAATTCTAAAATCCCTTGATTCTTAAAAATAGGTTTTGTTGTTTGAAATTCTCCATGTTTATTTTATTTAATTTTTTTGCTTTTTGAATATTGATCAAAATATGTTTTTCAAAGCTTAAAATTAAAAACTTTACAATTTCAACTAAATTTAGACATAAAAAAGCTTCTCTAAATAAAAAAGAAAATTTTTATTTTCTAAAATAATAATTAAAACATCTTTTATTTATATCAAACAAAACAAAAATAAACCTTATAAAATATTAATAAAAGTCTATTGTAATCATTAAAATTTAAAAACTAGTAAAATAAAATTTTTTAATAATAAAATTATGACTAGTGTAAGAAGATCAGCTCTGCGTTTTTTACTAAAAATTTTTTTTCCCAATTTTTTTTACAGAGATTTGATATTCACCGGAGAATTCTATATGAAATGGAAAAATCACTTGCAACTTAAAAATTACAAATTAATCTTGATATAACTTATTATGTGGTGAAAAAAAAAACATTTATCAACAATTTTTTATCCTATAACGTGATTTTTAAATTGTTAGTTGAAAATATATAACATTATTTAAAGAATACTTTTATTATTTGAATACAAAATATGATGTTTCAGATGAAAGTAAATATTTCATTTTAAGCAAAACGAGAAATTTTTTGATTTCCCAATTTATTAATACGTACATTTAACAACACAGAAAGTTACGATATTTTCAGCTTTTTGTACATGATGAAAATTTTATTATTTTACCCTTTATGCCTCGACTATATTATTAATATTACTTTTGCCTAAAAATATTAAAAATAATAAATTTACTTAAAACGTATTGTTGCTTAGTATAGAGCAAGATGACAGCAGTAAACATCTGATCCAGCAAACAAGTGACTTTATTGACTTTTAATTAATTATTATTTCTTATTATTTTCTAATTCATTTGTATTTTTAAATTCCTAATATGTTTTTTCCTCTATATTTTGTATAATCATTATCTGTTATTCTTCTGTTTAGATACTTCACACTTTTTTCTGCAGTGGCTGTTTTACTGCAGAGCTGTATTGGAGCAAAAATGTTTTGATTTGAAAAGGTGATAAAAATCTCTATTCTACGAATTAAAATCTATTAAAATCTCACAAAGCTAAGCTAATCATCTTTATTTTGATTAATCAATCTTCTTTAAATGGTATATAATTAGTAAGTATATAATTAGTAATAAAATAGAAGACTGACACCGTAATAAGTACAGAAATAATTGTGAAAGTCGTCGAATGAAGCAAGAGAGAAATCCTAAAGATACTTTATGTATTTATTCCGATAAAAATTACATAAAATCATATCTATTAAGTCATTTAAATCTCTACATTTATGCCTTTTAAAGCACCATTAAAAAAACTTTTTACAAAATTTAATATATGGATTAGTAGTAATACAAGGGCCGTGGTAGCCTAGTGGTCAGAGCACTGAATTTTAGACTGAAAGGTCCCGAGTTCAATGCTCAACATCAACAAAGGCCCACCGAGTGTATGTAGAATAAAGGCTAGTTAAATAAAGGGGTTTTGAAAGTCCTGTGGTTGGTCAGAGCAGTTACCATGGGTATTTATCTCAGGAGAAACTTTCACTCCCCTTCAGAGACATATTGAAATAGAACAAGTGGCGATGTTTGGCGCTGCCATCTATAATAGCTCTATCGAACACCCTTTGCTGCAGAAGTCTGACTTCAAACCCCCTGGGTGCAGTCCAATGGTAGCTTCAACACCACTCTTGCCCTTCAGACACACGTCTACAATAGCAATATTCCGTTTAGAATGAGTAACTAATACTTTACTTTAACTTATAACAAAAGCATTATTGTTTGCATCTAAGGAAAATATATTTAAAAGGAAAATCGCTTTTTCATTCGCATCTTATCAGCTTTCCTGACGTTAAAAGATCGTGGGGGTAGAATTTCAGTTCGGAAATATTTCTATTTTTCAATTGTAAGAGCATTATACTTGAACATTTTCCAATTCTAAAAATACTAAAACAAGTCGGAAATTGCACGTCAGACGTAACAAATAAAATGCGTTCTTACTATAACGAAGTTTATAAAATATTTAAAACTTTATTTTTAAATATATAAAATCTTTTGTGTATCTCAGTAAATACTAAATGCTTTCTATTATACAGGAATTATCTTGTAGTAAACCTCAGCAACGTTATATCAATTTCAATTTTATAAAATGTGAAATAATTTAATATAATTTAAATGCAACCCAAACAATGTATTCCCCAATAGTATTATGGAATAGAATACTTTGGTGGCCTTGTATATTAATAAAATATGTTATTTGCATAACAGATTGCACAGAATGTATCTTTTAATATATATTTCATAGATGCATATGAATTGTATTACATTCAAAAGAGTGTAACAACATTAAAATACCCTTGAAACTTTTTCCAATAGGCCGTAGTGTAACGGAATATTTTTGATTGTCCTTGTTATTAAACTATGAATCCAATTTCCATAAAATTTCAAATGAGTCGACAAAATAATCCACCAATTATGTATTTTAAATTTCGAACGATTCTGTTGGGCAGTTTTTGCGTTGTTATATGCAGACAGACGGATGGACAGGCAGACGAACGGACAAACAAACGGACGGATTAATAAATAAGCTGACCGAGTGATTTGCTTTGAAATTTTTGTTTTGTTTTATTTATGACCTATTTTGTGAGGTATTGCATTTCAACCGAGATTTGGATTGGTCTAGAACAGCCATACACGATTTTTTTTTCTCCTCGCGGGCCGCAAAGAATGTTTGCCAACGTTAGGCGGGTCGCAACACATTAAAAAAAAAAAAAAAACAATTAAAATTGTAAGATTACGAAGGAGGCACAACATAGCAACATAATAATTTCATATCATCAGTACGGTTGAAAGTTCGTCCCAAAAGAAATGTTATAAAAACATTTCAATGTCATTATTCCCAAACAATAAAATTCGTTATAGATTTCTATTTCAAATCTTGTAAAAGTAAATCGCGAAGTTGTTTGAAAAAAGTAGTGTAAAAATTTTGTGTGCCAATCTTTTTTCACGACAACCTATAAAATCTAGTATTAGTTATATAATAAGTATAAACATTATAGCGGTGGGCGAAGTGCTGCTGACGGAGGACTTCAACGCACACTCCACAGCCTGGGGATACGAAGACATTGACCAAAGGGCAGGGAACTCACAGACTTTCTCCTGCTACACTCCTTGTTCGTCCACAATCCACCAGACGCCAAACCCTCATTTAGAGTCTCACGGAGAGATCCGGACGGGAGGCTGAGGGAATTAAGGGGCTGGCAGGACTTAACCATAGCCACGGTCGCCCTGGGCAACGACATCAGTGATTGGCAAGTCAGCGACGAAGCCTCACTTAGTGATCACTGCTACATTACTTATATAATCAAAAATCATAAAAACATAGACTATCAGAGACATGGTCTCCAAACCAAGGTAGGAAAACATGCCAAATTCGATAAACTCATTAGAAAAATAAGAAACAAATACATAAAAGAACTCAACAAAGTGACAACAGAAGACCAACTGGACAACATTACACTGAAACTGCAAAATGAAATCACAACTATAGCTTTCACGTGCTACAAAAAGAAAAAAGCACCAGTGATCACTGCTCCACCGTGGTGGACGGACGAAATCGAAACAGCCAGGAACAAGGTAAGGGCTCTTAGGAGGAGGTATCAAAAGCAAACTGACGAAAACCTAAAACTACAACAACACACAGGTTTCAAAAAAGAAAGGGCCAAACTCAAAAAACTGATAAATAAAATCAAATCAAACATGGAAGGATTATTGCAGTAAAACAACGGACACCTACGGAACGCACTACAAACATGCAAGCAACAAAACCACGGGACCAGTGAAACTCGTTGACATACTAAAACAAGAGGGCACAACAACCATAAAACAAACATTAACACATTTCCTAGACAACCTGTACCTAAAAGACAGTTCAACACCACATACTATCAAGGCAGACAAAAATCCATTGGAATACGCAAAAGCACCAGTAATAACTAAAGCGGAACTCAATAGAATAATAAGAAACATCAAACAAAACAAGGCGCCAGGGTACGACTACATAGACTATAACCTAATAAAAAGAATACACACAGCAGCTCCACAACTTCTACTAACTCTGTTTAACACGTGTCAAAAACTAGAATACTTTCCCAAATCATTTAAGTTAGGCGTAGTCGTACTCTTCGAGAAACCAGGCAAAGACCCAACAAACCCAAAAAATTATCGACCAATCTGCCTACAACCAGCGTTAGGGAAAATGCTAGAGCGAATAATCCATGGGAGAATTAACTACCACCTATACAAAGAAAAATATTGGAGTAACAAACAATATGGGTTCAAACAGGGGACCTCAACAGAACATGCACTAGAAAACCTATTAAAAACAGTTAAAGAAGACGGCAATGACAATTATCAAACACTCCTAATAGCCTTGGACATCAAAGGGGCCTTTGACAACATAAGATGGCCAATTCCAATAAATAATTTAAAACAGTCTCCCTGCCCGGGATAAGATAATTACTTAGTGAACTGGGTAGTGAGTTTCCTCCAACAAAGATTTGTTTCATTAGAAGAAAACGGTATCAAGATAAAAAGACAAACTTATGGCGGTTGCCCCCAAGGCAGTTGTCTTGGCCCGCTTCTGTGGCTACTAATCGCGGAAACAGCTCTCAAAAAACGCTGGGGGAAAAATGTAAGAATACAAGCCTCTGCAGATGATTTCATAATAATTCTCGGGGGTAGGTCAAAAGACAAACTAAAAAGACTAGCAAACAGAATATTAAAAGAATTCAACGACTGGATAGAGGAAAACAACCTAACACTAAACAAAAAAAAAAAAAAACTGAAGTACTATACCTAAACAGGGGCCATTCTTGGAACCTTCCAACAGTAGACCCAAACATCAACATCATAGAGGGAATAGAGTTAAATGGTCAGGAACTACATGTCAAAGAACAAATTAAATACCTAGGGGTCATACTCCATAAAAACCTAAACTGGGAACCACACTGTCAAACACAAGCCGACAAGGTTAGAAAAAACTTCAAAAACCTAGCATACATGACAGCTAAAGGATGGGGTCTTAAACCTAACATAATGAAAATTTGGTACAACACAGTAGTTGAGAAGACGCTAACTTACGCGGCCCCGATTTGGGGTCACAGCCTTACGAAGAGGTGTAAAGAAATCCTCTCGAGCTGCCAAAGACACTTCGCACTGTCCATAGTCAGGGCCTATAGAACGGCCCCAACCTCGGCCCTATTGGTACTTGCTGGCCTGATTCCAATTCACTTTAAAGTAAACTATGAAGCGGCATACGGCACAGTCTCAAGATTAAGGAAGAATGTAACAATACACAACAAAATCATCTTTCACAGAGAGTACACTCAGAAAGTAAACATATGGCAAAACCACCCGGCAGAAACAATTGAACCACGTATAGGCCACAACCCAAAAGACACATGCATTTATACATACGGCTCAAAATTGGAATCAGGTGCTACAGGTTCGGCTTTTGTAGCTTTCAAAAATAATAAAAAAATAAAGACTTGGTCAGTGCCTCTAAGAAGTTGTAACAGCGTCTTCCAAGCCGAACTACTGGCTATACATAAAGCAGCGGAATGGGGCAATTCATTGTGTGAGCCATACAGTATTAAGTCGGACTGCCAATCAGCAATAGATTCATTAAGCAAATCATTCAACACCAGTGACACAGTCAACAAAATACACAACCTAATCAAAGATTCAAGAAACAATTTTAAAATCAGCTGGGTCAAGGCGTATGTCGGCATCAAGGAAACGAAGAGGCCGATGTATTAGCCAAACACGCAGCACTAAACCAGAACAATGAACGTGCATACTACCTGGAAAAACCTAATTCAAAACTAAAAAGAACATTAAAAGACTTAACAACTGAACAGTGGCAGTTCGAATGGGACTATGGGGACACAGGCAGGGAAACTTACCAGTACTTTCCAAAAGTAGACGAAAATAGATTAGTTAGCGACTACCTACTCTCACAACTTTACACAGCTCATGGAGCATTCCCAGAATACCTCCACAGATTCAAGAAGGCACACACACCGGACTGTGATTGCGGTTCGGAGGGTACGCCTAAACACTACCTGCTACACTGCCCACTCACACAAGCAGATCACCTAGCAAACATAACAACAGAAAACGAAAAATTATGGCATAAACAATTAGCAAAAAACAAACACGTACAGAGAAAGGCAAAAATCATAATCAGGTGGCTCCAAGACAACTGCGACAACATCACGTCACTGATACATCAGAACACATAGACAAATGACCACACTTACAAAAAAAAAACCTCGCAATCCTTTACTACAGCCACTAATCCTTCATGTATCCGCGCGCATTTTTGTGTTATATGTTATTATATGTAAAAAAAAAAAAAAAAAAAAAAAAAAATTAAAAACTTATAAAACGGCCTAGGATTCCTATCGCCACAAAAAAATTATAAAACAGTATATTTTATGTTCCAGCAGTGTGCGGTAGTCGTGCGATATCAGCAGTATCCAAGGCCCGAAACAGGTGCCCCGCAGGAACTTCCTGCATGCACGTCGCAAGACATCACGGATCTGCAAGTCGCACACCATGACATAGTAAAAAGCTTCACCCGCTTCCGGCACTGCTTGTCCGTCCTATATGTTATTAAAGGAAAAATGGCCTAAGTCTAAAACCCTACGGTCAACAATAAAAAATCATAAAATGCTAAATTAATGATATGTCTTATGATCAGATCAGTAAGCGGTAGTCGTGCAGTAACAGCAGTATCCACGGCCCGAAACAGGTGCCCCGCAATAATACTATTGCAAGCACGTCGAAAGACATCTCGGATCTGCAAGCTGCACATTACGACAAATCAAAAAGCTTCATCCGCCCCCGCCTAACTGCTTGTCCGTCCAGATGTAAACAACATAAGATATAGATTACAAAAAAAAAAAAAAATCAAAAGGGAATTCACGGGGTGTGCTTGGGTTAAGTGAACTATCTGGTTAATTTTAAACAATAGCAATGTTACTAACCCATTTACCTTCCAGGATTACCTCCCCTAGGACTTGGCTCTCGAAAATTTCAAGTTGACCTAATCGACGCAGGGACTCAAGGGACCCTGTGCGGTCCGAAGAGATTCGGGAGCACCAATCAAGTCCACTGCACCCGAACCGTACAGGTTGACCTCATACACGCAGGGACTCAAGGGACTCTGGCCAGTCCGACACCGTTATGGAATCCCCCCCCCCCTAGTGGGCTAACGCCTCTCAGGCTTTCAAGTTGACCTCATTGACGCAGGGACCCACGGGACTCTGTGCGGTCCGAAGAGCAATGGGAAGCAACCTACTAGCCCACTTACCCCGAACCGCACACGTTGACCTCATCGACGCAGAGACTCAAGGGACTCTGTGCGGTCCGAAACTTGTTCGGGGTTTTCCTTTTTCGTTTTTTTCCCTTGTTTTTTTCTAGTGGCAGTACGCCTCTTTATTAGATGCATTTGGACTCTGTCCGCACGAGCTACCAGACCCGCTCCAATGGGACAGCCCATGGAGCACTTTTTTTTTCTTTTTCTTTTTTTTGGGTACGGTAGAAAGGAGGGATCTAGTCATCACCAGCAGCGATTCGACTGCCTTGCATTTCGGCCCAAAAATTCTCCCTTCTCTGGCGCTACTTAGCATTTCGGCTTTTTTAGTTTTGGTTATTTTTTTTTAAATCTCCCTCAAAATTGTCCCCCCTGTTGTCTGCTAAGGACATGCCACCGTCTCGGCTCAAAAAAATTTTAGCTCCAGCCCCATTTTACCTGGCACGGCGAGTGGGAGTGATGTGCGGTGCCAAACTCAGTACATTGACAAAGGCAATAAACCACTCAGTCCAGTAACCGTTAGCCACAATCAGCCAACCTCGGCACTTGTCTGCGTAGATCGTCCCCACTTTGCCGGCTAAAATTCCATCACGTACGCTAATGGCGCCTGGTGCATGTAAAATCCGTCGTGGGTGCAAAGTCCTCCAAGTTACCTGTGAATTATACCTCTGGAGGTGCCTTGCCAGGTGAAGGTCTCGTCATCTGATCAAGGCTCTAAATTACGAGACCATCTTGCGAAGCCAATTGCAGTTCAAACATCAGGATGTACCATTAATTAACAAGCGAAACAAAGTATGCTCAACGACAAGCAATTACTGCAGAAATGATGGCATGCGAAGCAAAGTTTATTGCCACTGCGTGGCAATTAGGCGGTTGTCCGCCCCGATACCAGGTATCTAACACGTTAAGTTGAGAAGGTAGGGGCCGGGGGTAGGGGCCTGGCACGGCAGGTAGGGGCCTGGTCATCGGTTAGAACGAAAAAAAGTATAAACATTAGAATATAAAAATGCAGAATTTCTAAATTAAAAAACAAAACAAATCAGGAGATTTTAGCTGATTATACAATCTTTTGCTCGATGCAAAAACTTGATTATTATTTTTTTAATTGAAGAAATATATAATGCAAACTTTATTTGGAATAAAGTTCGATTGATATTGAAGCTTAAGAAATGTAAACACATCACTGTAGCACAAATATAAACTACATGTAAAAATACCTTTTTAATAAGAAAATTGCATTTAAATTGTTATATTATAATTACAATTAATTTTATGTAACAGGATATATTTTGTCTTGCAATGGAAAAAAAAAAAAAAAAAAAAAAAAAAAAAAAAAAACAGTGGCTGTCTTGAATATTTTTTACGCACATCTCAAGCTTTAAAAATATGAATTAATGATTATATGCCCCGGGCCGCGCATAAAAGATTGCCGGGCCACATGCCGCTAGTGGGCCGAAGGTTGAGTATGACTGATGTAACGTTTTTAAGACAAATATATAGTTATCTTCTTTCAACATTAACATTACTGCAATGTAATGCAGGCCTTTCATAACAAATATGGACTATCAAAATACACAGTAAATACTTAAAAATATTAATGATAACTTTGTCACCTTTTGCTTCAATTGAAAAGTTGGATTTTTGGGCTATATTTCATTCCAGATCACATTGTTTCTCATCTGTCACACTCCTTTTTAAACAACCTGTGCGATTGACATACATTACATTCAGATGACTAAAAACCAGCCTTTATTTTTAAATATAAAGGTTGTTGCTATTTTTTCTTTATTTAAATATAATTAAATAAAAATTATATTAGCTGAATAAAAATTTTAACTAAATTAATTATTAAATATTAATTGTAATTAATTATTAACTGAATAAAAATTCACAAAATTAAATTTAGATTTCTCGGTCGAAAGTCATCGTTTAAAATTATTAAAGATTTCTTTATTTTGGAATCAGCTTTATTAAAATCACTAATAATGAAAAAAAAATAATAATAATTTCTACTCAAGTATTATTATCCGAATTACAATATTATCGGAGTAAGAAGATGGTACTAATTTTGAAATATATTTCGCTTGTTTTAAAATTAAGATTTCTTTCTAGTTTCCAAAATTTTTATAAAGATATCTAATATCCACCAGAGATTTTTGTATAACCTGAAAAAACTTTTTTGGAAACTTTAAAACTACAAATTTAGTTTGATATAACTTGTTCTGCGGGGAAAATAATGTTGATCATGTAGTATTTTTCTTTTGAAGAATCTTTATAACTTGATTTGGAGTCAGTAAGTAAAAAGTACATTATTTTATTTTAAGAAGAATTTTTTATGAAACGGGTGATGTTTCAAGTGAAAATAAATACTTCATTTTGAAAATGGTACTCACTACGCGGTCTTCGACTTCATTACGTCCTGGAAATTCAGAATGGAATTAAATTTATAAAAGATTAAGAACAACAACAAAAAATCTCATGCGAAAGTAACACATAATATTAATTTTAATGTTAAGGATAATGATGTTATTTTAATAGACTGCACGAAAAACACGTTTTGGAAAGATTTCACAAGAAGTACTATCTATTGCAGTCGTTGCCATAATGCGACTTTTGAAAAAGTCCTTCATAATTGGTGAATTTCTATCTAGTTAGTCTTACATGCGGGGATAGAGTCCAAAATTATTTAGATAAGTAGCAATTATTTCACACACACACAAAAATCGAGATTAGAAATAAACACGATAACACAGTTTCACAATTTTATGTGATCGCTTTTCACGTGTTTTTCTATAACAACTGGTTTTATGAGAATTATGTTAAGGCGGCATTCACAATTTTTACCCTCCCCATTTCCACCCCCCCCCCGGGTCGATTTCGGCATCTTGCAATTCTTTCCGAGATATTAGTCGTTTTCAATGCTTTTGATGAGTTTGAAGCCTTATCATGCGAACAAAATGTAGTAAATACAAATATGCATACACACACATATCTATCGAAAACAGATGTTTATGATGATGATTATGTTAAAATGTTAGATGTTGGTGGTTTTTGGGTTCCTAGGGTTGCATAATTTTATACAGTAAAATTAATAGTACCAAAATTAATATTACCATAATAATTAATATCAATTGTAATATTATTAGTATATTAAAATTACGAGAACGATTTTATACAAAATAATATTAATTTTAAGATTAATGTTAAAGCTGCTAATATAGTTGGTTATATGAAAAACACGTTCGTCGAACGTAGAAATGCTTACTTTAGAGCTGATAGTATCTTAAAAACCTGCATCCGGCGTTGAGAGAAATATAAATAATATATTATTTCTCGGAAACGTCCCTAAAAATGAATTATAGTAAACTAAACTTTGCGTTTATAAATGCTTTTTAAATGTTGAAAATATATTGGCACACGGGATTCCTAACTATAAAGATTGCTTTTTAAAAAATGGTCCGCTCGCAATAAGTTATTGTATATTTTCGTTTTCAGATTTAAAAGCACAGTTTACCTTTTCAAATAAATAAATAAATAAAATAAATGAAAAAAATTAATAAATAAAAAAATCTTTAAATGGTGAATTCATTGCATCTCAATCTTCAACTAAAAGTAAATAAAAAAACAGCCTATTTAATTAAAATTTGTAAAAAAGTTTAAGAAATTTGGATTTTTAAAAAACCATACTACTTTTTTAAATATCGATTTCTTACCCAAAAATTTTCATTTTAGATTTTCAAATGCGCATTACACGAGACTGCGAATGGAATTTAACAAACATCTTATATTACTTTCAAAATATTTTCATTTCTTGCTGTGATATGTAGTGTAAAACGATGAAATCTAACGCATCTTCATATACTTTTATTTAAGTAAATAATAATAATCTTGAGATTAATTTCATGAGCAGATTTATCACATATACATTAAAGAATATATACAAAACGTTTTAAATCTACATCACAAATACAAACACGCACACACACACACAATATATAAAGTGAAAAAATATCTTTGAAAGCTTCTTATTTTAGGGGTAAACTGAGATGGGTGTATTAACAAAATTTACAAAATCTCGTGCTATAATTGCCGTATGGGCAAATTAGTCACAATTAAACAAGCATTCATTTGATATTAAAAAAAAATTTTTTTTTTGATCAATCTTGAAATATACAGTCCCTTTAAGAATTAATTTTACAGTTTAGAAATATGATTGCAGTAATGTAAGAGTCGTTCTAAAGTTCCTTTCTAAACCAAACTTTGATAAGTTAAATGAGTACTATTGGTTTAGTGTAAGAACAAAATTCTCCATTAAAATGTGTCAGTAATCTGTGTAAACAGATATATAAAAATTGAAAGGTAAAATTTTTAATTTTAATTTTAAATTTTTTTACTTATATTCATAAAAAATCAAATGTCAGCAGGAATTAATGTTTGAGGATATCAAATCACCCATCAAAAGGGAAATTAAATGCTCGTTCTAAATTAAAAGAAAATTTTGTAGCACTTTGACAAAGGTAATGTTAAACAAAAGTCTGATTTTTGAGCAAACGTTAAGGGTCACAGCAGTTTTTGGCAAATGTTTATTATTAGAAGTCTGGTTAACCCATAAATTTTGTTTAGTAAAATTTACCTATTCCCGAATAGTATTCATTTTATATTGTTCATTAATTAAAAATCAAAACACAAGTTTCAATGTCGAATCATATACTATTCACACTGTGCATTGGAGAAATGTAGTGTAAAATCCAAGCGATTCAAATGACAGTTAAAAATACTGTTACAAAATGTTATTATTTAAATGAAAATAATAGGAGAAGGCGGAAATTTTTGATTTTTCGAATATTTTATCTGGAATATTTAATCTGGAATTTTCCCGTTACTCTCAACTAAAAAGGAACATTTCTATTTGTTTTTGAAGGAACATTTCGTTTTTAACTTTCAACGAATAACGGTAAAAGAGAAAAATCATAGAGATTCGAAACTGTCAAATGATTTTTTAGAAACCCACAACTCGACCCAAACTTGACATATTTCTTTCCACACTCCACTCGAACCCAAAATGTTCCAACCCTTTCATCTGACCCGAACCCAAAATGAAAGTAAAATAAATCATGTTTCAATGCAATTATGAAAAATAAATAATTATTTTATCACTAATGTCAATTTTTTTATTAGAAACATGAATAAATCTATATTCTATATCATTTAAATATAGTAAAACCTCTGAATAGTGGACACCTCAGCATCATTAAATAGATTCCTTAATAGGTCGTGTTGTCCCTAATTATATTTTTTCGATTTAGTATGGCTCTAATTATTTTTCTGCAGATTGGTTCACCATAGAGTATTTCCTACAGATCATATTTAGGGTTTCTGCAAATCGGGTTGGGTGGTTAAACTTTAGAAATAAATTTATATTCGAATATGAAAAAGTACGTATTTAATTTACTAGAAAGTAATAAATAATAATGTACAATCAAATGTATATATTTACAAGAAATGTAATCACTGATAAGAACCTTTAAGAACCTTTTTTTCCTGCTCTTGGAATATAAGTACTAATATTATCAACATTTCATTTTTGACACACACAAAAACATACGTATTGTGTTTGTTATAGTTAAGCAGGTATACACTTATTATTAAGTTTGTTTAGGTTGGGAGATACACGTGCATTCCTTTCAGAGTTACAAGCATATGAATATGTAGGGAATGGAAAAAGCATTAGGTAAATAGAGGTATCACCTTTTTAGGAGTAAGTGAGGTTGTTAATTGAGGTCTTGTATATACATTTTTAACCTAAAAAAAACATCGTAAATATTAAAAAAAATCAATTCAACTGAACCTGACAGCAATAATTATAGCGCATCCCGAAATCCACCTAACCCAATACCGATCCACAGTGAAAAAATATAGTCCCATCCTGACCGAACCCGAACCTGCTAAGACCTGATGTGGGAAAAGCGGGTGACCTGATGGAGGACTCTAATATGATATGACGTAACAAGTTCTTTTCTGGACAATTAAGTGAATAAATTTTAACCCGACTCATATGCTACTTCTTTAGCATAACTTTCAGCGATAATACCCTCATAGGTATATAATATGGTGAATTTATGAACAATAAATATTTTAATTTCAAATAAGAATGTTGGAAAAGATAAAAATGTATTTTTATTACACTTTATTTTGTCGATACTTCAATATTTCTTTCTACTGTTGAGTTACGAAAGTGCTGGATTATAGAAGCATTCTAAATAAGTCCTAAACTTATAAAAAATAGAACATTTTTCTTTCTTAAATATGATCCACACAATTGCCTAGGTGCTTACTGAATATATATGCATACACTCCATTAACATACAATGATATACATATGACGTGTCACTAATTGTGATAATAAGTCCTTGCTCGATAATTTTTTTTAGATTAATGAGTTTTCTACTATTAATAGCAGAGTTTATGTCATTAAAATTTAACAACCATATTATTCCAAAATTGCGGTTGAATTGCACACAATCCGCGCACAAATCTTTATATATATATATATACATTTTAGGAATGTTGTATCAAGTTACTTTCTTTTCTTCCAAACTTCCACTGAATTGTAACACAAAATAAAATGCGATACATTTGTTCGATTTGAAACTAATTTTTTCAGTTTTTGGATTAAACTCTAAATAAAAAGAATAAAAATAAAAGCAAATTTCAGACAAAACATCTGAACTCTAACAGTTAATCTAACACTTTTCAAATATCAAAGAAAAAAAAGACACTTGGTACTTTCCGGAGGGATTTCGCGCTCTTCTTTCAGAATAATCTGTTTTCCTAAAAGAAAGAAAGAAAAAAAAAGATGGAAAGCTAAACCTTGTCGGTGGCAGAAATCGATTTTCCCGAGGAATGTCTCATCAGTCTCTACATGATTTCTTTCTGCATGCATGATGTCCATCGAAATATCATATACAGTCCTGTATTGAAATACATATTTCATAAAAGAATGATATAATTTCCCTTCATATTTTTGTTTAAATTTTGAAAAAAAATGTATTTCAGTGTAATTTTTGAATAACTTACATTTCCAATCAACTTTTTTTCATTTTTCATTTGAAAAGATAAAAAAAATAGTTTCTTATGGCCTGTACACTATAAGAAAAAATATTCTATATACTTACTAATAGTTTTACAGGTTGTTAAGAAAAAAAAAAAAAAACTGTAATTCTAACGATGTAAAATAAAAAAAAATCTGTACTAACATTTTATCTGTACGCTGCGCAATTAACAAAACAAATACAAATGGACAAAAGTAGTTTTTATAAAGCTTTAGCAATCTGTAGCTTTGCAAAATAATACACTAAAATTTTAGCTGTATCCGGGGTTGCAGTTACGTAAAATGTTCTGGGCATCCCAATCTCTTTAAAAATTCTTTGAAATCTTACAGCCTTTTTGATTTAAAATGCAAACGTATATCTGTTAGATTAATTTTTATTGTTGCCGTTACGTAAAATGTTCAAAAGAATTCCAGTTTCCTAGAAAAAAAATTGGTGACTTTACATGTTTTTATTTATTCATTTTTATATTATTTATTTTTTTCATAGGAAATTGGGATGACCAGAAATTTTTATGTAATTGTAACAAAAGAAATTTAACAGATACACGTTTTTTCCATTGTATGAGAAAGAAATGTGTTAAGATACTAATATTTTTATAGGAAATTGGGATTTCTAGAACACTTTATGTAACTAAAAAAATAAAATAAAAAATCATGAATTTACACCGGTTTACCGATAAAATTTTAGTAAGCATATCGATTTCTGTAGACTTACAAAACTAGTTTTGTGGATTTACATCTTTTTTCTTGTAGAGTATACCGATAACATTTTAGTAAATAATCAGATTTCTGAAGCTTTTACAAAAGCTAGTTTTGCAGATTTAATTTCTTTTTCTTTATAGTGTACCGAACAGAAAATATAGTTTCACGATTCTTTAATTTTAAGAATTCAGATAATTTATGAAAACACAAGAAGCTAAAATGCATGGCATCCGACGGCAGAAGATTACCATTTTTTGTCAATGTTGAATTTGAATAGGAATTTCCAAATTTAATCAATTTAGCAAAAATCGTCAAATTGACTGTACTTTTTTAATAATATAAAAATATTTTTCGTTGAAATGAAACAATAATACTACTGTTTATAAAACTGCAAAGAATAATTTGTAACAATTTACAATATACTTTAATAGTGTTTATGATTTAGATTTGTCTGACCGTCAATCTAAGAGTACATTTTTCATTTAAAGAGTGTGTTCTTAGTAACTTTCCTAAATATAATCAGATTTTCAAACGAGTAATCTATATTACTGATACTTAATTCTAAATGTTCGTATTGAAAATAAAGCATATAGCGTTTATAGTTTGTTTACAGGGTTTCTTAAAAAACTCTGTTCCAATACTGCCTATGGAGAAAAATCATTTGCAACGTACTTTAATGATGTAGCTGTATTCCAAACATTTTGAAACTGATATACAACACTAATGTGAACAATTGGAAAACTGAGTGCAAACTATGGTGTGCGTAGTACTTTTTGTTAATTTACAGGAAAAACAAAAGAATTTAGTTATTGCATTGTCTATGAGCAAAAACTGTAAAAAGTCTATTTTCAAATTCTGTATGCGGTTTTAAATTTAATTAATTTCTTATATTTCATTTGATGCATATAAAATGTGTAGATTATATATAGAGATTTACAAGAAAAAAAATCCGAGTTTATTTACGCTCATTAGCGAAAATTGTGGAAGAAGAATTTGTAACTGTTTTATGCGTTTCCTAGCAGAGCTATTAATAGAATATCTATGATGACGGTACTCTCTTTTTATTCTTTTCCCCCAGTAAAAAATATTTTGATGTTCTTTTCCATTTATCTTAGTTCAATCAATGTATTGACACGCGTATTGCGTTTTAGTATCTTCATAAATAGCATATATTTACGGAAGAGCAATGAATCTTTGATCCCTTCTAAACTGCACGTGCTTTGACCAGGATTTCCGATCAGTCAAAATCTGCCCCGGCCATTAATCATAATGCTCACATAATATATTTTAATATTTTGAGGTACATTATAGTTTTCTACTCAAGAAAATTTACTTTTTTTATTTAGAAAAGTTTTCTGTGATTCTTATATTCCCTTTACATTCAAAATTGTAATAAAAAACATATTGTAATTGCTTGAATTACAAATACACTCTTAGATAAGTTAATGTTTAAGATATAAACCTAAAACTATACTTGGTGGATATTTATAAAGGTCATTACAATATACAATACCATAAAAAAAGACTTTTTAGATCGCCTTACAACAGCTTCACGTATAACACAAATGACTGAAAGCAAGGTTTCTTAAAGTTCCCTTTGGAGACAAAATTGATTAAGTCCAGTCCCTTAATGCTTATAGCTTCTTGCTATATTAGAACTGGACATGCAAACAATTTAGTTTTATTTCGAAATCAGTTCCATCCCAAAAGGGTCTAAAGAGAGCTGTAATGTTAGCTTGTTTCTTCCGATTTGTAAGTGATGTGTTTAGCTGGCAATGACTATTAAACAATACAATGTAATACATTTTCTAAGTTAAATCACAGACCTTTTGGTTGAACTTCTGAAAAACAGAAAAAAACATAAATGTGTCACGTATTTTTCTGATAGGTTTGGGGATTTCGAAGTGAAAATTTTCTATGTAAGGTGGACTGTTCTCAAAACCAACTTGTTTTTGTTCTTTTAAGAGATCATTTGACTTTATTTTATTTTAATTGAAAAACAGTAATAAAGTATAAGGCAGTTTTAGCTTAAACTTACAATAATAAAATGAACACTTAAATTTGTATAAGTTTTCTTAATTAACCTTATTTTGCCTGTTTTATTCTGTAAAATAAGAAGAATTTTTTAAATAAGAACAAAAAATGTCTTAGTTATTCTTGTCGAATCGTTCATTAAAAAAAAAAAAAAAAAAAAAAAAAAAAAAAAAAAAAAAAAAACTTTGTTTTTTTTTCTATCATTACGATCACTTGTACACTTTAAAAAATATCATTCTTTTTTTGAAAATTGACCAAGAAAAAGTTAAGTTTAATCGTTTAGAAAACATTAACCATTTGAAGATGAAACATATTTCTATGAAACAATGTTGTTATATTTTCTATTTAAGATAAATATGTCTTCAAACTTTTTTGTTGTTGTTGTTTACTCACCAAAAAGTATCTGTTAATACGATTTTTTGAAATTGGAAATATTTATGAATTAGATTTTATTTTAAATTTTACTTTCTAAAATTGAAATAAAAAACATATTGTAATTGCTGGAACTACACATACTTTCTTGGAAAAGTTATCGCTTAAGATATAAACCTAAAACTATTCTTATTGTAAGTTTGTACAGGTCATTTGAATATACAACACCATAAAAAGATACTTTTTAGATCTCCTTACAACGGCTTCACGTATAAGACAAATAAGTGAAAGCAAGGTTTCTTAAAGTTCCCTTTGGAGACAAAATTGATTAACTCCAGTCCTTTAATGCTTATAGTTTCTTGCTACATTAGAACTGGACTTGTAAACAATTTAGTTTTATTTCGAAATCAGTTCCATCTCAAAAGAGTCTGTAAAGAACTGTAAAGTTTAGCTTGTTTCTTCAGATTTGTAAGAGATGTGTTTAGCTGGCAATGACTATTAAACAATGCAATTTGATACTTTTTCTAAGTATAATCAGAGACGTTTTGGTTGAACTTCTGAAAAACAGAAAAAAACACAAATGTCTCACGTATTTTTCTGATAGGTTTGGGGATTTCAAAGTGAAATTTTTCCCTGTAAGGTGGACTGTTCTCAAAACCACTGTTTTTTAGTTCTTTTAAGAAACCATTTGACTTCATTTTATTTTAATTGAAAAAACTGTAATAAAGCAGTTTTAGCTTAAACTTACAGTAATAAAATAAACTTAAATTTGTACAAGTATGCCTAATTAACTTTATCTTACCAGTTTTGTTCTGTAAAATAAGAAAAAATTAATAAATAAGAACAAAAAAAAATCTTAGTTATACTTGTCAAATCCTTAATTTAAAAAAAACAAACAAACTTTAAAATATATTTTTATCATTACGATTACTTGTAAAGTTTAAAGTAAATCATTCTTTTTTGAAAATTGACCAAGAAAAAGTAAAGTTTAATTTTTTAGAAAACATTAACCGCTTGAAACATTTTTCTCTGAAACAATGTTCTTCTATTCTTTGTTTAAGAAAAAGGCCTTCAACCTTTTCCCCCCTTGTTGTTGATGTTTATTCATCATAAAGTCCCTTCTAATGCGATTTTTCTAAAATCAGAAATATTAATGAATTTTAAAATTAATTTTTTTTTATTTTATGAAATCAAGAATATAATTTAATACAGTTATGGAGTTTATTTTTTACATTAAAAAATCGTTTACACTGTGCTAATGACGGAAGAGGAAAGAATTTTCATGCCAATTTTTGACCCCTTCCTGTTTGCAAATTTTCTGCCCAGGATTCTTTTTTAAGCCAAAATCTGCTCCGGCGTATAAACCTAATGCACCAAATTATAACACTATAAATTACCTATATACACTTAAAAGACATATTTTATACAATTTCCATATTCAAAATAATTAATTTTCTTGAAATATAAACATTTTCTGTGATTCTGACATTCACTTTGCATTCTAAAATTAAAATAATGAATATATTGTAATTGCTGGAATTATAAATACTCTTATGGAGAGGTTAATGGTTAAGATATAAACCTAAAACTATCCTTAAAGGAAGTTTGTACAGCTGCTTTTTAATATACATTACCATAAAAAAGAATTTTTAGATCACCTTACAACGGCTTTACGTATAACACAAATGACTGAAAGCAAGGTTTCTTAAAGTTCCCTTTGGAGACAAAATTGATTAAGTCCAGTCCCTTAATGCTTATAGCTTCTTGCTATATTAGAACAGAACATGCAAACAATTTAGTTTTATTTCGAAATCAGTTCCATCCCAAAAGGGCCTAAAGAGAGCTGTAAAGTTTAGCTTGTTTCTTCCGATTTGTAAGTGATGTGTTTATACGGCAATGACTATTAAACAACACAATGTGATACTTTTTCTAAGTTAAATCACAGACCATTTGGTTGAACTTCTGAAAAACAGAAAAAACATAAATGTGTCACGTATTTTTCTGATAGGTTTGGGGATTTCGAAGTGAAAATTTTCTATGTAAGGTGGGCTGTTCTCAAAACCAACTTTTTTAAATTCTTTTAAGAGATAATTTGACTTTATCTTATTTTAATTGAAAAACAACAAGAAGGTAGTTTTAGCTTAAACTTACAATAATAAAATAAATGCTTACATTTGTACAAGTTTTCTTAATTAACATTATATTGCCAGTTTTGTTCGGTAAAATAAGATGAGTTTTTTAAATTAGAACAAAAAATATCTTAGTTATTCTTGGAGAATCCTTAATTTAAAAAAAAAAACTTTAAGATTTTCTTTTATCATTACGATCGTCTGTACGCTTTAAAATGTATCATTCTGTTTTTCAAAATTGACCAAGAAAAATTTAAGTTTAATCGTTTAGAAAACCTTCATAATTTAAAGAAGAAACATTTTTCTTTGAAACAATGTTTTCTGTTAAGAAAAATATGTCTCCAAACTTTTGTTGTTGTTGTTATTTCCTCATCACAAATTACCTTTATAAGACTTTTTTAAAACAGAAAATATTCATAAATTATTAAAAAAAAAAAAAAAAAAAAAATATTATTATGAAATGAGGAATGTAAGTTAATACAGTTACGTTTTTATTTTTTATATTAAAGAGCTATTTACACTGTACTGTTTTTAAGTTGCATTTGGGTGAATTAGTTATTCTTTCTACATATTCCCTCAATTTAATGTATTTTAAACATTTTTTTAAAATCTATTAATAATGCTTTTTATTTATCCGAAGACTATTACTACTTAAACCATTAATCTTTGCTTTATCTGTGATAAATTTTAAAAGATTTTTTGTCCTTGTAACATTGGTGATGAAACGAAAATTTGTGAATTCGGTAAAATAAGATTGAGAGCATGATTTAAATCTTTGAAGAGCATTAGGGTGTTGTTTATATCGATGAATTTTTATTCTAAACTACCAATGGTACTTAGATTTTTCGATACTTTTCCAGTATAAGATTCTTGCCAGTTTTTTTTGTTTTTTTTTTGCATATTTTGGGTGAAAATTTGACAGTAATTAAACATGCTGTTATCTTCTACCACAGAAACCTTTATCTTTAATTTTATGGTAGAATATTTGTTGATATGCTATGTATTGTTTGACAAATGTATTGTTTCAATTGTTCATCCGAAGTGTAATTAAGACAATAAATGACACAATGCTCAAAAAAGAATTTTTTTTTTCTTGAGATGGACTTCTAAGATAACTTTCTTTTTCTTGGTTTCAAGCAAATTCTTTTATGTCCATTTTGAAACAGCGCCAGAATAAAAGCGAAATTCCCATTACAATATCGTTTGATATCATCTTAAGGAGGAATATTACATAATAGAAAATCGCACATCAAAGAAACATTTGCACTTCATATTTCATAAATATCAGTTTTTGCATGATATATCCCTATATATCCTCTAATATGCCTCGTTAGTGTGACATTTAAAAATAATTGAAATTAATTTTAAGTACAGATGATGTAAAATCAGGCATTTACATAAAAAAAACTTATAATTTATATATTTTAATAGATTAGATTAAACAGATAATTTGCAGAAAGCTAAATATTAATGTGAGCTACTATTAAAAAAATACATCCAAATTTAGATTTATTTGAAAATTAAACTTATTAAAAATTAATAATTAATTGCATAAAATTTTTAACTAAGAACATTTGCACTTCTTATCTCTTAAACACGTGGTTTTATATGATATATCCGTATATATCCTCTAATATGCCTCGTTAGTGGGACACTAAAAATTGTTTCAATTAATTTTAAGGAAGCACAGATGATGTAAAATCATACTTTTACATATAAGATTAAAAAACAAACAAACTTACAATTACATATTTTAATAGATTAGATTTAACAGATAATTTGCAGCAAACGAAATATTAATGTGAGTCAATGTTAAAAAAATAAAATACATCCGTATTTATAATTTAATTTAAAATTAGACTTATTAAAAATTACTATTCAATTGCATAAAATTATCCTTTTTACTTTTCGTTGAAGTAATCATCTATGAGAAGGCACAAATAAAGGCTAATAGTATAAGCGAGTTAAAAAATAAACAATCAAATGGGAAAATTCCAAAGTACATAATCATTCCAAGATATAAAATTAATCTATGAATAATCAGAAATATAGATATTACAAATAAAAATTTACATTTAATTAAATAAAATGCATTTTCAAAATAATTTCTTTAAAATGAATTAAGAAATTTTAGGCGAATTGTTAAAAAGTCTAACGGACTATTCAAATATTATTAATTAACTTGCTATTTACCTTTTTTTTCAAAACAGTCATTTAAAAAAAAATTCAATATCGACTTATTTTAACTCTAAACAAACTTTACTAAATGAATGTGGATTATTTTCATTACTAGTTCACTCACATATCATTTAAAAACAAACAAACAAAACACAATTACAATATCAGTTTTAAACTTAGATAAGTGACTGAAATTTTTGCTACAACAAAACAAAATTACAGTATTTTCTATAACTGAAACATTTACTTTTTGTTTCTATAATCTAATATCACAATTACCTAACAGAATTATTGTTTAAATAGTTCAACGAAACTGAAATTAAGGTAATAAAACAAAATAAACCAAAAATGCATTTTCTTTGAAAACTGAACGTTCGAGTTAAAGGTTAAAGATAACTTTTACAGCTTGTTTCATATCTCATCCATCAAGTCAATTTTTGAAAGACCGCCAGACATAAAAGGTAATTCCCAGCATAATATATAATGTGATATCATTTTTAAAGGATGAATATATGAATATCATATAACAGAAAAGTAGTAATTCAAACAATGAATGGAAGCATTATACTTCAAGCATTGTATCTCAAGCTAAAATATGCCTGTATATTTTCAGATATCTTGTCAGTCTGCAATTTAACCCTTAAGTGCAGGATGTTGCCTTTTGTCAACATATCCAATTTAGTCTTTTAAAATACCATTAGAATAATATTTAAGAATAGTATAGAATAATATTTAGAATAATAATCTATTATATCCTTAAAAAAATTCATTTTGAGAAAAATTCAGTATCGAACTTTTTTTTAATTTTTCATGTACGATGATCTTTCTACAATGATTTTACTTATTTAAACATCAAATACTTTTCACATCACTGAAAAAAAGGAAAACAAGTACATCAAAAGTTTAAACTAAATTCAATTAAACTAGTTTCGCGGAAAAAAAATATTCTTAATAATTGAATATTTTTTGTAACCAAAAAACCTATCTTACAATTTATCATCTCATATCCTCATTATCTGGTAATAATACTGTTTAAATAGTTCATCGAAGTTGTAATTAAGACAATATAAGACAAAATTCGCAAAAAATTCAGTTTCAATCTGTTTTTGATTGCGCGAGTTAAACTTCCAAGATAACTTCTTTGTTGGCTTCAGATCGCATCCATCATGTCAATTTTTGAAAGAGCGACAGGATAAAAGGAAAATTCCCATTACAATATCATGAGATATCATCTTTAAGGAATGGTCTATCACATAATAGAAAAATCGCAAATCGAAGAACGCTTGCAAGTCTTATCTCTTAAATATGAGGCTTTACATGAAACAGCTCTGAATGTATGTTCTCAGTGACACGGAAGTTCAGCTTAATTGATTTTATAAAAAGGACACTTGATGACAAACCGAACATCTTTTTAAAAGAATAGAACAAGACTTTAAATATTTTAATAGTTTTAATAAAAGTGATAATTTAATTTTCATTAAAATGAAAGTTAAGGAGGTTCAATAAGAAAAGGATAAATGTTAAATAAATAATTTATTTTGATCTTTTATCTCAAAATTAAACATTTATTAAATGAATATTTCGTAAATCAAAATGTATTTAAATGAAAAGAGTGTCGTTTTTATCTTTCTGTTGTTGTTATATTTAAAAAAAGCACAATCGACTATGAAAGAATAAAATCAGAAAAGTTCCATATGAAATCCACCATAAACCATTGCATAAAGTTTAAGTAATCATATCTAATTAGTGTTATAAAAAATGTAATCTGTGAATAATTAGACTTATAAGTGTAGTGCAAATCAATAAGTAATATTTAAAATGTATTTTAAAATTGATTTCTTTTGTTAATTAAGTAAAGACATTTTAGATGTGCTTTTAATTAAAAAATTATGAAAAGTTGGATAAAAACTTGTTTCATTAATTTATTCTTAGCTCTTTTTCTAAAATTCTTGACTAGAAAACTTCACTGTCTACTTAATTTTAATTCTTAACCTATGTGGATTTTACACATTTTCATTAAAAGTTTGTTTTTTGCATCAACGAAGAGAAAAATAATCAATCAACCCAAAGTTTCAAACTATATTCCCAAACCAAAATTTCCAAACAAAATACACACATACACACAAATGTATGCAAAACAATTAAATATATTATAAATAAATAAATAAATATATGTATAGATAGATAGATATAAAATTTTCAATTGATCCTATCACATCCTGATTTATTGGTAAAAATATTGTTTGAATTGTTATTACAGTTGTTATTGCAACAGTAAACAACAAAATTCGCCAATATCAGGTTTTAATCGATTTTTAATTATTCGAGTTAAAATTTCAAGACAATTTTTCTTTGTTGGTTTCAGATCTCATCCATCTTGTCAATTTTTGAAAGAGTGCCAGGATAAGAGGAAAATTCTCATCACAATATCTTGAGACATAATTTTAAGGGATGACTATATCATAATAGAATAATCGCAAATCGAAGAAGGTTTGCAAGTCTTATTTTTTAAATATGAGGCCTTACATGAAATATAATATAATTTTCAGTGACCACACTTTTTCAGTGACACCGAAGAGCAATTTAAATGATTTTATCAAAAGAACAGACGATGAAAAATCGAACATAGTTTTAAAAGAGTAGAATAAGAAAAATATTTCAATATTTTAATAGTTTTGATGAAGCTGATAATTTAATTTGCATTAAATTGAAAGTTAAAGAAATTTAATAAGAAAAGGAGAAATTGCTAGAAAAAGAGGTCACGTCGATCTTTGATCTTAAAATTAAACATTTATTAAATAGAGTTTTCGTATATTAAAATGTGTTTGAATAAGATTGTAATTTATATCTTCCTGTTATGATCATATTACAAAAAAAACTCGATCGACTATGACAAGAAAGAAAAATCAGTAAATTCCATATAAAATCTATCGTAACTCAGCATCTGAAATTTAATTAATCATAAATGATTAGTCTTATAAATTATATTTAAAAAAGCAATGTAATCTATGAATAAATGTAGTGCAAATCAATAAATAATACTTAAAGTACATTTTTAAACTGATTTAATTTATTTATTTTAGATAGACATTTTCGATGTATAAAAATTATAAAAGATTGGATAATAACTCATTTTTATTAATTTCCTTTTAAACTTTTCATGTAATTCTTTATCAAAAACTTCACTATCTACATAATTTTAATTTTTAACTTGCGTGGATTTTACTTATCTGAAAAAAATTGTGATAATAATAATAATAATTAACTCTACAAAGTTAAAAAAAAATCACAAATCAAAATTTTGACTATCCTTTATAACCAAAAACTTATCTTTCAATCGATCATCTCATACCTTGATTATTAAATAAAAAAATAAAAATATTATTTCAATTGTTATCAAGATTATAATAAAGACAATAAACTTCAAAATGCCTTCAAAATTCAATTTCATTCGATCTGTGATTGCTGGAATTAGAGTTCTAGTTATTTGTTGATTTCAGACTTCATCAATCATGTCAATTTTTGAAAGAGCGCCAGGACAAAAGGAAAATTCCCATTACAATAGCTTGAAGCATCATTTTTAAGGGATGATTATCACATAATAGAAAAATAAAAATCGAATAACGCTTGAAATTCTTATCTCTTAAATATATGAGATAGCCCTGGATATACCAAGATATGTCTCCTCAGTGACACCGAACAGTGATTTAAATGATTTTATCAAAAGGACAGATGATGACGAATAAAAGATATTTTTAAATCAACAATATATGACTTGCATTTAGATATGTATATGAATAATTTTGATACAATCGAAATTCAATTTGCATATAATTAAACGATAATGAGGTTTAGTAAGAAAAGGAAAAAAATGTCTTTGATCGTTTATCTAAAATTTAAATATTTAATAAATCGATTTTCATAATTCAAAATTTATTTGAATAAAATTGCCATTCTTATCTTCATACTTTAAAAAAAGCACAATTGACTCAAAAAGAAAAGAAAAAAATAGAGAACGTCCATATTAAGTCTACCGTAAATAATAGTATGAAAGTTAAGTAATCATAAATAATTAATCTTATAAATGATAATTTAAAAAAGTGTAAATTAAGAATAATAAGACTTACAAATGCAGTGAAAATCAATGAGTAGTATTTAAAATGTATTTTGAAAATGCTTTCATTTGTTTCTTTTAAAGAAACCAATTTTAGACATGCTTTTAATATAAAAATTTTTAAAAGGTTGGATAACAATTCGGTTTTGTCAGTTTTCTATTAACTTAAAAGATATCTTTATCAGGAAACTTACTATCAACTTAATTTTAATTCTTAACCTGTGTGGATTTTACTTATTTACATTACAAGTATTTTCCCATTTATTGAAAAAAAAAAAAAAAGAAAAAAAAATTATGTGAAAGTTTAAACTAAATTCGAAATTCACAGTTTTACCGTAACAAATTATAAATAATTGAATTTCTTTTGTCACCAAAAAGACTTTCTTTCAATTGATCACCTCATATTCTACTTATCTGGTATAAATATTGTTTCGATTGTTCGTCGAAGTTTTAATTAAGATAATAAACGGCAAAGTGCGCCAAAAATTAGTTACAATTGATTTTGGATTGTTCGAGTTAGACTTCTAAGAAAACTTTCTTTTTTGGTTTCATATCTCTTCTATCATGCCGATTTTTGATAGAACGGCAGGATAAAGGAAAATTCCCACTTCAGTATATTCAGATATCATCATGCAGGAATGACTATTGCATAATAGAAAAATCGCAAATTGAAGAACGTTTGCAAGTCTTATATCTTAAAAATGAGACATTACATGAAATACCTATGGATATACGATTTTTCAGTGACACCGAAGAACAATTTAACAGATTTCATCAAAAGGAGACATGATGACCAATAGAATATACTTTTAAAAGCGAAAAATAAGACTTGCATTTATATATTTAAATAGTTTTGATACAATTGGAATTCAATTTGCAGCAAATTAAAGGTTAAACAAGCTTAGTAAGAAATAGCAAAATATCTTTGATTTTTTAATGTCAAAATTAAACATTTAATAGATGGGTTTTTTATGATTAAAAATTTACTTGAATAAGATTGTCATATTTATCTGTCTATTTCCTCATACGGTAAAAAAACACACACACACAATTGACTATAGAAGAAAAGAAAAGAAAAAAAAAACAGAAAGATGATTAAGTCTTCCGCAAATCATCGTATGAAAGTTAAGTAATCATAAATAATTAGACTTAAAAATTATATATAAAAAAATGGTATAAAATATGATTAATTAGACTTACAAATGTAGCGCAAATCAATGTGTACACATAAAATATATTTTGAAAATGAGTTCTTTGTTATTTTAAATAAAGAAATTTTAGATGCGCTTTTAATATAAAAATTATAAAAAGGTTGGATAAAAATTCGTTTTTATTAATTTACTAGTATTTTTTATCTTTAATCAGAAAGACTCATTAACGACTTAATATATTTCTTAATCTTCATGAATTTTATCTATTTACATACATTGTAATTATTTTCCACAAGTATTTTCCCAAAAATTATGTGAAAGTTTAAACTAAATTCGAAATTCACAGTTTTACCGTAACAAATTATAAATAATTGAATTTCTTTTGTCACCAAAAAGACTTTCTTTCAATTGATCACCTCATATTCTACTTATCTGGTTGCAAAAAAATTTCAAAGATTCAAGCTAAATTCGCAAATCAAAGTTTCGCTGAAAAAAAAATCTTAATAGTTGAATATCTTTTGCAACCAAAAAACCTATTTTAGAATTGATCATCCCATAGCGTCAATATCAGGTTTCATTAGTTCATCGAAGTTGCAATTAAGACAATAAAAGGCAAATTGCGCAAAAATTCAGTTTGAATCGATTTTTGATTGCTCGAGTTAGACTTCCCAGATAACTTTCTTTGTTGGTTTCACACTTCATCCATCATGTCAATTTCTGAAAGAGCGCCAGGATATTGCAATATCTTGAGATATCATCTTTAAAGGATGACTATTACACAATAGAAAAATCGCAAATCTAAGAACGCTTGCAAGTCTTATCTTTTAAATATGAGGCCTGACATCAAATACATCTAAATATATTAAGATATGCCTCCTCAGTGACACTGAAGAGCAATTTAAATGATTTTAACAAAAGGAGATATGATGAAAATTAGAAGATATTTTTAAAAGAGTAAAGTAAGACTAACATTTAGATAGTTGAATAGTTTTGGAATAATTGATAATTGAATTTGCGTTAAATTAAAGGATAAATAGGTTTAGTAAAAAAGGAGGAACAGTTAGAAAAAGCATTCAGGGTGATTTTTTTTTTTATCTAAACATCGAACATTTAATAACTGAACTTTTTAATATTCATAATTTACTTGAATAAAATTGTCTTTTCACCTTTCTGTATTTTCAAACTCAAAAAAAGTACAATCGACTAGAAAAGAAAACAGAAAAAAAAAAGAGTACGGTAAAAAGAGTACCATATTAAATCTTCTGTGAATCATCGTATGAAAATAGAACTCGATTAGTAAATCACGTCTTTTAACTAAAACTATGTTAAATTTCGGTTAGGGGGTCGTATATGTATTGAGCTTTATACTTTATTGTATCAAGTTTGAAAAATTACGATGTTAACACCTAATGTACTCGCATCTATTGGAATACTTGCAAGTTTACAATAATTTAGATATCTATATTATAAAGGACAAACTTGTCCGTGCGTATCACTTTTGCGTTTTAAAGGTGGCATCAACTTACGGTGACATTTAACTTTAATGAGCTTGTAATTGCTATTTTCAAACTTTTAAATACTGCACATTTTAAACTTTTAAACTGTTGAGTACGAGAAACATACTCTTTAAAATGCAGTTTGTTTGAAATCTTTATTGCAATGTATTTGAAAAGTATACCCAAACTTACTCAATTTTTATTCTAAAATTAATTTTCAAGCACATTTTTTCTTTTCAGCTTTACCTTTAAAACGTGCAGACAATTACGAAATATAAATCTGCACTTAAATTAATATAAATAGCTAATAATTTGATTCCACAACAAAATTATAACGTTCACTAATTAATAACCATAATAATAAAATATAAATAAAGCTCTCATGTGATCAGATTTCACTTTTCGTACCACTTAAGAGAACAAAATGAAAAAAGTTGATTGTAAATGGCGAATCTTGGATATTGCTTCCTTTGACATGATAGCAATACGCAAATACGTATCATTTTTGATTTTTTCAAAACTGTTTATGAACGCATTATTGTTATTTTTCATATAAATAGGATTAAGAGTATTGTTAATGGGCATTCTAAAAATATTTTAATTATAAAAAATCTATTAGTGTTCAGGAAATAAAAAAGAAAGTTATGTAAGTCGCACAAGTCTAAAGTATTAAACTTGTGTGATGCTTTCTCACCGCAATCTTTGAGGTTTTTTGCTGACAATTTTTTTGATTAACTGCAATTATTTTTATTAAACAATCGATTAATGATATAAACTATGTCTAAAGTGGCCGATTAACTTTTGCCTTATAATACACATGTATGTGAAAAGCCACTCACAGAAGAAATAATAATCGAAAAATACCACATTCAAATCTGCGTCTTTAGTATGCGTAGGGGGGGGGGGGGAATTTCGAAAACAATATATATGACGGCTTTTCTCTTATATTCTGTAATCCGGCAAGCTCGAGTTTATCTCCTTGTTGCATCAAAAGTAACAAAACACGTTTCTTTCATCATATTTTTGGTATAAGAAAGTTTTTATTTGAATTTATAAGTAATTTTAACACATCAAAATGTTTGTTAAAAATTAAAAACTTCATTCTTTGTAATTTAATTTTTATCTTTTTCTTCTTATTTAAAATTAAATACGGACCATGGTAAGGTTAACAGAAAATTTCTTTTAAATACACCACTTTTATTAGAAACTAGGTTGATGCTCATTAAAAACAACATACCTGTGATAGAATTCCTTTGCAATTGCTAAAACGTTTAAATTCTAGTTTAGCAATAATGAAAAGTTACATTACATATTCTTCCCCTTATATAGTGCACGCTCTTTCGAGCGATGAAATTCTATTTCTGTATGACGCTATTTGTTTATAAAAAAAATTGTAATACAAAATATTTTCATATAATAAAGATAGAAATGTGTTACTTAAATATATAAGTGGAAACTTTTTTACAGTAATGCTGCACATGAATGTATGCAAACAAAATTTACTAAAAAAATTAGAAAGCATTTCAGTATGTGAAGTATACCTTACAAATTTTTCAAGCATTACCACGAAACTATGTTAGTTAAAATTTTCTCTTTGTCGATATTTTCTCAGATGAACTTAAATAATATTATCGTCTGTAACAGTTAAGAAATAAAGAGTATTATCCTGACTTTACTTCAGTTATCCACTTTAATTAAACAAGAGCTTTATTTCATCTTCTTTTTCTTTTCTTTGGAATGAAACTAGTTTTTTCTTACCTTTCAAATGTAAAAGAAAAAAAAAACCTCCCCTGACTGCAAGAAAGGGGTAGAGAAAAGTCCACGCAATATTTTACAGTTGTTTTACCAGGGATATTTTGTTAATAAAGCCAGCGAAATGACCACAGAAGGGTTTAAATAAAATAATGTACGTTTTTATATGAAATTCTTATGTTTAAATATATGTATAAATGTGAATCAAAAACTTTGCGTGAATTTCAACACATAAGCTAAAATTTCTAACAACGTTTTAACATACATTTACAAACATGACACAGAAAAATCACAAACAACCTTTTTATTCTTATATACTTAAGTCTACAGTCTGAGACAGAGAAAAAAAAGATTAAAATGGGTTCAAAGAACTTATCGGTTATAGCCCTGAGTACTGGTTAGTGAAATGATTGATAAGGCGAAAATAAGAGTTTATATATTTTATGGAATTGATGTAGCTGTCCGGGTATTGCTGAAAAAAGGAGTGATTGCGCAGGATCCCTCAACAGTGGCGAGAAAAAAGGGGTGCTGCTCGTATCAGTCACTAAGGAAGAAGTATATTTACTCAATAAGTCATTTGTTTAAGATATATAAACCCTTGCTTTCGCCTTTTAAATCAGTTCACTAACCAGTACTCTAGGCTGCGACCAAGGGTTTTTTTTTCATAATACATACATACAATAACAATAAGAATGAAGAGAAATTTGAAAAACGAAACACATCAAAATTTTATTAATAAAGTAGTCTAATAAAATTTAACTACGGTGCATTTTTTTTCCTTTACTCATGTATATATTACTGAAATACTGCCATTTTATTAACGCTTTCCAACAAAGTCGAAAAGTGTTTATGCATTCGGTTTGTCTGGCTATCTGGCCTTATGGTGGTCTGTCCGCGCTCTAACTCCCGTAAATATACTCGGATTGCTATGAAATTTTTATATGTTATTGATGTTTAGCCTAGCACAAAACCTATTGAAAATGAGGTTTCTACTATGATTAGTTTATTTATAGGGATAGTCAAAATTTTTCCGATACATTACGTTCTATGGGAAAAAAGTTTAAAATGAATTTTAAAGGTGTTACACCCTGTCAAACATATTCAAATTTGCATGTATTCGTAAATTGCACTAAAAAATGCATTCTGCAAAATATGCAATGAAAATAATAGCTACTATTCATTTACAGGGCCACTCAAAAGAATTTTATTACACAATAATAAAGGGAGGAATTGTTTGTGACATATTTTAATAACGTTAAACGATTTCAAGTATCATAAAACTGATGTATGCCACTGAGACTTAACGCATAATATGAAGTGCATTGCATTTACAGGGACACACAAAATATTTCACATCTTATATTCTTATCCGAAGTACTGTATATTATCGAAGATAGCCGATGGATGGATGAAATACATTTTGAATTATGATATGCGTTTTTAAATTTTACTTAATGTCTGCAAATTATATACTGTGCATAAATGTACAAGAATATACAAAAGTGCTCATAAAGGCTACTGAATGTGAGGGTAATTAACTTAGAGGTGGTTTTTAAGTAAATTATGCATTTTTACGTTGAACTGCTTTCCGTTTAATAAGAAATGTTTGTAGAATATAGATAAAAAGATGTACAGGGCCACAAAAAGAATTATCTAAATGGTCACGCATAAATTATAATTTCTGGAAATGTGATTTAAGTAGTTTTAAGAGTGTTTTAGTTTGAACTACATTTTAACAAACTGCTGGCGTGTAATAAAGGTACTAGGTAAATTACAGGGCTGAACAAAAGTATTCAAGTATTTTCCATCTTTTGGAATAAAGTGCTGAAAGAGAAATTTCAACCAATTCGTTACAATTCGTTAGGCATTTTCTTGCTAAACGAAACTTTCCCATTATATAGTATGTATATATATATATATGTACAACAACAACAACACTATATATATATATATATATATATATATAAATAAAACCGACGGATAAAATACAGGGCTGTTCAAAGGTATTAAATTCAAAAGTATTTGGTTATTGACAGTAGCATCTTACTACCCTAAATAACAAAGTTTTGTAAAAGATTTCAGGAAGTGTTGGAAAGTGTTTCATAATCAACGCTTAATACATGATTTTTCTTACTTTTTTTACATCGTTTGCTAGGAATAGCATTTATACGTTTAATTTCATTCATTAAATGTTTTATGATATTTTTTCTTAGTTTATAACTTGAAAAATGTGGACATTTTTGGGTGTTTTTGTACTTGAAGATGAATGAGTATATTAATTTCATTTATTTTATCGAAATATCGGAAATTCGTTACGGTATATAAATATATATTTTGCATTATAGTTTATTGGCAATCATTCTTGAACAATATATAAAAAATATCTAATGCCATGTGTAATGTATATAAGAGTTATTAATCGATTCTATTAATATATTTCTTTCAGATAATTTGTACAATGAAGATTGTAAATTTTCCGATAAAATGTTTTAGCAATCCAAGTTTACAGCACAATACGCCGCATTTAACAGAATTTAATAATATAATATGTACTAAGAAATCCAAAAATTCTGCATGATGCACAATACAAGCCCTTTTACTTTACAAATCAACAGTAATTCTGAGAAATGTTATTCGATTGTTTACTATACCTTTTATAAACAATTTTAATATTTCTACTTTTCTACAAATCATAAAAAATCAATAAATTCAGATACAGTTTTTAAACAAATTGCATTAGCAAGAACATTTCTTTTCATATTGATGGTATAAAAATTGAACTGTTTAGAAGTTTAAAAAACTGAGAGTAAAATAAATAAATAAAATAAAAATTTTCAAGGGTTGTCACTATCACTGTGACTTATATAGCAATATTTATGAATATATTTTTACATAAATTGTCATGTTTTGTTCATATATATTAAAAACCAGAAGGAATTTTCCTTTTAAAAGGTAATTTGTTTTTGAACAATAACAAATGAGGAATAGTACTGTAATAAAAAAATCTGTAAAGTTACTAAACTTTTTCCAGGAAACTGAGATTCCTAGAACATTTCAGGTAACGGTAACAGAACTAATCACGTAACTGGTTCTTTTACATAAAATTTTGCTGTTAGAGTTGCATAAAGAGTTCTATGAATCCCAGTTTCGTAGAAAAAGTTTAGTAACTTTACAAATTTATTTTTTTTTTACAATGTATATGTTTTGTTATATTCTCATTATATATAATTTATATTATTAAATTCACGTTCACTAAAAACAATTATCATATTAATTCAGTTCGCATTTTTAAAAGGGAATCAAACCTCGTTAAAATAATTTGGGAATTAATAAGAAAAAATAACGATGTATTGAAATCTAATTAATAAGTTTTAAAAGTAAAATCATGTTACCTGAAAATAAATTTAATTATCAGCCCGATTTATTTTTTGCAGATAACTCATATGCAATTCCAGATTAATTGTATTTGAAGATGCGTCTGTGAAAACCTATTCCCAAGAAAGACGTATTTTTTTAAAATCATTTATGCCTTTTTTTTAAAGGTCAGAAAAAAAGAATGATTGAGAGAAACATGCAAGATAAATTAAGGTTTCAGTTAGATTTCTTTTCAAAATAACTTTCTATTAATTGAATCAAAATTTTTTTCTTGGGATATCAAGTGTTCACAGCGATTGTAAAAGAATACAAGAAAAAACAAAACAATACGTCAAGCATAGATGAAACACTCTTTAACACATTTAGTATAATGTAACAAACCTGCACCGTTTAAAGAGTTAAAATATTATGTCTAATTCAACCATATGGTAAAGTATTTTAGTTTTGAAAATCTAATTTCCGCCGTTCCTGAATTTATTATTAAATCACTTTTTAACATGTAGTTGGTAGCACTTGTTCTGTTTAAGAATAAAGATAGATTTTTTTTTAAATTGTTGCTATATATGCTTTTTGTTTTGTTTGGAAACTAGCAGAATACCCTACTTGAGCAGAATACATTGAACAAGTAAAATATATTCCTTATCATAGTTCTTTAAATATATGAGTGATTAATAGTATAGAGTTTTATCAAGGAAATTTAATTTTTCAATTAAAGACCAATGTTGGCAATTAGCTGAAAACTTTTTTTTGTCGTAAACGATACTAAAAACAGAATCTGATTTTTTTCAGTAATTTTTTCATGATTTATTTCAGAAATTAAAGCCAATAAATACTTTTAAATTAATTTTAGAAAAATCAGGCATTCAAGAGTTAAATACCTTTTCTGAAATAATTCTTTGCTAAACGAATCAAATTACCGTTACTAGAATCTCAAAACACGATCGTATAAAAATAAGGCTTTAGTACTTGAAAGAAACTTATTTAACATCTTTTTTTTTTTTATTCTGGCACGGACAGTTGGAAAATTATAACTCACATGATTTATTTACAATTTAGAATAATTATGATAAAATAAATCCAGAGAATAGCTTTTCCACTGAAATCCTTCGTGATCAGAGGTACATCTTATCAAACTGTGTTTTATTAAAGACTCCGTATTCCGCAGTTGGCGGCGTTTGGTCAAATTTACAAACATTTTTTATTCGGGTCCAAGAAGCCTGTGTTCAAGCATTTCCAAATTTTGGTAATTACCCTTCCCCTCACTTTATTTCGCTATACAGTTAATTTTTAAAATACAGACCGCGTTTGTTATATATGTGTGTGTGTGCCAATGTAAGCTTGTAGCCATTCTCGCGTGAAATCATTATAATTGATAAACCACTGACATCGTTCCGACATTAGTGCAGATTGTGAAGTGGACACATACAAGCAATAGAATAAATTTAAAAAAGCAGAATATCCACGAAAAAAAAATAAAGAATCATATTTAATTTTCATACTGTTATCAGCAACATGTCATTGAAAGCATTTCCCACAATTCGAATGAAACCTCCTCACTTTGATGCTAAGAAGTCAATGTTAATTTAGAAGAAATTAGAATGAGAATAGCTACGGTTATCATAAAAATACCAGACAGCATGGATATTGGCGAGTGAAAAATTAAATAAATTTAGCTTCTTATCGGTTACATCAGCTTTTTGTGAAAACTCGCATTAACACAAATCGTGATTTCGCGCGCGTTCTGGCCAATGAGGAATGATAACGTCACGTCTAAAGCTCATGTCACGTCCAATATGAGTAATTCTGTAAAGTGCTCTGTCAATTCGGCTGTGTAAGGATATGAAGTAAAAATTATCTAAGAGCGCGAAACATCTCGGAATAAAATAAATAATAATAATAAAAGAAAAGGCTCGTTTGAAAGCATTCGAATTCTCATTAAATAATAGGAATGATAAAAAATGATGATATAATTTATGAATAAACTAAATGGTTTACTTATAAGAATATTGAGTAAGATAATAATTAATTTAAAAAGAATTTAATAGGATTAAGGATTGATATTTTTAAAGAATATGAGATTAGTGAATATTCCGGTAATTTAGCATAATAAAAAGAAATATCACAAAGGAAAAGTTAATAATATAACATATATATAGTGGATTCTGACCCTTTACGATATAAATGGACGTGGAATGTCTAAAATTTATTTTATTCCTCAAAAGTGTACAAAAACATTTTCACTCTTTGCCTTTTCTAATAATACGCCCTTCAAATTTTAAATTACTTTTATTTTAAATTATTTAAAAATTAATGACATTCATGTAATCAAATAAAATTTAAAATCTATTAAATATTAACTGAATAAATAATTATAGTGAAATGTCAATATGGACTTATTGTTATAAAAATAAAATCATGTCACTACAGACAATAAATTACTACGCTTATTTTTTTTAGTAGATTGATAACTGATTGAGTAATTGATCTACTATCTTAATTTCTAAGAATGACTCTGCAAATTATCCTTTTCCAAAAAAGTTATCAGCTAAAATTTGACTAAAAAATCATGGATTAAAAAAAAGATTCAAACAAACACAGGAAATAAATTAAGGCTCCCTTTAAATACCTTTTCTGAAATATTTTGCCATTAATTGACTGAAATTATTTTTTTCTAGGTCTCAATCGAGGAAAAAGATTCTAAGAAAAAAGGGGGGAGGGTTTGAGGAGTTGGCTTCATGAGCGATATTTATTTAAAATGTTCATGGAAACCGAAAAAAGATTAAACTAAAAGGATATAAAAGATTTTGTTAAAATATTTGTTTAATAAATGATCAATCCAGTAAATTATGATAATATATGATAATATTATAATGATTATGATGCCATTTTACTATATTTTTGCATGATTTGAATTTTTTAATAATGTAATAAAAAAAAGTAAATTTAATGATTTTGAAGGAAGATATTCCATTCTAGTTTTTTTTTTCTGCAAAAATAACCGTATGTTTTGTAAATTATTAAAAATATTAATTTACTATTAGAAATGGATTTTGATTTTTATTTTAGCTTATACAGTTGTGTTCTTTTAATAATTTCTCTAGAAGAAGTAGCATTTTCAAGTCAGCGGTATAAGTAAAAAAAAAAAAAAATTCTTTTATACAAATACATATTTTGAAAAAACAATAAGGAATTACTATATTGTTACGTATATTTAAAGCATTATCATTATAGGTTTATATGTATTTTAAATTACATATTCCTGAAAAATGTTAATCTTGCTTTTATTTGGTTAAAATTAGAAAAAATAATTAAAAATGTGTTAAATTGTTCTGGGAACAAATCTGATTTATGTTGAAGCACCGACAGCAATCAGTATTTTAAAAGTAAAATCATGTTACTTTAAAATAAATTTAATTACCACCTCGATTTGAAATTCACAGCTAACTTGCCACCAATCCCGATGAATGCATCTGCGAATTAACTTTTCCCAACAAATATATATGCCCTTTATCATCAATTAAAATGAACTAAAATGTCAAAGATGAAAAAAAAAATAAAATACGCCAAACACAGGAAATAAATTATGTTGTTCCAATTAAGAATCTTTTCGGAACTTAATTTTTTACTAATCGATTGAAATTATCTTATAAATGGTTTATTGTTTCTTTTTTCTAATCCAAACGTTGATGTAAATGAAACTAAAATAATTCAAAGATTGTGTGAAATATTTATGCGAAATATTCGTGTTGCGTAAGTTTTCTTTGCGTTATGTGTATGATTTTATTTTGATTTTTCTCTTGTATTGCTTCGTTCAAAATTTAAAGAAGCTTGAATAAGATTAGTTTTAATAATCTTGATGGATATTTCATGTTAATTTTCTTTTTTCTTCAGTTGTAAAATTTTATAATATTTGCTTTCTAATATTTAACGGATTATGCGAAACAAATCTTGTAATTTTGATGTAGCTTATACAGTTTACTGTTTTTTAATAGTTTTCCTTACAGCCAGAAGATATTTCATCAAAATAACATACATGCTATTAATAAAACTAGACGAATGTAGCAATCCCCAAACTTTCTTCTATCTCATACTTGTTAAAATTCAAAATTTTCTATCACAATACCAAAATTAAATGGCAATCTATACCCGTCATTAGGATTCTAAAGATATGAAATTCCGTTCATTTGTTCTTGAGGTATAATTATCGCTAAAATCATGTAAATTTTTCAAAATTCAGTATAGCAGTGTCACCTGTTGGGCAAATGACACCAAAATTTAAACAAAATTAATTTACGATAAGAATTAATTGAAACTGAAGTTTGACTAAAATTTGTGCATTAGTTCTTAAGATAAAGCTGTCACAAAAATCGTAACAAATGCAGATTAGCAGCGCCACCTGTGGAGCAATTTATAACAAAATATAAACAGCACCAGTTCATGTCAAGGGCTAATCGAACCTAAAGTTTATGGAAATATTTGCATTCGTTCTTGAGATAGAGTTGTTTGGATAATCTTAAAAAATACGGCATAGAAGCGCTATCTATTGAGAGATTTACATCAAAACTTAAAAAACGTTAATTCATGTCAAAGATTAAAAGAATCTGAAGCTTAATGAAATTGCGTAGATTAATTCTGTAGATAGACCCATTCTGAAAATTGCACAAAATACATCATAGCAGCGCGACATGCTGAGGGGTTTACAGGAAAATATAAAAACTTCATACTAACACTTTTTTGTTTAATGTTTACAACAAAAGTAAGGATGTCTGTTAAATATTATACTCCAGTTTTCTGAATGTTATTACATAAGCCCTGATTCAATAAGAATGAATACACTCTGTATTTTTGATTATATGCAATACATGGGTTGTGATCCCTGTTGACTATTTTATGACAATTTTTCAACCTTTTGATGCTTCTTTCATACCTCTGAAGTTGTCAATAGAAATTTGGAACAGATTGTATACATAAAAGCTAAATATATTTATTATTATAATAATGCATCAATTTATTTTATTGTTTTTCGAAGTGATTTTTAAACGTATTTTCATGTGATATTGGGTAACAATATATTTATTTTAATATAGTGGAAATACCATGTTTAACATATTACGAAGTTATTGCACTGGTTTCTATTATTCTATGGTAGAATTAGTAATATTATAATATTTCTGATAGCAAATGCAAATCATTTCTAAGCGTTTTTTAAACTTGGTATGTCATTGATTGATTTATTGGTACTTTAATTGTTTCTTCAATTGATAAGTGTTGTATTTGATCCATTTTATTTTATTTTATTTATTTGTTTTATAAAGTATTATCATTTTTAGCTTTTTTACTGGCTTTATTGTATACGGTAGCCCAAATTTTGCATTGCTTGTTATGGACCACCGTAAGGGTGAAACAATGCATGTTATTTATAGAACTTAAGGTAATGAAAAGTCTGCTTTGGTTCCAAAAAAATTTCACTTTTTAAATACTTACTAAACTTTTATTTCTTTGTTTTACTTGTATTGATGATATGCTTTCAATTTTTTTCTGCTAAAAGATGGGGATTCATTTAAATTTGCAAATCTTTATTTATAGTTTATTTACTTTTGCAGATGACCATTTGTAATTGTTTACTTTATAAATATTTAATTATATTCAACAATATTGAATAAAATAATTTAAAAATATCATTAAGTCCCGTTCGTATAAATCTGATTATGGTGAAGAATTGACATGAAATTAATATAGATTTTAAAATTAGATTCATGCTACGTGAAAAAAATCATTTGTGGAAAGGAATATAAAATTGCATACTTTATTATTAGATGCTTTTTGAAGTTATAATTTCCTAAAGAATTAATATAACAACAAAAACTATACAGCATTGAATTATATCAGGGACTAACAGAATATGAACTTTTATCAAATTCCGTGGATTAGTTCTCTAAATAGAGTGCCTACAAAATTTATGCAACATGCAGACAGATAGAGTCTCCGACTCACTGACAGATATTTTGCAAAAACATGCTTTTTGGAATTTCTGATCCCTAAAACATGGAAATCCGTCAAAAATAGAAATTCGAAAATTTTCATATATCCAATACTTTTTTTTTGGTAAAGAAAGAAGAAAGTAAAAATATAACAATTACTTAATTAGACTTTGTGAAATAAATTGAAAATTGTGCCAAACATGGTGGTAATAAATCAAATAATGACGAAGCATTCGAATGCAATAGATATTTTAAAAAATAAAATCATGTTATTAGAAAATAAAATAAATTACTATTTCGATATTTTTTCAACAGATAATTCATCTATTAACTCTACTTAATTTTGTATTGACATTCTGTCGATGAACTAACTTTCTCTAAGATAAATATACGCCCTCTTTCAGAGTTAACTAAGTCATTAAAAATGATTGAGATAGAAACAAACAAAAAAGTATTATTTGAATACATTTTCTAAAATATTTTGTTTTGTTTACTAATCGAGTGATATTATTATTTACAAAATTTACTGTTTGGACGTGTCTTACTCAATATATATATATATATCAAAGAAAATTTACCTTAGCTGAAATTAAAATTATTCATAATTGTAATGATAGATTTGTTTGAAATGATGGTGCATTATATTAATTATTATTCTTTTTAAATAATTATAATTCTAATTTCATTTCTGTAAGCAGTTTTACTCAAGAAATTCAAGAAACTAAATTAAAATTAATCTTTAAGAAAATATATTCGATGGATATTTAAATTTATCCTTCATTTTTATGCAATGATAAATATACATTCCAAAATTAATTTAAAATTATTTAATTGAAAGTGTGACAACAATCATTAATTTTTAAAGTTGCATTTACTTACTTATATTTTTGATTGCTTCCTGTTACAAACAAGAATTTAAAATATAACTTTTTATACTTTAATCGTAATATTTTATGAAACAATTCAAATTCCTCATACATATTCAAAATATTAAAATAATTACTTCTTTTTTACAAATTGAAAATATCGTTTGGAAATTTAATGTCTTTTAAAGCGAATATGCAAACGATATTTTTATTAAGAACTTATTGTTGATTATCTTATTTATTATCTTAAAATTAGTATGATTTTTGGAAAGATTAATTGAAAAAATTCTTTTGAAAAGTCAAATTATTATAATAGAGCAAGATCCCAGGCCCCCAGACGTTACTTATTTTCTCACAAGTAAAATGTATTGGATAAAGTAGTGTTAATACGTGCTATGAGCGTAGTGATACCTGTTAGCTTGGACCGAAGGCCAATTTATGGGTACCAGGTACCAAAGGTAGGTAAAAACAATGCGAACTTTTCTTATTTTCTCAGTCTTGTTTTTTATATATGATGCTCATTAAACTATTTCAATACTTTATGTAAGCTCCCAGACCAATTGCATGGGCCAAACATCTTCCCAGACATACCAAAAAAAAAGCGCGTTCAGCTCAACTTACCGAAGTAATCTATTTTAAGATGATAAAGCAAATAAACTGAAAAAAGGAATACTGATTTTAAATAAAATCGCCTGAATTTAATGAATGTTTTTTTTATTGAACGTCAGTTATGAATTGGTAATACTTAAAGGGGAATTAATTAAAAATATTCCAATATGTTGAATTACTTGAATAAATATTCTAATATTTTCACTTTTCAAAATATATTTTTTTAATTAAGCTTTTAAAAATGATATTAATTTTAAGATAATAAATAAGTTTAATCGACAGTAAGTTCTTAATAAAATTATTGTTTGCATTTTTGCATTAAAAGATATCACATTACCAAACGATATTTTCAAATTGTAAAAAAAAAAGTATTTCTAATTATCACGCTCATACTCATAGCGACACTTTATGTATGTCTAGGAAGATGTTTGCCCATGCAATTGGCCTGGGAGCTTACATAAAATATTGAAATATTTTCCTGAGCATCATATATAAAAATCAAGACTGAGACAATAAGAAAAGTTCGCAATGTTTATACCTACCTTTGGTAACTGGTACCCGTAAATTGGCCGTCGGTCCAAATCTAGCAGGTATCACTACGCTCATAGCACGCACTAACACTACTTTATCCAATACATTTTACTTGTGAGAAAATAAGTAACGTCTGGGGGCTCTGGGACTATAATATTTATTCAAGTAGTTCAAAATATTAGAATATTTCATATTAATTATTCTTTAATTCTCACCAATTTATAATTGGTGGCATCGTTAATTAAATTCAGACGATTTTATATAAAATCAGTATTCTTTTTCAGTTTGTTTGCTTTTTAGGTGCGTTCGTTATTATGTAAATACGTAGCACCTATTGTCATCGTCTAATCCGGTCATTTGTCTGCATGTAACAGGGTAAAAATTACCCTACCGAAGCATTTGAATGTTAAAATGTGTAATTATTGTGTAACTTTTTCGATTCATTTCAAATTTTTTGAAAATCGGATGTATAATTTAATTGTAGGGACAAACCAAAAGTATTGCTTTACATTATGGCCAACAGTTAAAAAAAAAAAAATCAAGTGCATTTTAATGCTTTTATACCATTTCGAACATAATAAAAATTATATGCATCTATGAAATATATTGTAATACACGCTCTGCGCAATCTGTGGTACAAAGAATATTTGTTATTAATTTACCGGGCCACACAAAAGTATTCCACTGCATAATTTTATGGGGGGGGGGCAATGTTTGGGGCGCGTTTTAATTACATTAATTTACTTCGCATTTTATGAAATTGATGTACGTTGCTGAGGTATACTATAAGTTGCTTTCTTTATAACATAAGTTAGATAGTATTTACAGGACTCACAAAAGATTTCGGATATTAGATCAAGATCTGAATATTTTTAAAACTTCGTGAAAGTAAGAACGCACTTTATTTGCTACGCTTGACGTGCAATTTTCAACTTGTTCATCTTAAAAATGAGTGGTATGAGTGATAATAAGTGTATAAGATTCAATTGGTGTAAATCAAGACGCTTACGGAGCGAAGAAGATTGGGAAAATATGTTATTTAGTGATGAAAGTATGTGTTGTGTTTCATATGGTAATCAAGGTATTCGAATTTGAAGAATGAAGCAAGAAGCATTTGATAAATAACGGCTTAAACGTTCCGTAAAATTTGTTGCTAGTTTTATGGTTTGGGGTTACATGAGTGTAGAAAGACCTGGGAAGTTATATTTCATTTACGAAAAGGTTAACTCTCAGATATATCAATAAATTTTGGAATATTACATGATTTCATCAGCAGAAGATTTATTTGAAGTTGTTTTCATATTTCAACAAGAATTAGCGTCACCACATACCTCAATGTCAATTAAGAATTGTTTCTGCCAACACAACATTAATGTACTTCCTTGGCCACCAAACTCACGAGATCTTACTCCCATCGAAAACTTATGGTGTATAGAGAAGAAGAAACTCCAAGAAAATCTTCCTTTAAGTAAAGCTGAGTTAGTGGCAAGTATAAAGTCTATATGGGCTAATATTGATAGAAATGTGTGTAAACACTTTTTATATAGTATGCAAGATCTATTGTACACTTTTATGAAAGCTAAAAGGGATGCTACAAAATATTAACTATCATTTACGTCATATTCATAAGGTTATATTGTTGCAAAAAACAAAATTTTCTAATATTTTGAATCAATCTCAATTTTATTCTAATATTTTCATGTGTTTCAGAAAGATGTATACCTAATTCATTGTACTGTATTTTATATTTTGTAAATGTTATCTAAACATTCTTGATTTAATTTACATGTTTTTACTTAGTATAGAAAATAAATAAATAAAAAAAAATTTCTTATTACTTTTTCTCAATTTTTCTAATATTTTGAATATGAGCTGTATTTTGCCTTTGTTTATTAAAATATAAAACGGCCTTTCGGCATGTCTCGGGAAAAAATGTAGCTTTCATATTTCATGTTTATTTTCAATATAACTTATTTAACACAACACAAGATGCTAAAATTAGAGGAATTCAAATATAGATGGATCAATAAAAATTTTCTTCAATACTGAATATGAATAATGATTTCACCAAAATATACAGCTATATCCAAGTTGGCTTCATTTTGAGTGATGTATGTTTCGTCACCGAATTTGGTGATACCTAATGTGCCTGCTTAGAGAAAAAAAAAAAAAAAAGCTGGATGAAGGTAACCAATAAACTTGGTTAAGACCTTGATAGGTTCTGTACCCATGTCCAATCATACCACAATCGGTTAAAAAGTATGCATGCATCGCATGGGAAAAATCAGGTTGCTTCAAAATGTCAGTTAATCTAGAAAATCAAACTGGTATGTCCCCGCCAATTTTTATGATGAAGACGAAACAAAAATACACCAGAATCCTTATTTTAAATTCAAACATTTAAAGAAAAATACAAATCAGTTTATAATTTTTTGTACCACTTTTTTAATTTTTAAACGATTTTAAATGATCACAATTTCGGAACAAAATGGCGGTTTAAGCCAGCTAACAAACTAGGTCTAGACCTTGGTATTTATTATGCAAATGGATAGTCAAATCTAAATTTGTTAATTAATACGCTTGCTATCACATGATAAAATTAAGACTGTTTCAAAATGTCAGTCACTTTAAAAATTCAAAATTTTATACATCATCCATTTTTTAAGAGAAAGACGAAACAAATTCTGTTTCAAAATATTTGTATTAAGGTCAAACTCTTAAAATAAAAATATTTTTAAATTTATTTATTTGCATATTTTTTTACATTTTCATAGATAAAAAAATATATATATAATCGCCATTTAGAAACATGATGGTAGATGAAGCTGTCCAACGAACTCGGTTGAGACATTGGGATGTATTATGCAGCACATAATTAATCTCATCCAAAATTGTTCATAAATACTAAAGTTATAGTACGACAAAAATCAAATTGTTTCAAGATGTCAGCCTTCCAGAAATTGAAACTGCTATATCTCAGCTTTTTTTTAAAGATAAAGACGAAACCAAACTATCTTCGGAATCCTTGTAATGCAAAACTCATTTTATAAATTTCAAACACGTAAGAAAAAAATACATTATTATTATTATTATTATTATTATTATTATTATTATTATTATTATTATTATTATTATTATTATTTTAAATTTCAATGCCGCCATTTAAAAATTACTCTTAAAACTTTATAAAAATTGACATTTCTGTACTTTAGCAGTAAATATTAATCAAAATGAACTAAAATCTCTTTTAAATGTTATGGGAATAAAGAAACAACGATAAAAACTGAACTGCAATTAATTTCTTAAAAATAAAATAATGTTACTTAAAAATAAATTGAATAGCTACCTCAATTATTTCATGCCAAAAACTGCTCTCTCTCCACTTAATTCTACCTTAAAAAGAGTCTCGGGAAGAATTTTCCCAAGAAACACAACGCACCATTTTTTTTATATAGCAAAACTTAAACTAAAAAGTCAAAGATGAAACAAAGACTGAGGCAGACACAGGAAATAAATTAAGGTTTCATTTAAATACCTTTTCCAAAATAATCTTCAATTAATTGAGTCAAATTATCTTTTACAGATTTCAACAAACGAATAAAGGCTATGAAAAAAAAGAGATTTATTCCTTTATTAATCAAGTCACGATATTGATCAAAGACGAAATTAAAGTGATTTAGGAATATCATAAAAGATTTATTTGAAATGTTTATGGAATGCATAAATTATTCTTCCATTACGGTTGTAATTTCATTTTGGTTCATTTGCGTTATTTTAATCGAAATATTTAAGAAATGACAATAAAATTAATTAAGTAATTTAAAAGAAAATAAATTTCTTCGTTGTTTCAATTTAATTTTCACCTGTAGGTACATTTTAAAAATTAGAAGTAAAAACTTTTTTTAAATTGCCATTTCTGAAGTAAATTTTATTGAAGATAAACTATTATCTCTTATAAATACAGTGGGAATAAAGAAACAACGATAAAAATTGAAATATAATTAATTTCTTAAAAATAAAATCATGTTACTTAAAAATAAATTGAATAGCTACCTCGATTTATTTCATGCCAAAAACTGCTCTCTCTCCACTTCATTCTATCTTCAAAAAAGCGACAGAGAAAATTTTTTTTTCCAAAGAAACAAAACACGCCTTTTTTTTCTATATTAAAACTTTAACTAAAAAAGCCAGCGATGAAAAAGAGTGATTGAGGCAGACATAAGAAATAAATTAAGGTTTCATTTAAATACCTTTTCCGAAATAATTTTCTACTAATTGAATCAAATTATCTTTTACAGATTTCAACAAACGAATAAACGCTGTGAGAATCATTTTTTGAACCAGACTTATTTAAAACTATTTTATTAATCAAGTCGCAATCTTGATCAAAGATGAAATTAAAATGATTGAGGGATGTTGTAAAAGATTTATTTGAAATGTTTATGTAATGAATAAATTATTCTTCCGTTATGGCTATGATTTCATTTTGATTTACTCTTGTTATTTTAATAGAAATATTTAAAAAATGAAAATAAAATTAATATAATTATTTTGAAGAAAATAAATTTCTTCGATAATTCTACTTAGTTTTTATCTGTAGGGACATTTTAAAAATTACAAGTAAAAACTTTATAAAAAATTGCTATTTCTGTATTTTTGCAGCAAATATTAGTCAAAATGAATTATAATCTATATTAAATGCTGTGGAAATAACGATAAAAATGAAAATGCAATTAATTTCTTTAAAATAAAATCACATTACTTAAAAATAAATTGAATCGCTACCTCGATTTATTAAAAGCCAAAAACTGCTCTCACAACTTAACTATATCTTCATAGAAGCGTCTGGGAAAAACTTTTCCCAAGAAGCACAACACGTCGTTTTTTCCTATATAAAAACTTAATCTAAAATGTCAGCGAGGAAAACGAGTGATTGAGACAGACACAGGAAATAAATTGAGGTTTTGTTTAAATACCTTTCCCGAAATAATTTTCTACTAATTGAATCAAATTATCTTTCACAGACTTAAAAAAAAACAAATAAAGGCCGTGAGAATAAATAAAAAAATATTTCTTGAACAAGACTTATTTAAAATCTCATTAATCAATTCAAGATATTGATCAAACACGAATTTAAAGTGATTGAGGGATGTCATAAAAGATATATTTGGAATGTTTATGTAATAAGTTAATTATTTTTCATGATTTAGTTTTGATTCATTTGCGTTATTTTAATAAAAATATTTAAGAAATTAAAATAAAATTAATTTAATTATTGCGAATAAAATAAATTTATTCGATGTTTCAATTTAGTTTTCATCTATAGGGACATTTTAAAAATTACAAGTAAAAACTTTAAAAAAGTTGCTATTTCTGCATTTTTTCAGTAAATTTTAGCCATGAAGAATTTTAATTTCTTTTAAATACTATGAGAATAAAGAAACAATAATAAAAATTGACATGCAATTAATTTCTTAAAAATAAAATCATGTTACTTAAAAGCAAATTGTATAGCTACCTCGATTTATTTCAAACCAAAAACTGCTCTCTCTTTATTTAATTCTAACTTCAAAGAAGCGTCTGGGAAAAACTTTTCTCAAGAAACACAACACGACTTTTTTTTCTACACCAAAACTTGAATTAAAAAATTAACGATGAAAAGGAATGATTGAGGTAGACACAGGAAATAAATTAAGGTTTCATTTAAATACCTTTTCCAAAATAATTTTCTACTAATTGAGTGAAATTATGTTTTACAGATTTCAACAAACGAATAAAGGCTGTGAAAATAAGAAGAGATTTATTTCTTGAATAAGACTTATTTAAAATCTTATAATTAAATCACGATATTAATGAAAGACGAAATTAAAGTGATTGAGGAAGATCATAAAATATGTATTTGAAATGTTTATGTAATAAATAAATTATTCTTCCGTTATGGTTATGATTTCATTTTAATTTATTTCCGTTATTGCAATCAAAATATTTAAAAAAAAATAAAATTAATTTAATTATTTTGAAGAAAATCAATTTCTCCAATATTTCAATTTAGTTTTCATCTGTAAGGAGATTTTAAAGTTTACCAGCAAAAACTTTATAAAAATTGCTATTTCTCTACTTTAATAGTAAATTTTAATCAAAATAAATTATAATCTCTTTTAAATACTTTTGGAATAAAGAAAGAACTAGAAAAATTGAAATACAACTAATTTCTTAAAAATAAAATCATGTTATTTAAAAATGAATTGAATCGCTACCTCGTTGTCTCTCCAGTTAATTCTATCTTCAAAGGAGCGTCTGGGAAAAACTTTTCCCAAGAAACTTAACACGCCTTTTTTTCTATATTAAAACCTGAACTAAAAAGTCAACTATAAAAAAGAATGATTGATGCAGACATAGGAAATAAATTAAGGTTTCATTTAAATACCTTTTCCGAAATAATTTTCTACTAATTGAGTCAAATTATCTTTCACAGATTTCAACAAACGTATAAAGGATGCGAGAATAAAAAAAGATTTATATATTGAACAAGACTTATTTAAAATCTTATTAATCAAGTCACGATATTGATCAAAGACCAAATTAAAGTGATTGAGGAATATCATAAAATATTTATTTGAAATGTTTATGTAAAGAATAAATTATTCTTCCGTTACGGTTATGATTTCATTTTAATTCAATTGGTTGTTGTAATTGAAATATTTAAGAAATGAAAATAAATTAATTTAATTTTTGTGAAGAAAATAAATTTCTTCGATGTTTCAATTTAGTTTTCATCTAGAGGGACATTTTAAATTTAAAGTATACTTTTAGTGGTAGAGACAGTAATTAAACTCTATTTAGAATCGATGTCATATAGGTTTTATTTTTTTTTTCATTTATACTGTTAAAAAAAGTTTTGCTCTGTGTTTATGTGGTTGAGATGACTAGCGAAAACTACATTATGTAGAAATCAGAAAATGTAATTGAGATTAGTCGAAGATAAGTCCTGATGCACCTGAGGTTCACATTTCTAATTTTTTAAGGGCTATAGCCTCTGAGGCAGTCAATAAGATGCCTCTTTCTTACAAGATTTTGTTCGTTTCTGGGGGGAATTCTCCAATCAGTTTCTACTCCATTTTTACATTTTGCAAGATTCTGGCATATCTCTCCCAACTGCTGTATATGAACCATTTTTTAAGATAAAGACTAAACAAAATGTGCTTCGAAATTCTTAAATTAATTTCAAAATCTTAAGAAAGGAATATTTTTCAGTTTTTAATTGATTTATATAACTTTTTTTAATTTAAAGGCGGGCATTTAAAAATTGCAAGTAAAAACTTTATAAAAATTTCTGCACTTTTGCAGTAAATTTTAGGTAAAATGAAATATAATGTCTTTTAAATGCTGTGGGAATAAAGAAACAACGATAAAAATTGAAATACAATTAATTTCTTAAAAATAAAATCATGTTACTTAAAAATAAGTTGAATAGCTACCTTTATACATTTCAAGCCCAAAACTCTCTCCACCTAATTCTAACTTTAAAGAAGCTTCTGAGAAAATCTTTTCCCAAGAAACACAACACGCATTTTTTTTTCTACATTAAAACTTGAACTAAAAAGTGAATGATAAAAAAGAATGATTGAGGCAGACACAGAAATAAATTAAAGTTTCATTTAAATATCTTTTCCGAAATAATTTTCTTTCTATTTGAGTCAAATTATCTTTTACAGATTTCAACAAACGAATAAAGGCTATGAGAATAAAGAGAAATTTATTTCTCGAAACAGAATTTTAAAAAATATTATTAATCAAGTCACGGAGCTGATCAAAGACGAAATTAAAGTGATTCACAGATGTCATGAAAGATTTATTTGAAATGTTTATGTAATAAATAAATTATTCTTCCATTATGGTTAAGATTTAATTTTGATTCATTTGCGTTATTCTAATTGAAATATTTAAAAAATGATAAATAAAAAAATAAAAATGATAAATTAAAATATTTAAAACGGTCTGCATTTGTCTGTGAGAGTACTACAATACGTAGAAATCTGATAATGTAGGTGAGTATAGTCCAACAGACATCCTGATACACCTGAGGATATTTTTTAATTTTTCAATAGGCGGGGCCCATGGGGTAGTTTTTATATACTAAAATGTCAATAAAATGCCTCTTTTCTACCCGATTCGGATTGTTTCTGGGGCGAAATCTCCATTCAGTTTCCACTCCATTTTTACATTCTAGCATACCCAGGCATATTTCTCCCATCTGCAACAACCACTTTTAGAGATAAAGGTTAAACAAAATATTTTTCGGAATTCTCGTATTTATTTCAAACTTTTAAGAAAATAATATTTTTCAGTTTTTAATTTATTTCTACTACTTTAATTTAAAAAAAATTCCAATGAGAGTTCGTCACCTGAGAATAATAAGGTTCTATCCGTGTTTTTGAAAAAAAATGACTTATCGACATAGAAAAGTTCTATTTGTATCTATGAAGACATTTTTGGATTACAATGATGCCATATTATGATTGTAAGGTCATATGTAAATTATATATAACATCATTTTGATGCAAAAATGCCTTCATAAATATAAATAGAACTATCTGTATCGATAAGTCAATTTTTTCAATAACACAGATAAAACTTTATTATTGTCAGTTGACGAGTTGTTTAAAAATTACAAGTCAATACTTTTGGGAAATTGCTATTTCTGCACTTTTGCAGTATATTTTAATTGAAATGAATTATAATCTCTTTTAAATGCAATGGGAATAAAGAAACAACGATAAAAATTGAAATGCAATAAATTTCTTAAAAATAAAATTATGTTACTTAAAAATAAATTGAATCGCTACCTTGATTTATTTCAAGCCAAAAAATATTCTTTCTCCACTTAACTCTATTTTCAAAGAAGCGTCTGGAAATTCCCAAGAAACATAACACGCCTTTTTTTCTATACTAAAACTTGAACTAAAAAGTCAACGAAGAAAAAGAATGATTGAGGCAGACATAGGAAATAAATTAAAGTTTCATTTAAATACCTTTTTCGAAATACTTTTCGACTTGAGTCAAATTATCTTTTACAGATTTCAACAAATGAATTTTTATTCATTTGTTGAAATAAATCTCACGGCTTTTGGTGTGATATTTATTTCTCGTACGAGACTTATTTAAAATCTTATTAATCAAGTCACGATATTGATCAAAGACGAAATTAATGTGATTGAGGGATATCATAAAAGATTTATTTGAATTGTTATGTAATGAATAAATTATTCTTCCGTTATGGTATTGATTTCATTTTGATTAATTTGCGTTATTTTAATCGAAATATTTAATAAATGAAAATAAGAAATAAGGTACCCTAGGGTAATAACGCCAGGCGGGGTAATAACACCAAGTGCTTATATTTTGCATAATTATGAAACAATCAGGTAAATGACACCCATGTGCTCTGCGCAGAAGGGTTTTGAGTCATATAAATCGCAAAAACAGCTTCAAGTTAATTTGCTTCATTTTTAGGTCTTATTGTTTTTACAAGCAACTAAAATTAACGCTTGATCTAAAATTTGCGAAATAAGGTTTTTGATCTGAAGACTATATTTTTTATCCGGAAATACTTTGTTTATTACATAAATTTGTAGTGTATTTCATGCACTTTCAAATTGTTGTAGAAAATTTTGAATATCTTCTCGAGATAATTTGTAGTTTAGGATTTACTGCGCAATAAGTATCCCGGGGTAATAACGCCAGGGATTGGCGTTATTACCCCGGTTGATTCCTAACAGTGGCCGAACTATATCCGAAGGGGGTTTATATATTAATATGTGACAGCATTATCATAATTGTTGAAATGTTAAGATTAAGGGGGAGGGGTACTCAATACTTAAAAATAATCTCTTTATTTTATTTTTTATTATATTATTATATATATATATATTTTTTACTAATGTAAAAAATAATTTTTAACTCTTGTAAATAAAACTATATCAAAATATTTTCGAGATTCAAATTCGAACATCTTCAAAATTAGGTTTCTATTAAATTTCCACTGGATTGTTCAATTGAATTCGAAATTTTAACTGTCCGCTTTCTTAGCGTTCGGTTTTTCAAAACTTTATAAATTTAACCTTTAACTGATGTGACAGAAATTGTAACGTATGAATGTGATGCGGTTTGTGAGACCGCAAAATTGAAAGATGAATAAAAGGCGGGAATAACTCATGGGATTGTGTTTTTGTACTAAACTTTTTATACAAGAGTACTATACTTAATATTCACCTATTTAGTCTCTGGTGATAGTATTAAAATTCCAAATGAAACAAAATTTCGGTAGTGTTTGCAGTTAAACTGAAAATTACAAATTAAACTAAAAAATTAACAGAAAAATAGTGGTCTACGCGACCGGTAACATTAGTTAAAGGTTAAAAAGCGATCCATGATTAAAAATCATAGAATACTGTTCCTGCGCTAAACTTTTTGTACATAATTAATTTTAATTAAATTTAATCTATACAAATATTTCTAATAATATTACGAAAACTCCAAACGAAAGAGAATTTCAGCTGTAACTATAGTTAAACTGGAAAATATAAGATAAATGCTATTTTTTTGGGGAGGGGTGGGGAGGAGGGGGTACAGTGTTCAGTCAGATTGCTAACAGCAGTTAACCCGGGAGGACGCGCGCAGGGCCTAAAAGACCCGGAGTGCGTATGGTTTTTACAATTGCAATCACAAATTTTTTTAAAGTATTCTTCAACCTATTTTATCGCAAAATTTGTAAGAATTATCTCCATCTAAATAAAGTGACTATTATAATTTGTATCCTGGGGTATGTATCCTGGGTATGTAATGTATCCTGGGTAAGCGCGCGTTCTCCCGGGTTAAAGGTTAATTTTGTTGCTAATATAGAGATAATGATATATAACCATATGAATTATGTATAAAATTGAGTAAGAGATCTCTTTGGGATAATATTTTTTAATCAAAAATTTTATTCAATTTATTAAAAATTTATTAAAGCATGTTCTTTAAAACGTCGACAATTTAACTGTAGGTTTGGAGAATCCATATTAGTGTGGAGTTATGGGTTAAAAACTATTTACTAGATTACTATAATAGTATTAACCCTTAACTGCTGTGACAAAAATTCTCGCATAACTTACTGTGAGCGGCCTGTCAGGCCGCTTAATCTAACGATGAATAAAATGTTAAATTAACTTTTAGAATATTATTTTTGTATTGAACCTTATATACAGGACTATTATAAATAAAATTCAACTATTCAAAAGTCTCTAGAGATAGTAATAAGACTCCAAATGAAACAAAATTTTCCCGGTATCTATAGTTAAACTAAAAATTGCAAGTTAAACTCTGAAACTTGAAAAACTCAGCAGTATGTGAGACGCTAACAGCAGTTAAGGTTTAACAAAAATATTTATTACATATAACTCTAGTTTTTTATAAAACTTCACATGATTAAAATATTACATTATGAATGGTTAAAACCATGCAATGTTTCTTATAATCATATTTAAGCGGGACTTTTTAAGCAAAGAGAGACACAGGGTGTTATATTCTGTTGAAGCTCCCCCTCACTCCTTTTTCTTTCACTTTCACAAAAAAATCAATATTTTCTATCGCATAGAATGCATACATGGGAATATAAGTACTGATTCAAATAATCCGTGCAATGTTTTTAATAATTCTATTTAAATGGTCATTTTTAAGAAAAACGTAACTTAGAATCTGATATTCTTTTGCCTCCTCCCCCCGCCACCACCACACCTTTCTTTTTCTTTCAGAGTCACAAAAAATTGTACCTTTTCAATAGCTTAGATTGCAATTTATCAATTTCTAGAGCTGTAGAGTTTGTATTTTTAGAATTGGGCAATCTACATGCCATTATTCCATCTTATTTTATAGTTTTGTTTGCATGGCGTTATTACCCATATAGGTGGGTATTAACGCCAAATAGCATTGATCAAGAAAACACGCCATTACATTTTATGAATACATATCTGTTAAATTATTTTACTTTGTATAGATAGTCAATGAGTTGCTGTATCAAATCCTATATTTGTTTGAAAAATACAATCTAAAACTAAGCCGTGAAAATTGGTAGAACCTTAACGTGGCGTTATTACCCCAGGGTACCTTAAATAAATGAAATAAATATAATAAAAATAATATAAAATAAATTTAATAAATGAAAAAATAAAATGAAATCATATAAATGAAAATTATTAAAATTAATTTAATAATTTTGGAGAAAATAAATTTCTTCGATGTTTCAATTTAATTTTCAACTGTAGGGACATTTTAAAAATTGCAAGTAGAAACTTTATAAAAAAAGCTAATTTTGCAGTAAATTTTTGTCAAAATGAATTATAATTATTTTAAATGCTGTGGGATTAATGAAACAACGATAATAATTAAAATGCAATTAATTTCTTACAAATAAAACCATGTTACTTAAAAATAAATTAAATAGCTACTTCGATTTATTTCGCTGAAAATATTGCTCTCTCTACTTAATTATACCTTCAAAGAAGCGTCTTGGAAAAACTTTTCATAAGAAACACAACACGCCTTTTTTTTCTACATTAAAACTTGAACTAAAAAGTGAACGATGAAAAAGAATGATTGAATCAGACACAGGAAATAAATTAAGGCTTCATTTAAATACCTTTTCCGAAATAATTTTCTAATAATTGACTTAAATTATCTTTTACATATTTCAACAAACGAATAAAGGCCGTGAGAATAAAAATAGATTTATTTCTTGAACGAGACTTATTTAAAATCTTACTAATCAGTTCGTGATAATTGATCAAAGACGAATTTAAAGTGATTGGGGAATATCATAAAAGATGTATTTGGAATGTTTATGTAATAAATAAATTAATCTTCCGTTATGGTTATGATTCATTTTGATCATTTGCGTTATTGTAATCGAAATATTTAAAAAATGAAAATAAAATTAATTTAATTATTTTGAAGAAAATTACTTTCTTTAATGTTTCAATTTTGTTTTCATCTGTAAGCACATTTTAAATTTAAAGTATATTTTTAATGGGACAGACGATAATTAAAAGCTATTATTTTGAAATTCAGACAAAAAAGTGACATTTTGATAGCTGTATTTTTTAAAAATTGGTTTGGTATTTTTTTATGTTGAAGTAAATCATACTTAATGAATGATGTGCGATTTTGAAGCCTTGGAAAAATTTCCTCTTTCCTATAGAAAATGACAAAGTTGAAAGGTGTGAATGCCATTTTTCATGAAAAATGAAATGCCAGTATGTTTGATTGTTATATCTCTGGTAAGCAACAATATCTTTTGACACAAACTATTAGTATAATACTACCAGTTTATTACAATTTATTTGTTTCCATGGGGCGTTGTTATTTTACATTTTTATGTTGTCATAAAGTACGATCAAGATGAAGTTTTTGTCCATTTTTCGCACTTAATATCTTATTTAAACAATAGTATACCAAACTTTTTCTTTTTGAATATGAAAGTGTACTACTAGAACAAGTGAAGGAATATAGTACTGAGCCAAGATATTGTTGCTATTTAGCAGATATAATCTGTTATGTATTCAAAATTTTCAAAACTGCACTATTTCAAATATTTCTATTTAAAAAAAGCATCACAGTTGAATGAAATAAAATGTGTAATGCAGGAGGTGAATACATGTCCAAAAACATGGAAAAGAAAAAGAAGTGGGGCCTCGCGATATTTTAGGGGAAAAAATTAGAAAATTAGAAAAAAAATGTCAATGATCATATTTTTTCCCTATCAGAAAATGAAACATTCCATTTTTCTTTCAGAAGATGAAAAAAATAAAGAATTCCATTTTCTCACAGAGAAAAAGCATAGAAAGAGAAAATTTGCGGAGGAAATGGCATGCCGCATAAAAAGTTCAAAGAACTATGGATTGTGCTGTTCAGGATTCAGATTGCACCAGGATTTTAACTAGAATATAATGACGGAATAGTACCTAAATGAAAAAAGGTTCCCAAAAATTAATAAGAGATAAAAAAGAGCAATTTAGTAACAATTTATGGTGGACAAACTTTCAGAGGCCAGTAACTTATGCTGCAAGTAGTTGGATATAAAAAAATATATTTTTAAAAAGTAATCAAAGGATGCTATAACTATGTTAAAGAATATTGCAGGTAATTCGAATCACTTTTCAAAAAATTGCATCAAGGGTCCTAAGAAGGCCTTATGTCTTAGATAGAGAATCCAAGAAGTTGTTAGTAAAAAAAGCTAGTGAACCGGTCTATTTATAAGGGAGTTATAATAGGGAGACAAAAAGGGGCCAATCGGTAATAGAGAGAAGGGCACTAACATGAAAACTAAAGCATCTTAAATGTTTCAGTACTTAGCTTTGTAGATTTCCAAATACTCAAAATTAAGCATAGACTATGAATTATTCGTCATAACAATATTTTAAAGAAAAGTACAAAAAATTGCCAAATGCTTAATAAAGGGCCCTGGGACCCAAATAAAAATATGAGGATGTTTGTTTCCGGAGGAGAGTCCAAGACTAAACTTTAAAATTATGCATTGAGAATGTGAGAAAATTATTGGGCGAAAATGAATGGCTCAGTTTGAAGTTGAATCTTGAAGTTGAGTCTTGAACTCCTCTCCTAGGACTAACACCACCTTATTTCAACTGGAAACCTAGGGCCCTGTTTTCATCATTTCCCTCCATTTTTTCCGCATTTCTTTAAAATTTTATGCAAATGATTAACTTTTACCACTGATTTGACACCCGCTTATTTTTAACTGATTAAATTCCTGAAGTGCTTAAGAACTTATATCTTTTAACAAATTTTCATGTTATGGACCTGCTCTTAACTTTCAGTGGACCCAATTTGGACCCTTAATTATAGCTTCTTAAAGAGTGGTCTGAATCTCTACTTTTTTATTGTATTTCGACCATATATATATATTTACCACTAATTTTGAATATTCATCTCCTTTTTGAGATCTTTGTTGCAGCTTTTTAAAAACTATCCGATTCTATTATAGTATTATTGAACATAGTGTTAACATAGTGTTCCCATCAGCTGCTTTTAAAAATGTTAAAAATTTTTTCTTATACCTAACTACATTCCAGATCAGAATCTTTAATTCAGGGTTCGGTCTTTTTGTAGATCACAGCTAATTCCTTTTTCGAACATTAATTATTTCCTTTTCAGCATTAACTTATATTAACTCACAATAACTGTAAATTAAAAATAGTTTAATTTCAACCCTTCCCAGCTCATTAGTTCTATGTTGAAACCAAATAATATTAATTCAAAACTTACAAAAAGCACCAAAAATACTTTAATTAAATTTTTCTTCTACAATGAAATTTTAAAGTAACGAGTTTTCAATTTCAAATACAATCGTTTGTAAATTACGGTGTCACTCAATCATTTCATCACTTTACGAACAATAATTTTCTGTGCCAGAAAGAGCTAAAGGTAACAGTCCAAGAGCCGACAGCACAAAAATCTAAGGTATCAAGCACAAGAAAAAAAAACTTTATTTTATGCAACAGTAGTTGCAGGGAAATCTAATTTTCCAATTTGATTGTACGGCAAACACAATGATAGATCTATGAGTGAAAAAAAAACTTTATTTTATGCAACAGTAGTTGCAGGGAAATCTAATTTTCCAATTTGATTGTACGGCAAACACAATGATAGATCTATGAGTGAACTACAAGTGGCATTAATTTTTGTTTTATGCACCACTCCACTTCCGACAGACATGAATCATTAGATTACCCTATTTCTACTCTTCCTTAAAATAAAGGGGTTTTTGTGCTCGATACAATAGGTTTTTGTGTTGTCGGCTTTTGGTCTATAACTTTAGATGAGGGAAAACTTTTTTTTTGGATTACAGTTTAAAAATACTTCTTCATTTCTTTATTATTTTATTTATTTAGTATTTATTTAGTTAATATTTGTCATAACTAATAAAACATTCCATCAAGTATTGTGAGAATTAATTTTTTAAAATCTGTGAAGAATTCAAACGAAACTAATCTTTAAAAAAAAAAAAAAAAAAAAAAAAACGTTTTGTGAAATTAAATTTTTCCATTACCTCTATTTAATTTTTTCAGATCTACAAATCATATGTAATTCCCTTTCAGTTTAGACCCAGCGATTCGCCTTTTGAAAAACATTTTCGAAGAACCAACGCATGTATTTTTCAACAATTGAAAACAATTTCTAAAAAGTGAGTGAGGAAGAAGAGTGATTGAGGGAGACATACGAAATAAATTAAGGTTTCACTTAAAGACATTTCTTAATTTTCAACTAATTGAATCTAATTATCTTTTCTGAAATCTCTAAAGACTATAAAAACTGCAAGCAAATGAAAAGATTTATTCAGGACTACAGTTTAAAAATACATCTTCATTCTTTTATTATTCTATTTATTTAGTATTTATTTAGCTAATATTCGTCAAAAGCAATAAAATGTTCAATGAAGAAATATGGAAATAAAATTTTTAAAAATTATAAAGAATTCAAACAAAATTAGTTTTTTTAAATCATTTTTTTTAAATTAAAGTTTTTTTGAAGAATTCAAATGTAACAAATTTTTTTTAAATCATTTTTAAAACGTAGTGAAGAATTTAAACAAAATTACTAACGCTTTTTAAAAATAACGCTTTATAAAAATAAATTTTTGTATTACTTCGATTTACTTCTTTCAAATCAGTATCTTATTTCAAGTATTATGAGAATAAATTTCGAAAACATTCTAAAGAATTCAAACGAAACTAATTTTTTAATCATTTAAAAAAATTATAAAAATTGTAAAAATTTCAAACGATATTAATTTTTTAAAATCATTTTTAAATTAAAAAAATCGTGAGGAATTCAAATTAAACTGATCTTTTTTTTTAAAATCACGTTTTATGAAATTATTTTTTTTTATTTCCTCGATTTACTTCTTTCAGATCAGTATCTTAAATCAAGTACTATGAGAATAAATTTCGAAAAATTTCTGAAGAATTCAAAAGAAACTAATGTTTTAAATCACTTAAAAAAATTAAAAAAATTGTAAAAAATTCAAACAATACTAATTTTTAAAAAATCATTTTAAAAAAAAAATTGTGAAGAATGCAAATTAAACTGATCTTTTTATAAAATGACGTTTTATGAAATTATTTTTTTTTAATTTCCTCGATTTACTTCTTTCAGATCAGTATCTTAAATCAAGTACTATGAGAATAAATTTCGAAAATATTCTGAAGAATTCAAACAAAACTAACTTTTTAAAATCATTTAAAATTTTTTTTAAAAATATGTAAAAAATTCAAACAATACTAAATTTTCAAATATCATTTTTAAATTTTTTAAAAAAAAATTGTGAATAATTCAAATTAAATTGATCCTTTTTTAAAATCACGCTTTATGAAATTATTTTTTTTATTTCCTCGATTTACTTCTTTCAGATCAACAGTTCACATTTAATTCCCACTCAGTTTGGTCCCAACGATTTGCCTTTTCAAAAACATTTTCGAAGAACCAACGTACGCATTTTTTTACCAATTAAAAACCATTGCAAGTCAGTGATGAAAAAGAATGATTGCGGGAGACATAGGAAAAAAATTAAGGTTTCACCTAAATACATTTCTTAATTTTCTGCTAATTGAATCTGAAATTTCTAATGACTATAAAAACTGCAAGTAAAATGAAAGGTTTATTGTTTTCATGAGACTTGTTTAGAGATTTCATCTAAAGGAAAAAACACCGAGACAAAATTAAGAAAATTTCTATTAAACACATATTTATGCACAATAGAGCAAATTCAAGTGCATATAAATTAGACAGATAAGAGTTCAAGCGCCTACACAAGTAGTTCTCTATCTTTTAGTGACCACGTCCAAATGAATCATCCGTAAAATCATTATGTTCCCCCCCCCCCTACTCTCAATCTGTAAATGATGACTTTTATTATTTAACAATTTAGATATTGCATGTCAAACGTACCAAATAAGGTGTGTTCTTACTGTAAAGAAGTTTTTAAAATATTCAGATCTTTGTGCAAATAGTACATAATATTTTGAATACAGTATAGCATGCGAAATTTTTTGTGTGTTACCATCAATGATACAGAATGATTTTCAAATTATGCAAATTTTATCTCAATAAAAAAAGGCTTTAGGTTTAGATGCACATACATTGATTTATTATAAAGATTTTCGTAAATGATCATCCAGAATTTTCTCAAAGAATATTCGAAACACACCTAAGATTCCAAACTAATCGTTTTATATTATTATTAAGCCTGTAGACTTTATGAACACGGGAAAAGCGACCTTAAATTTTAGTTCTATAGGCAATGCTTATTTTATAATTTGCCTCACATCTGGAGTCAGTCTTGATTGGTAATTATAAACAGTGAAATTCATAGCAATAAGTAGAGAGTATCCCATTTGAGCTCAAATCAATGAGTAATACTGAAATTTTCTGAATGAAAATATGAAATTTTTAGAACAAATGTAGTTTTTATTTGGCCGTATTTTAGAGAGCATTTTCACCAAAAACAAATTTTCTCCTAAACTTTGATCTTTGTCCCGAGTAAAAACAGAAGCTAAATTTTCTATCGATCTATAGTTTCTACAAAAGAACTATAAATTCTATCCATGTCATCCTATTTTATATCTCCAATAACCCATTATAATATATTTAAATGTCATAGTAATTTAAGCATATTTAAGTACATAGAGCGCTGACAGAAGGACAAACGAACAAAATACTGTAACCAGATTTGAAAGCATCAAAATATCTTTAAATATCCGTTCATTTGGTACATGTAAAATACCCAGAATCAATAAAAATCCACAATCTTATCGTTACGTCAGATACATTTATAGGAAAAAACTTTTAATAAAGGAACAAAAGAACCAATCCTTAAAAAAAATCACTGAGATGAAATTAAAAAGCAATCATCTGTCTTACTTAAACTATCATTATTGAAGTTTTTACAAGGATAAACAGAAAAAAAGTGTTGGCGAAAAAAAAAAAAAAAAAAAAAAAAAAACATAATTTTTTCAGTAATTATATCTCTTTAATAAAACTGAACAACGAATTCATCTTTTTCATTGACGTGACAATTTTATCTAGAAAGATTCTAAGAACAATGTAGTGATGAAAAAAAGTAGATCGAATGAGACAAGGCAGAAAAATAAAAAGAGGTTTCATTTAATACTCCTTTGATGTAATTTTCTGGTAATTGAGTCTAATTACCGATATCAAAATCCGCAGAGGATATTGTTTTTGAAATGCGTGGCTTATTACAGCGAAATGAATTATGTAATTCGAAAACTAAGAGAATTGCTTCGGGAATGAAATTAAAATCCCCGACGGATTTAGGAAAATTACTTAAAGTGTTTGCAGAGAATATTAAGATTTTCTTCCATGTAATAATTTAATTAATTTTTGCTAGGCTTTTATTTATTTATTAAATGGTGTCTAAAACAATAAGGCTAAAGAAAGATAAAATTTAGCTTAGAAAAGCATTTTTGGTGCATTATCTTAGAAAATTTTATTCTTTAAATAAAAGATTTTTTTTTATTTTGTAATATGTATATTTAGCATGTTAACAAGAATGTTTGGCAACAGAGGGATTTTAAATATTTGGTTAATACTAAAATTTTGTTGTTATTATTACACTTATACTGCTTTTATTACACTTTTAGATATTTTATTATGGTTATTTGCTTAGGCTGCAATGATGTAAGTTTTATAAAACGAAAATTTTAGCCAATTTCGTTAATATGTTTACCTAACTTTTATTTTAAACGAAAAAAAAAAAAAAAAAAAAAAAAACTACAGTTTTTTTTTCGAACAGAAAATAGAAATTTAAATGAGTACATAAATATATATATGCATACATATGTATGTATATTATTTAACACATATACAAAATATTTCACTATATTGAGCATTCTTAAAATTAAGTACATCGAGCATATTTAAGTATATAGAAAACCGACATACAGTCAATGGAATTATTTTTTAAACCAGATTTGAAAGTGTTAAAAATATTTTTAAGTATGCGTACATTTGGATGGAATTTACATTTAAAATACGAACCGAGGTTCTATAAAAATCCATTATCTTACCTTTATGTCAGTTAAATTTATAAGAAAAAACTTTTACAAAGAAATAAAAAAGAATCAATTCTAAAAAAATCATAGAAATGAAATTAAAAAGCAATCATCTGTTTACATAAATTATCATTATCAAAGTTCTTAAAACGTCGAAGAAAGAATAAAAAAATGATATAATTTTTCCGAGTAATTATATCATTTTCATAAACCTAAACAACGAATTCACATTTTCCATTGACTTGGATCATTTTTATCAAGAAAGATTCTAAGAACAATGTAGTGATGAAAAAAAGTAGATCGAATGAGATAGAACAGAAAAATTAAAAAAAGTTTCACTTAATATTCTTTTGATGTAATTTTCTGGTAATTGAGTCTAATTACCAATATCAAATCCGCAGAGGATATTGGTTTTGAAATGAGTGGCTTATTACAGCGAAAGGAATTATGTAATTCGAAAACTAAGAGAATTGTTATGGGAATGATATAAAAATCCCTGACGGATTTAGAAAATTTACTTGAAGCGTTTGTTGAGAATTTTAAAATTCTTTTCCGAGTAATAATATAATGCATTTTTGTTAGATTGTCTTTCTTTATTAATTGATGTCTGAAAAAACAAAGATAAAAAAAGATACAAAATAGCTTAAAAAAGCGTTTATGTTGTATGCATAAGTTTTTCAATTACTAATATTGTTTTTGTTCATCTTAAAAAATCTTAGGCATTAAATAAAGGATTACTTTTTTTTTATACAACCATTAGCATGCGTAGAATGTTGGGAAAAGGGAGATTTGAAATGTTTGGTTAATACTAAAATTTGTTTTTGTTATTATTTAATTTATATTGCTTTATTAGACTTTTAAGCATTTTAATATGGTGATTTGTTTAGAATGCAATAAAAACATTTTTTATAAAGCATTCGTAATTATATTTACTTAGCTTTTATTTCAGACGAAAAAAACTAATCCGTACATTTGGATCACATTTACATGTAAAATACGAACCCGGGATCCATAAAAATCTATGATCTTATCTTTACTTAAGATAGATTTCTGTGAAAAAAATCTTTAAATGAAGAAACAAAAAAATCAATCCTAAATCATTGAAATGAAATTAAACAGCAATCATATGTGCTACTTAGACTATCATTATTAAATTTCTTACAAGGACAAAGAAAAAAAAAGAATGATATAATTTTTTCAGTAATAATATCTCTTTAATAAAACTGAACGACGAATTTATCTTTTTCAATGACTTGAACCATTTTATCTAGAAAGATTCTAAGAAAAATGTAGTGATGAAAAAGAAATAGATCGAATGAGACAGGGCAAAATAATTAAAAAAAGTTTCACTTAATACTCCTTTGATGTAATTTTCTGGTAATTGAGTCTAATTACCGATGTCAAAATCGCAGAGGATATTGGTTTTGGAATGCGTGGCTTACTACAGCTAGAGGAATTATGTAATTCGAAAACTAAGAGAATCGTTTCGGGAATGAAATTAAAATTCCCCACGGATTTAGGAAATTTATTTAAAGTGTTTGGTAAGAATATTAAGATTTTCTTCCGTGTAATAATTTAATGCATTTTTATAAAGAAAGATAAAAATTAGTTTTAAAATCATCTGTAGTGCATGTATTACTTTTTCAGATACTAATATTGTTTTTGTTTATCCTAGTAAATTTTATGCTTTAAATAAATGATTACTTTTTTCTTAACATATATATTTAGCTTGTTTTCATAAGGAGAATGTCGGGAAAAGTGAGATTTGAAATGTTTAATTAATATAGTAATTTAAATATATTAAAATAGATAGAGCGTTGACAGACGGACAAACAAACCAAATATTTTAACCAGATTTGAAAATGTTAAAAATATTTTTAAATATCCATACATTTTGTACATGTAAAATATAAACTAAAAATTCATAAAAATCCACGATTGTTTTTGTTCATCTTAATAAATTTTATGCTTTAAATAAGCGCTTACTTTTTTAATACATATATTTATCATGTATAGAATGTTGGGAGAAAGGAAGATTTGAAATGTTTGGTCAATATTTAATTAACACTGTAATTTAAACTTATTGAAATAAATAGAGCGCTAACAAATGGACAAACGAACCGAATATTTTAACCAGATTTGAAAGTGTTAAAAATATTTTTAAAAATATGTACATTTGGAATAATTTAAGTATGTAGAGCACTGACAGACTGACAAACAAACCAAATATTTAAATCATATTTCAAAATATAAAATAATATCTTTAAGTATCTCTCCTTTTGGTTCACATTTACAAGTTAAATAAGAGTTCAGGATCCATAAAAATTGACGATCTTATCTAAATGTCAGATAAATTTATAAGAAAAACTTTTAATGGAGAAACAAAAGAAGGAATACTTAAAAAAATCATTTAAATGAAATTAAAAAGCAAAATCATCTGTGTTACTTAAGATATCATTATTGAAGTTTTTACAAGGACGAAAAAAAGAAAGTGTTGGCAAAAAAAGAATGATATAACTTTCTCAGTAATTATATCTCTTTCATAAAACTGAACAACGAATTTATGTTTTTCATTGACTTGAACCATTTTATCTAGAAAGATTCTAAGAACAATGTAGTGATGAAAAAAAAGTAGATCGAATGAAACAGGGCAGAAAAATTAAAAGAGGTTTCACTTAATACTCCTTTGATTTAACTTTCTGGTAATTGAGTCTAATTACCGATATTAAAATCCGCAGAGGATATTGGTTTTGAAATGCATGGCTTATTACAGCGAAAGGAATTATGTAATTTAAAAACTTAGAGAATTGTTTCGGGAATGAAATTAAAATCCCCGACGTATTTAGGAAATTTACTTAAAGTGTTTGCAAAGAATATTGAGGATTTCTTCCGTGTAATAATTTAATGCATTTTAGTCAAGATTTAATTTATTTATTAAATGGTGTCTGAAAAAATAAAGATGGAGAAAGATAAAAATTAGCTTTAAAAAGCGTTTAAATTACATACATTACTTTTTCAGATACCAATATTGTATTTATTCATCTTATTAAATTTTGTATTGTAAATAAACTATTAATTTTTTTAATACATATATTTAGCATGTGTACATAAGGAGAATGTCCGGAAAAGAGAGATTTGACATGCTTGGTTAATATTAAAATTTTATAGTTGTTATTGTTATATTTATATTGCCTTTATTACACTTTTAAATATTTTATTATAGTTATTTTTTAGACTGTGATAAAATAGATTTTATAAAATATTAGTTTTAGCTAATTTTGTTAATATGTTTAGTTAGCTTTTATTTTAGAAGGAAAAAAACTAATCCCTACATCTGGATCACATTGACATGCAAAATACGAATCCAGAATCCATAAAAACCCACGATCTTCTGTTTAAATCAGATAAATTTATAAGAAAAAAAATTTTTAATGAAGAAACAAATGAATCAATACTATAAAAAAATCATTTATCTGTATTACTTAAACTATCATTATTAAAATTCTTAAAACCTCCAAAAAGAAGTGTTTGAAAAAAAAGATATAACTTTCTCAGTAATTTTATCTCTTTCATGAAACTGAACAGCGAATTTATCTTTTCCATTGACGAACCATTTTATCTAGAAAGATTCTAAGAACAATATAGTGGTGAAAAAAAGTAGATAGAATGAGACAGGGCAGAAAAATTAAAAGAGGTTTCACTTAATACTCCTTTGATGTAATTTTCTGGTAATTGAGTCTAATTACCTATATCAAAATCCGCAGAGGATATTGGTTTTGAAATGGCTTATTACAGCTAAACGAATTATGTAATTCGAAAACTAAGAGAATTGTTACGGGAATAAAATTAAAATCCCCGAATGATTTAGGAAAATTGCTTAAAGTGTTTTCAGAGAATATTAAGATTTTCTTTCGTGTAATAATTTAATGCATTTTTGTTAGGATTTATTAATTATTTAAATATTTTTAAAAAAATAAAGATAAAGAAAGGTAAAAATTTGTTTAAAAAAGCGTTTAAATTACATACATTACTTTTTCAGATACCATTTTTTTTTCTCATCTTAGTAAATTTTATGTTTTAAATAAACTACTACTTTTTTTAATACAGATATTTAGCATCTGTACACAAGGAGAATGTTGGTAAAAGAGAGATTTGGTATGTTTGGTTAATAAGAAAATTTTATAGTTGTTACTGTTACATTTATATTGCTTTTATAAGACTTTTAAATATTTTATTATGGTTATTTGTTTAGACTGTAATAAAATGAATTTTATAAAACATTGATTTTCCCTAATTCCGTTAATATGTTTACTTAACTTTTATTTCAGAAGGGAAAAACTAATCCGTACATTTGGATCACATTGACATGTAAAATAGGAACCCGGAATCCATAAAAATCAACGATCTTATCTTTAAATCAGATAAATGTATAAGAAAAAAGCTTTTAATGAAGAAACAAAATAATCAATCCTTTAAAAGAAATCATTGAAATGAAATTAAAAAACAATCATCAGTGTTACTTAAACTATCATTATTGAAGTTCTTACAATTTAGAAAAAAAGATATAACTTTCTTAGTAATTATATCTCTTTCATAAAACTGAACAACGAATTTATCTTTCCATTGACTTGAACCATTTTATCAAGAAAGATTCTAAGAACAATGTAGTGATGAAAAAAAAGTAGATCGAATGAGACAAGGCAGAGAAACTTAAAAAGGTTTCACTTACTATTCTTTTGATGTAATTTTCTGGTAATTGTCTAATTACCGATTTCAAAATCCACAGAGGATATTGGTTTTGAAATGCATGGCTTATTACAGCGAAAGGAATTATGTAATTCGAAAACTAATAGAATTGTTTCGGGAATGTAATTAAAATCCCCGACGGATTTAGGAAATTTAGTTAAAGTGTTTGCTGAGAATAATAAGATTTTCTTCCGTGTAATAATTTAATGTAGTTTTGTCAAGCTGTCACTTATTTATTAAATGGTGTCTGAAAAAATAAAGATAAAGAAAGATAAAAATTAGTTTAAAAAGTACTTATGGCGCATGCGTTACTTTTATGATACATCATCTTGGTAGATTTTATTATTTTAATGAACGATTACTTTTTTAAATATATATATTTAGCGTATATATATATAAAAAGAATATTTTGTAAAAAACAGAATTGAAATGTTTGGTTATCACTAAAGTTTTGTTGTTCTTATTATTTCATTTACATTGCACTTACATTCCATTTACATTTCCTGTTACATTGCACTTTTAAATAATATTTATTATAATTATTTGTTTAGACTGCCAAAAAGTAAAAATAAAACAAGCTTTTATAAAACATTACTTTTAGCTAATTTCGTTAATATTTTTACTTTTCTTTTATTCCAGACGGAAAAAACTTATATAAGTTTAAATGAGTACGTACAGGGTGAGTCATAAATATCGAAACAATAGGCTATCTCCTTAAATATTACCCCTAGATCCATACTTCCAATTGCAAAGTTTCATAAAAAAAGGTGAATTTTTTGATAAGATAAGTAGAAAATCCATGAAAGGGGGGGGGGGTCTATTTTAAAAAATACGAAAATTAAATTTTTATACGGCCCCCAGAGGATAAAACTTCCAATTAGAACTTTTTTTTTATTCCATTCCTGAATTGAACAACAACAACAAAAAAAATTCAACTTGATATCTTCAAAACTCAGAGAGTTATAACAATTTTAATAAATCGTGAGGTTTCAAGGGATTAGACACAAATTGAAATGCATGTAATTGAAGAAACAATGCTGCTGTAATGGGTCCAGGAAACATTTATTTTATTTACTTATTTATAGAGTTAGAATTTTGAATGTTTTGTGATGGTTAACCATATAATTTGTAAGCATTATCACATCATAAGATTTCTTAATAAAATATATTTTTTTTAATTTTGAGTAAATTAAAATTGTTATAACTCAAAATATTATTTGTCGCGTTGAATTTTTTTCTTTTGATTAAATGAAAATGTCTAATTTCCAATTTTGACTAAGCATTTTAAATAATATTTTTTTTAAATAAAATTATTTAAAATAGCAATATAAAAAAGAAATGCAATTTTTTGTAAACAAATCATATTTTTAAAAGTAAATTTTCTGAGCTGAAAACTTCTTTCGGCACGGTAACCGACGGTTATTGACGGTTATCAACGGTTTTAAAAGGAGAAATACTGAAATAAAAACATTTGATGCTGAAAAGTGCATTTAGTTTTTAACAAAGATGGGCTCCTAACGTTTAAATGCTATTTAAAAGTTTCAAGGTGATTAACTCCGTCCTGTATAGTTTCGATTTCAGATTTTGTTTAAATTTTGCCATTTTCAATTTTTTTTAACTACTGTTTAAATGCGTCATTTGATTTAAACCTCATTTTTTATTACGTCAATTTCAAATTTTTTCATTGTGCAGTGACTCACAGACAGACATTTTGTAAAAACGTTTTTCTGTATCTCTGAGCCATAAAACGTGTGAGTTCGCCGAAAACCGGAATTCAAAATTTCCATGAATCCAATACTTTCTTCTTGTAAAGATAGAAAAAAATAAAAATAGGTTTAAAATCATCATAAAGTTTGAAGCTGAATAGTAAAAAATAGATTTTTGAAAATATTTGTATGTAATTTATTAAAATATATTTCCAATGATTCCGTTAATAGAAGTGTCATTATCGCTATTACTATCTTTACGAAACTTATTGCCTGCGGCAATAAGTTTTTAAGACACTTTTAATGAGAGTTTAGTTAATATTACTTAATTTAATAACATTTTTAATAAGTGTTTAATAAGACGGTCCGGCTAATGGGTCCTGTCAGTTGCGAGGTTGGCGCCAAGTTCTAGATATTGCAGACATCTAGCATATTTCAAGGAATTTTAAAGCAAAAACCTATACGCTTTTATTTTATATCTAATAATTAAAGCATTGGCTTGGATCGACATTTAACAATGCGTAAATTTATAGTCAATCCCTAAATTGTACTGCAAATGAACTGATATCGCTGCGCTCAGAGTTATGCATAAGTGGTGTAAGTCACAAATTTTGGATTTTAATATCTTTCGGGGATTTGTACATATCAAGACGAATTTTTTTTCAATTCAGGAATGGGTAAGGAAAATTTTTCTAATCGCAAGTTTTATCCTCTGGGGCCGTATAAAAATTTAATTTTCGTATTTTTTAAAATAGACTCCCCATTGAGTTGCAACTTATCTTATCGAAAAATTCGCTTTCTTTTATGAAACTTTGCAATTTGAAGTATGAGTCTAGGGGCAATATTTAAGGAGTTAGCCTATTGTTTCGATATTTATGACTCACCCTGCATATATAATAAAAATATAAACTTAAATGAGTACATATATATACATGTATATATACATATAAATTCAATGCAAATGAAATATATGATATTGTATGGGGCGTGTTTTAAATTAAAATTTTGCCTTTGGTTAGGATGTAACATGATTCGTTTAGAATTCTATTGTGTCGAAATTAAGTACCCAGTAAAAAAATCTGTAAAGTTACTAAAAGTTTTTTTAGGAAACTGACATTCCTAGAATTTTTTATGTAATGGTGACAGCAAAAATCCATGTAACTGATACAGATTTACACTGAAAATAAACAAATCTGTATGGTTACAAAGAGTCTTTTTAGGAAACTGGGAATGCCTAGAACTTTTTATGTAACTGCAACTCTGGTTACAGATAAAATCTTAATAAGATAATTGTAATTTTAGTAGATTCGTTTGTAAAGTTACATATTTCTGTTGCTTTACAAAAGTTAGTTTTATAGATTTATGTGTTTTCTTGTACAGTGTACAGATAAAATATTAGTAAACATACAGATTTCGACAACTTTATGCCTGTAAGATTACAGATTTTGTTTTCTTTTTACAGAGTAGAGCTACGAACTATATTTTAGGGTCATAATCAGTTTTGTGTACATATTTTGTAGAAAATTATGCCTGGCACTTAAAGAGAAAAATCACCCTTTATTTTCCGAAAAATATCACAGAATTAAATGCAAAGTTACACTGCATTATCTCTAAAAGATAGTGGTAGTAAAATTATTTACTTTGGATTCACATTATTTAACATAAAAAAATATAAATGAACCTGACTGTTATATTATGGCTTTATTTAACTCACTGTGATCTAAAAATACTTATTTCAACAAATGTTATTAAAATAAAATGTATAATAAGACTTTTTAATTAGTTTATAATTTCTAAAATGGCTGCTAGTCAGGGAATATTTATTATTAATAAAGTTATTTATAACTAAATAATTTTCAAAAAATTCCTCTAAATATGCGTCATAAAAATATTATAAATAACAAACAAACAAACAAACAAACAAAATGAAATAAACATGGGCTGCATCGTTAATAAAAAAAAAAAAACAACTCTAAAGCATGTACAATAATATTTTATTCTCGGTACGTTCTACACATATCCCAAAAGATCATTTACGCATAATAATTAAACAAAGGATTAAAATCCTTCAAAGCAACACTACTAATATTTTGTCGTATATTTGTAAGAAAATATCAAATCATTACCATTAGATAGATCATTACTGATTAATAACACAATTTATTTTGCAAATATTTCAAATTTAAATGCTTTATGATGTTCTTGAATCAAGTTAATTTCGTCTGAGATCGATATTTCAGGTTTTGATGAAAGTTTTAAATAATCTCATGGATTACAAGAAATCTTTTCTTTCTTACCATCTTTATCCTTTGTTTAGACCCTAGAAAAGATAATTTGATGGAAAATTATCTCTGAAAAATTGTGTATATGAAAACTTAATTTATTTCCTATGCCTGCCTTAGGATAACTTCATTTTGGTTCCCTGAAACTTAAGGCCTTTTGGGGGGATTTTCTTTTAAAGAAATATGATGTTTATAAAAATCCATTTACACATTTACAGAAACTAATTATGTATATGTCTAAATATAAAAAAGTATGTTTGTTTAGTTGATATATTACAAAATGGTGGCTTTACAGATGATGGTCTTGAATTTCTGTAAAAGGACATAAAGCGGTGGACAAGTAAACTTTTCTTAGCTATGATCTAGAATATTACAAGAAAATTTTTCGTAGCCCAAAATCTAGTGAAATACTTAGCTGCAGTAATTGGTGAGTAGTTCGTGAAAAAAAAAATGACTCGTCAGCAGGAAACTTACTTCAAAGTTAAAGTAAGCGGAAAAGAAGGTATGTGGCTTATACTTATATAACGTTATAAAAATTATGCTAATTTTGAACTCCTCTCCCCCTTACAACAACATACGTTATCATTCGTCGAATAGTCCTGATCTAGCCCCATAAGACTTTCATGTCTTTGGCATGCTCAAAGAACTTTTTGGTGGAAGACAATTTTCCAGCGATGACCAGATTCACTCAACTGTTCTATGCTGGATGCATGAACAAGGAGTGATTTTCTATAGTCGATTAGTGCAACAGTTTCACAGATGTCCGCAGAGACGGCGAGATCATGTAGAGAAATAATGTAGTGTACGCATATCATATTATATTGTAGCGCATTTAAAAATAAAGTATTTTTTGACCTACAATGTTCGAGTGTAACTTAATTTTTGAACACCCCTACTACAAAAGCAAATATGTAATTTATAAAGAATTATACGTATTTGCATTATTTATTACTCTTAAGTATATAGAAATGAAATTAAAATTTACTAAATAAAGTAGTGTTGTTTTTAATCGATTATTTTTATCTCACTGGTTTAAGCGAATTTTGTTACAAAATAATCAACGATTTAAAGCGGACTGTTTTTGCTGTTGCTGTTCCTTTCGAAATTAGAGAAAGAAATTTATTTATACGATGAATAATCGTTTTAAACTGGTATGTAAGAAACAGTAACATGTTTATGGATTTAAACTTAAAATGTTTTTTCTAATAAATGACGACTAAATAGCGGGGAACTTACCGGGAAATCTCGAAATTTGCAAAAGTTGACCAGACACATATATGCCCATTTTTATCTTAAAGAAAGAATGTATTAATGAGAAAATTTTTCCAATAAACGGTGGAGATCTAGATTGATCCAAGTATTACGGTTAAAGGGAAACTTCTTCAAATATTCAGATTCTTGCTATACTATGATAACGATGCAATGAAATTAAATAGCGCCTAAAAACATAGTTTACATTATGCTAAAATATACAGCATAACTCACATTCCGCGTTCTTCATAAGAAACAACATTAAAATACAATAATTCATTAATACATATCAGAAATTTTATCACCTCTTGACTTTTTTAATACTGTAATTTAGAAAAAACATTTTCATGAATCTATCTGAAATGTTAACAGTACTGAAGTTAATTCGAAAAACTTTATCAAAGATCTCTCAGATTTCATTTGAAATTCTTATTGAAATCTGAAAAAATTTTCTACTATGAAAAATTTTTTAAACTGTTATATCTGAAGTCAAAACAGTGACATTTATTAATAAAAGTTTAAATAAGTAAAAAAAAAATATACTGCATAAAATATAAGTTCGCTAAATATGATTTCATTTTTTATCCTTATATTTATTATAGCTAATGAATAATCGAATTTTAAAATTTGTGAGTTATTTCTGAAATGTTTGTCTGAATATTACACGTTAATAAATTTTTTAAAATGATAACTCAGGTTAACGCTTATGTAACTAGTTTTTAAGCATTTTTTCCAATTTTCTAATATTTGTAAGCTTAAAATTCGGTTTTTTAAACGTTACGAATATCTGCCATTATATTTTCTAATATTTTATTTGTAATATATCGAAAAGAATGTTACTTTGACTCGGAGACATCATTAGTAAACATACTTCTTTTACTACATTTCATGTTGCAACAGATCGTATTATGGCCAACATCTTCCACTTATCTGATAGGCATTATATATATTTATTTATTTGTATAATCTAAACTATAACATATACTGAAATCACTGATGCTTAAATTGGTTGCCAAAATGTGACGTTGTCTCACGGATTATTTCTATAACCAATGAGCTACGGAATTTTAAAGAAAGAAAATTCTTTGTCAAACATCCTGCATCTGACGGTATCTCTTATTTTCTCCATACTAAATCAACCATACTAATACTAACCATCTTTTATACTATTTTGACTTTCTATATAATGCAAACTCAGTGAGGAAATTCTTGCTTCTTCATTCTTACTGATTCTTCAGCGTGTGTTTTATCATGCTTAAGAAATATTTATTATGTATAGAGTACTCATTAAAGAATGTTCAAATTATTAATTTTAATAGTATCAGTGTAATATATTAATATGTGTATTAATAGTGTAAGTGTTGTAGATTATTGGTTCAAAATCAAAAAGTAAGAGTAACTCAATTAGTTTTAGATAAGCGCATGCGCGAATATGGCTTTATTATTTACTTGCTTGCAGCACCAGGTGCGGAAAATGGCAATACCCGAGCTTAAATCGTCATTGCTGGGCAGAAGATTTCCTTTGGGTTTTATAAAAGACAGTGCCTGTGATCCACCGCTAACTTATGATTTGCTGAAGTTGAAATACAGAATTGAAGAGGCAATTGTTTCTATAGATGTGAATGTGTTAACCGAAGTGCGGGAAGAACCGGACTTTAGGTTGAATGCGTAATATATAATTAACGGTGAGTATTTGTAAGAAAAACTAACTTAGCTTGCCCTCAATCTGAAGTATAATTTGTTCTAAAAATTTAAATTAAACTGTTAAAATATACCATCGAAACTGGGGCTTTTTATGGACATGGTGCTGAGAACTGTGCTGCTCAACCCTTGTTTTTACAGCATTTTATTTTAGATTTGTATTGTAAAAATTTTAATATTAGATTTTTTAATGAGAAGTTTTTTTTAAGCACTTAATTTTGAATGCTCAATGAATATTTTCTGAACTAAAGAAGTCGAAAATTGAGAGACAAATGTAGCAAATGACGTGCGTTTGTACAGTAACGAAAATATTCAGATCTTGGTGCAATAGTATACAGCATGGTATCCGATATATTTTGTCAATTCCTCTAAATACTATCTGCTTTCTATTATACAGGAAGTAATTTGTGTTAAACCTCAGCAACCTATATCAATTTCATAAAATGTTAAACAGTTTAATAAAATTAAAATGCACCCCAAACGATGTTTCCTCCTATACCACTATGTATTGGAATACTTTTGTATGGCCATGTAAATTATTAACAGATATTCTTTGTACTTCAGATTGTACAGAATGTAAATTCTAGTATATATTTATTAGATGCATACCATTCTTACCATGTTCGAAAAAGTGTAACACCATTAAAATATATTTGGAACTGTTTTTTCTGATTGATAGTAATGTAATGAAATATTTTTGATTGTATCTGTAATTGAACTACTTATACGATTTTCAAAATATTTCAAATGACTCGACAAAATTATGAAACAATTATGTAATTTAAATTTCAAAGGATTCGGTTGGGTAGTTTTTGCGTTGTTATATGCGGAAAGACAGACAGACGGACGGACGGAACGACGACAATACAGTCACAGCAAAAAAAATCTTGACACTTGCAATTTTCGACGTTTTGTTAAATATCTAAAAATGTACATAAGGAATAATTCCGAAACTCTAGATGTATAAACAAAGTAGTAAGGTAAACGCACTTGTAGCTAGCCACTTAAGGACATTTGTCTAATTATTAATAATATATTAGTGAATTCCAATATATATATATATTTAGCCCAGTTCATACCTTTATGTATTAGAATAAACACTCAAATTTTTAAAGTATATTCTTTATAAAAAATATTACCTTCCTCTATGCTCCACTACTGCCCTCCCCCAAGTGAGCCACTCCATTCTTGAGTTTAATGTGTACTGTACAGAAGTTTTGCACTTAAATATACACAATAATGAAATCATATTTGAAGTTTTGATGATTACTTAAAATAATTTCAGCTTCTCTTTAGTTTTTTCGAACAGCCTGTAATATTTTATAACTTAAAAAGAAAATATTTGTTACTTTGCAGTAGTGATAAATAATAAGATATACATAATAAAAAGGGTAATTAAATGCTGAAATGATTGCAAAACTATATTATATTTATATAAAAAAAGAAAGAAAAAAACAATGTGAGTACAATTTAAATTTAACTGCATTTATTTTTCTTTTACAGCCGTTTTTTTACAAAAAGAATACAAAAGTTCTGTTTGTATGTGTTCTGATTGCGATACCACTCCAACTATATCGAAAAAATTTATACTAAAGACATCATTTTCCTCAATGACAAAGTCTTTTTTATTTCTTCTTGACTTCAGTCCTTGAACAGATATTATTGTTTCTTTAATTTCTTGAACTACACACAAATGCACATATTCTTCTGTATTTCTTTTTCCTCCGATTGTTGAGACAAGTATAAATTGTCCCTATTTCACTTCAGATTCTTCTGGGATATAGTAGTGGGCCAACTGGCCAACTGGCCCACAGGACAACTTAAAATTTAATGACCCAGAAGTGGGCCACCCCCAAACTTAATAATATGTTAGTTTTATACATTTTCAGCATAAGGAATAAAGTATTCATTTATACAGTGTATTAGAAATGTGAAATTTTAATATAAAATACAATATGCTTTTAAAGAAAAAAAATGTTGAATGAAAACTTATCTCTTAAGGAAAGCAGTAAGAATGAGCTACAAAATCCTTGTATTTTAAGACTGGAAGAAAAATACCCTTCCAGCTCAAGGTCTATCAGAATACTGAAGTTGTTCCTTTGTCTGATAACAGATAAGGGTTCCAGCCAATTAGCAGTTAGTTTGTTATCTGACAGGGGTAACTAGAAAACTTGTTTTTCAACTTTAAAAACTAGTGGCCCACTATTGGTACATGGTTCACTACTGGTACACTTACCTTACAGGACACATATTTTCGGGAATATTTCTTTTTCCAAAATCCAATAGAGAACCGTCAAAAAATTGAAAAAGAACGAATATTTTTTGAATAACTCTGTCAAAAATAATAATAGACATTAGATGTTAGTACATTAGAAATTGAAAAAGAGGGTAGTTTATCTTTTCTTGGTATCAAACTAATAAAGAACAAGGAGCGTGCTGATTACAGAAAACCATGCAGGTCTAACAATACTATTTCTTTTGATTCCAACTCACCAATTTCTTATAAAATTGCTACCTATAGGTTTTACATTAAACGTGCCTTCGAAGTCTGTACAGATAAATACCTGGAAGAAAAAATTAAAATGATTAAACAGATTGCTTTGGAGAATGATTTCCCTCCTCAACTGATTAATAGTTTAGTTAATCGAGCAAAACAATCAAGACCGAAGACAGAATTAAGTTTGAATAAGTTCAGTTATTGCAAATTCGGATATATACCACAACTTTACGAGAGACTAAGATATGCTTTGGTAAAATATAACATTAAATTAATAGCTGAACCTCTGACAAAATTAACAGATTTAATTTATAACAAAATAGATCCAATCCCAAAACTAGAAAAAGCAGGTGTTTTTATGATTCCATTCACAACAGAGCATCAAAAAAGTTTATCCTATTTTGGCCAGACATCTCGAAAATTAAAAGTAAGACTGAAAGAACATTTTTCGGATATCCAATACAATAAGTCAAGTACAGCCTTATCTAGAATGCAACAAGAAGAAAATATTTTGATAAATTTTAACAAAGCTAAAATAATGTTTTCAACAACCAACCATTATTTCTCCATTATCCGTGAATCCCTTGAAATTTTGCTTAACAAAGAAACTGTTTGCACTGACGTCATTTCATATAATATTCCTACACTCTGTAAAATCCTTGGTGTTTCAATGAATTCAGCGTGACTTTGTTTATACACGCGGACTGTTTTGTTTTTGTTTTGTTTTGATGTTTTCTATTTCTAACCAAATATCTTCTTTTAAGTTCCTTTGATAACGAATGCGTTACCATTCGAAAGATCTCAGGTATATTAAATAAATAATATCTATATTTTTATAACATCTTTTAAGTAATTATTTTGTATAATTTTATTTAATAACAAGGTCTAAATTTCCACCAAAGACCCTTAGTGGTTTTGACTTATTATAAAAAATAATGTAGTAAAAACGTTCAAACTGCAGCTTATGATTAAGTGGCTTATGGTAATAAACTGTGTTCATTTTTATGCGGCTAGCATGCACACTGGTAGAGAAATTAAGTTTTTTTTTTATAAAAAAAGGTCCCAAAATTTACCAGGTTTTTTGCTTATAATTTCCAGAGTTCTTAATAAAAAACAATGTTCTTTTAAGAAAATATGAGAAAAGACATTGTACATAATATCATGTAATCAAAATTAAGTTTCATTTCAAGTCTATTAAAATTTCATTTGCATATTGTGTTAGCTAAATGTGTAGAACAACTTTTATTAAAGTTTCAAAATCATAGTTTGAAAATTCTCAAAGTTATTGTCGACAGAAGAAGATAAAAATCCGTTATTCCCCAAATGAAGCAAAAAGATGAGGAGCTGTATCCAAATATACGTGGTAGTACGTGCAGTACTCTGTAGGCACTAATCAATGGAATATGGATACAGCCGCTAGTTTTTTTGTTTCATTTTGGGTATATCGGATTTTGATCTTATTCTTCAGACGATAATTTTCAGAATTTTCAAGCTATGATTTTGAAATTTTAACAAAAGTTGTTCTATACATTTAACTAACACAATGTGCAAATGAATTTTTTTATAAAGATGACCCATGCGCAGTGAAAATTCATTTTGTAAACCTGCTCATTTTTCATACAATTATTAATATTTTTAAAATTTGATTAGAGGGTATTATGTACAATGTCATTTCTCACATTTTCTGAAAAGAACATTGTTTTTTATTAAGAACTCTGAAAATTATAAGCAAAACTTAGCAAAATTTGAGACATTTTTTATAAAAATGTTAATTTCCTTTACGAGTATAGATGCTATCAGCATAAAAATGAACACAGTTTATTACCATAAGCCACTTAATCATAAGCTGCAGTTTGAACGCTTTTGCTACATTAGTTTTGACAGGGTTATTTAAAAGATATTCTTTTTTTTAATTTGTTGATGGACTCTCATTGGATTTTGAAAAAAAAAAAATCGTCTTGAAAATATATTACCTGTACTATTTTGTTTATACATCTGGAGTTTCGGAGTCATTCCTCATGTATATTTCTAGATATTTAGCAAAACATCTGAAGTCGCAAATGTCAAGATTTTTTTTTTTGCTGTGACTGTAGGTGCTACATATTTACATGATTACAAACACATCTAAAAAAGCAGAGATGAAAGTTCATCAAGTGTGACGTGATTTCAGATAATGTTAGCTGTTGGTAGAAAAAGTGGGCGTTTATTAGTTATTAGTTTATATATGAATTTTGCCTATTTTTGCCGGTTAACAAGAAATAAGCCTTTTAAACTTATCTGGAAGAGTGACTTCGTAATTCAAAACGATAGACATAATCATAGATACACTAACAGACAGATGAAACTTTCTTTTATTTGTTTAGGTTACCTTGCGTAAAAACAAAAAGATCTTTTTTTAAGAAAAAGACGGAAAAAGATTCACACATCTTCTATTTTAATCTTTAGGAAAGGTAAAAAGCAAAATTGTGTCTGTGAACAGGCTATGTTACATTTTCTGTTTGGTTTAAGTTTGCCATGATACAATAATATCAAATGCTATAGTTACTTTTTATTATGATTAAAATATTTATGAAGAATTTTAAGAACGTTTTTCTGAGTGAAAACATTTTTAAGATTGTTACTGATACTCACTGAGTTAAAATTCGCGAGTTTGACTCGCTATTTCTTTGAATATTGAATTGATTTACATTTTGAAAAGCTTGCCCGTGTTGAAGTAGACTCACTCGAAAGATTTGCGAATTGAGCCACAATTACAAATGAAACATTGTGACTGTTATGGACAGAATTTTCCCTGTGTTCGATTCCCGATAATTTAGTTTTTTGTATGGTAAGACAAAATTATTACCCATGCCTCTAAAAAAACACCCATTTTTTAGATTAAAAGACATCATCGTATTATAACGTTCATTACATGATAACGGGCATAGGCAGGGACACTGCCTATCAATATTTTCTTAATATATAAAGGAGCTATAGAAGAAGTGTCCAAATGGAAAAGACGCCATCAAACATTACGTGCGCCTGATCTACGTATTATATCCTCCTTTCCTTTTAAAATTTTCTCCTCCTCCGATCCCCAACATCCGAGATCGATTTATTATTAAATTTAATAACAATTTCAAATTTAAATAAACATACACATATTTTTGTATGATTTTTTAAAATAATTTATGTTTCTTTACTGTAAGCGATTTGTCATTTCAGTAGTTTCAAAAGAAGAAACATACAATTGCACTTACACTAAAAAAAAAAAAAAAAAAAAAAAAAAAAGTTGCACTTTTTTAGTGTTCTGAAGAATAAGTCAGATTTTTCAAAGACAATTATTCGGAGGATTAACACTAAAAACCACTCAAGTAATTTAGGAGTTTAAGATTAATTGAGAGAAGTTAATTGCATTAATTACGATATTTCAATTGCACCAAAGTATTTTAAGTGTTTGTTCCAAAACTAAATTAAATAAAGGAGTTTCTAAATTATTATATAAATTTATAAATTTTTGCAATTTCTTTTCCTTTTCGCTTACGATTTTTTTTGGAGAGATGGGGTTCAGATTGGGTCGAAACCACACCATCTGATATTCGTTCTAGTGTTAAGAGCTTATAAAAATAGATTTTTAAAATAATTTTTTTATTTTGGACTATGAAAAAAATGCAATCCTATTATAAAAAAAAATATCTTTTTTAAATGTTTCCTAAAATATTTACTTCTGGATTTCAAGTTATAGTGCACAATTGTGTCTCAAAAGAGAAAATTTATGGTAAACAGCATCAATACAAAGAAGGCAATAGATAAATTAACTAGGATTCACTTAATTCTACTTCCAAATAATGTTCTAGAAACTGAGTCAAACTACTGTTACTGAAATTCTCAATGGATATTCAGCTCTAACTTCTGAGTATTTTTTTTTTTTGGATCTAATTTTTTATTTTAAGCAAATCTTTTTTTTTTTTTTTTTTTTTTTTTTTTTTTTTTTTTTTTTTTTGGCAAAAATGAAAGTGCATGAAAAGTTAAGGAATTTTTATAGATCAAATTACTTGGAATCATATAATTATCTTCCACTATTTTATTTTGACTGAAATTTTCAAGGCTTTTATAATATTAAAGATTTAAGTTAATTCTATTAGTTTAGAAGTAACATATTAGACCACATTTCATGTTAGTAATTTTCTTTTTTATAATTTAAGGTAGAACAAGGCTAGTTGGCTATAGCAGCATGTTGGCCCAGGCGCGATATTTTTTAAACTTTCCGTTAGATGACATTGTCAGTCTAGCTAAATATGCGATGCTTTGCTTTCTTTCTACATTATCAGCGGCATTGAAGCCGAAGCTTCCATTAAAAACCACGAAGAATTTCAAAATTTCGCTACGATGAGTAAATTTTCATTTTTATAAAAAATCATTTTTTATTTGTTTATAAATTACATTTTAGATTTTGATGTATAATTTTCATAAAAATAATTGCTCATAGTTAATGTAGGGCATGTTTGTTTAATGAAATGGTTTCAGAATAATTCCTTAATCATGAAAAATAAAAATGTCGAAAAGAGGTTAGTTTGCCCAATTGGCACGGGGCAGGTTCCCCGGCGGGCCAACAGGTCAATAGGAATTTGGCTCTGTGGGATTGGAATTTTGATAGTTTTAATGAATTATTTTAATAAACATACAATTGCACTTACACTAAAAAAAAAAAAAAAAAAAAAAAAAAAAAAAAAAAAAAAAAAAAGTTGCACTTTTTTAGTGTTCTGAAGAATAAGTCAGATTTTTCAAAGACAATTATTCGGAGGATTAACACTAAAAACCACTCAAGTAATTTAGGAGTTTAAGATTAATTGAGAGAAGTTAATTGCATTAATTACGATATTTCAATTGCACCAAAGTATTTTAAGTGTTTGTTCCAAAACTAAATTAAATAAAGGAGTTTCTAAATTATTATATAAATTTATAAATTTTTGCAATTTCTTTTCCTTTTCGCTTACGATTTTTTTTGGAGAGATGGGGTTCAGATTGGGTCGAAACCACACCATCTGATATTCGTTCTAGTGTTAAGAGCTTATAAAAATAGATTTTTAAAATAATTTTTTTATTTTGGACTATGAAAAAAATGCAATCCTATTATAAAAAAAAATATCTTTTTTAAATGTTTCCTAAAATATTTACTTCTGGATTTCAAGTTATAGTGCACAATTGTGTCTCAAAAGAGAAAATTTATGGTAAACAGCATCAATACAAAGAAGGCAATAGATAAATTAACTAGGATTCACTTAATTCTACTTCCAAATAATGTTCTAGAAACTGAGTCAAACTACTGTTACTGAAATTCTCAATGGATATTCAGCTCTAACTTCTGAGTATTTTTTTTTTTGGATCTAATTTTTTATTTTAAGCAAATCTTTTTTTTTTTTTTTTTTTTTTTTTTGGCAAAAATGAAAGTGCATGAAAAGTTAAGGAATTTTTATAGATCAAATTACTTGGAATCATATCATTATCTTCCACTATTTTATTTTGACTGAAATTTTCAAGGCTTTTATAATATTAAAGATTTAAGTTAATTCTATTAATTTAGAAGTAACATATTAGACCACATTTCATGTTAGTAATTTTCTTTTTTATAATTTAAGGTAGAACAAGGCTAGTTGGCTATAGCAGCATGTTGGCCCAGGCGCGATATTTTTTAAACTTTCCGTTAGATGACATTGTCAGTCTAGCTAAATATGCGATGCTTTGCTTTCTTTCTACATTATCAGCGGCATTGAAGCCGAAGCTTCCATTAAAAACCACGAAGAATTTCAAAATTTCGCTACGATGAGTAAATTTTCATTTTTATAAAAAATCATTTTTTATTTGTTTATAAATTACATTTTAGATTTTGATGTATAATTTTCATAAAAATAATTGCTCATAGTTAATGTAGGGCATGTTTGTTTAATGAAATGGTTTCAGAATAATTCCTTAATCATGAAAAATAAAAATGTCGAAAAGAGGTTAGTTTGCCCAATTGGCACGGGGCAGGTTCCCCGGCGGGCCAACAGGTCAATAGGAATTTGGCTCTGTGGGATTGGAATTTTGATAGTTTTAATGAATTATTTTAATAAACATTTATTATTATTTTAATTAATTATTATTAAGTAATAGAAATGAATAATTTTATTAACTGAATTACTGGTTATTCCCGTCAATCATTTTAAAAAACAAAGTTTAACTGTTGTTTACATTTTCCTCACATTAAATCAACTTCTCTGTTGTACAAAAACTTTATAACTTTAATAAATATAGAAAAATCTCTGTTGGCTCTGCATACAAGCGCAAGTAGATTTAAAAATTAAGCACTAATTTCAACAACAGTATACCGATCTAAGGAAAATGTGAAATTGTTCTTATACACCTCTCGCACTTTTTTGTGGTTTTATTTTTTTGCTGTAATTGTTTGTCCAATAAAAAATGTTGTCAAAATAAAAATTGTAGAAAATATTAAGAAGCTGTATAATAAACTTAAACGGATTTGAGAATTGACAAAGTTATGTTTTTTTTTCTTATTTTTTAAGTAGAAAATTTTTTTAAAGAGACATTTTTCTGGCGCACAAGTATGAGGAAAAAGAAACGACAACATAGAAGCAAGAAACGTGTAGTACGCAATGATGAGGTGGATAAAGAAATTTTTATCTTTGCTTTCTTCAATCATTTTAGTGCAGTAAATAAGGAGAACAATTGGTTCAAAGTATCATGTGCAAAAGCTGAATACGTGAGACTTATGTTACCGGAGAAGCCATATTTTATGTTTGTCTTCAAAGTAATCATGAAAATAATACCGATTTAAGCATTTAATTTTATTTTCATCAATAAATTTATTAAACTTTAGTCCTTTCTTTCCTCGAATCAATAGTTTTATGTTTTAATAATTTTTGGTTCATTTAGGAACGTAGTATGGTAGATTTTCTTTAAGCTACATCGTGTTTTCGTTCGCACGAAATAAAATTTAGTATTTAGTAAAATTTTGAATATTTCTTAAACTTTTATACTATCAGAACATTAAAAAGTGCTGCGAGCTAACTTATCCAGCAATCGGAAAAGCTTGGCCCAATTGACTTGGTGCCAAATTGAGCTTTTAAATGAATACTTGTATTTAATATTTTCAAGTTTTACTATTTCGACTTCTTCCTGAAAATACACAGATAGTGATAACATAAAAATAAATTTAAAATATTCAACTGTAATAAAAAAATATATTAGAAGTAAAAGTGTGCCAACTAGCTAATTGACTGAGTTTAATCCGGCTACTTCACTGTTACAGACCTTTTTCCCACAGATAATATAACAAAATAGGACTTTATACTATTTTACCCAGATTTTATGTTACTTTGTACGAAGTAATTATTGAGAAATTACGCAACTCCTCTTTTTATCCCCTTCGGGAAAAGCGACCAGTATACGTGTCGGTGCCGATTGTACTCACATCTCGCGTGACTGGTATTCGTGCCGGCGCTCTTACGCGAGCGAAGGGCATACGTACCAATGAAATGGAACGTTTTGTTTTTCACAGTTTAACATGCAAAAAATTTATCCTAATTCTATTTGAATGTATATTAAGGAAGAAGACTTCTCCTTCAAAGTAGGAAAGGTAATGAAAACATTTCTTTTTAAATCCCCGTTAATTTAATTTTTTAAACAAATACTACAATGAGAAAAAGCATTTTTTTCATCACGTCTTTGTGTTTCATAAATCTTTTTACGCATCTAGTAAAACTTTATTTTTATTTATTGGGAACAATTCTACTGCACTTGGGATGGAAAATTTTGCAGTTAAAGGATCATTAGTAAGCATATGATTCACGTAAGTAATCATATTAGTAAGCATATTCACCTGTACGATTGACAAGACGAACATCTGATTTATTTTTTTTTCTCTCTTTTATCTCGATCAAAAGTACTTTGGTTGCAAAAGTCGACGTCACTATGAGTTCGTGTTTTCTTTCTTTTAGATGGAAAGATTTATCTATTTTATATTTTTATTTTATTTCAGCACTGCTTCGCAGATTAAAAAAAAGGATGTACTTACTGATTGTGAGAGCTAATACGATGAGAATATTCTCGGCACCGCCAAATTAAACATTCAAAATAGTTTCGCCAAAGCAAAGTTTTAAAAGACATTTTTGTTACTTTAGTGTTAATTTTATAATTTTATCTTCAGCAATTTTATAAATCGTTTCAAATTAATTCAATTAAAATTATATCATCTATATCTATGTATCGTATTTCACAAATTCGTTAAAATGAAAAAAAAACCTAATACATCTGACAATATACATAAACGCTAATATTTGGAATTAAATGTTAATATTGCCTGTTATAATTCAGTTCATTACCCATATTCATTTCCATTTCCAAAAATGCTTTTAACATCAATGGCATTTGTGATCAGTTTATTTAAAATAATAATTAAGTTTCCTTAATAATAATTCAATTATTCTCTTTTATTATTCAATACATTTAATTTCATTAATTTAATTTTTTAAACATATATTGTACATAAAATATAAATATTTATTAACATCAACATATTCTTCGATGGATGCATTTTAAGTCATCATTCAAGGTCTCATTGTTATCAAATACTCTTTATTTGATATTTCTTATATTGCTATTGTATTACACATTGCTATTACATTATATATTACTGTATGTTTTATAATTTTGATTTCAAAAACATTTTTTATATTTAATAACTTTTTAGAAATGTATATTTTAAAGTACAATTCTTTTTACTTATTATTATTATTATTCAATGCTTTTTATTTGAATGACATTTTATCATTGATTACGTATTTAAAGATATTTTTCGAATTTTCTACTTAAATACTTTAAATTTTCTTAAATACTTTAAATTACATTAAGCATTTTCAAACTATTTTTTACGTATGTCTGCATAGTTAATATTAAAAAGTACTATGCACTAGCTGCTTATACGTTTAATTTAATTATTTTTATTGGTGAACAAATCAGCTTTTTAAAGCACAGTTTTAGTTTAAGGATTGTATTAAAAACTATTTAGAAACAAAGCTGTTTTTTTTTTCACAAAATTATTCTTTATTTGGGCAAAAAATTCCATATATTGCTAATATAAAGGCAAGTATGTCCTTTTGTAATCATATTATATTATTTTTTATTCTAAAAAGTGGTTAAAATATGCTTTATAAACATTTAAAATGTCATTTTGTAGTAAAATATCAGAGAATATACCCCAATTTTTTTCGTGAATATACATAATAACAACTTTTTTCATGTTCGTTAATTTCAAATGATTATATAGAAAAATAATTTTTTTTTATAATTTTTTAAAGAATACTTTAAGAGAGTTAGGCTTAGCTTCACAAAATCCTTCGCCCCTGAAGATGAAATCAAATTCTCCCGCTTCGTCCTCAGATGCGCATTTCTGAATGCGAGCGCCGTCGCCAACGTGTTAAATGGAAAACTCCATTTTATCTAACTAGTCTTCAAAATGCTATTTCTTCCGGAAAACAATTAAAATGTAATTACTAAAATATAGCATTTAACCTGACCATAAGTCAACGATAAATCAAAGCAGGTGCCCTACTGTCGACCAAATACTGATAATCTACTGCAAAAATTTTAAATACGAAGCATCGCACTTCTACAAATTTTACATTATGGTACAGGGGGTAAAAACACTTAATACACTTTTAAATGCTTTTTCTCTGAATATTTCTGTATCTCAATTTATTTTTGAAATATTAATCTTTTTGTAGATTTAATGTTCTTTTTGTAAAATTGTCAACTAAAGTACTCCATACTTACAGAAAGAAAAGCGAAAATAGTAGATGATTGTATATTTTTGTTACAACTTTCTCATAACGACTGAAAAAAATGCAACTAAAATGCGGCTATTCCAAGAATATCGTCCACTATAAAAATTCACTTTTTAGAATATTTGAAGGATTTATTTCCTCTACATTTACTTAATTCCTATCAAAAAGATGAAAAAATGCAATATTATAAATGCATGTCTAATAACTTTTTCTGAAAACAAAAAACAAAAAACCCCTTAATTTTGGATAGAACATGAAGTTTCTATCAACTACTTGTATATTTAAGTTTCAGTATTATATTAATGTTATACACAAATGAAGGCATAGAATAATTAGACAGATACCCGATTTTCCTTGTCGATTCTGTTGAATGATGACATCATATTTGGTGATTTTGTATGTTATTCTGAGATAGTGACGTCACATGCATTTTTAAAAATATAAATAAATGTTGTTTAAGACTGGATCGTAAATGTGGAATTCCTCAGTGGATATAAATGAGCTCATTTTATATAAAATAAAAGCATTGTCAATTAATATTACATGTCATAAGTTTTAAGTCTTAAAAGTGAATTATGTTTTGTATTATCTATAGTGTTATATATATATATATATATATATATATATATATATATACATTGGGGTCGGCACTAAATTTTGAAAAAGTAGATTTTTTGTTACCTGCTTGCTTTAACTTTCATTGATCTTGTTTGTAGATTTTAAAATAGACAATACAGTCAAAAATTTTATATAAAATTTACTAAAGTTATATCGTTATTAAAGTATTGAAAAAAGAAAAAGAAGAAGAAAAAACAAGGAAATGGCATTAAATAATTAGGGTTTCAGATTTTCTTTTAAAAACATGAAACAAAAAAAGTTATCGCCCTCTTTAAAGATTAGTTCTTGATAATATAAAAAAATTCTTCATCAGATGTAAAGACATACGTGTTTTAAAGGCAATCTACCTCCTCTGTTTGCCTTCTAAAACGATTACATGTGATGTTGCGCAAGATGAAGGATTAACTGTATATTAGGAGTGTTTAAATGCAAAAGGTACGAAACGTCGTAAAACCGAAACCAATTGAACTTTAAATATACTACTTTGGGATTACGTAGTCAGACATCGATGTTGGACAATTCTAGCGTACAGCGTGGTTAAGCATCCGATCATGAAGGAGGGCAGAAGTAAACAGTTTCGTGTTCCATCCAATTTATGAAGCAGTGCGTGTGAGGAAATCATGACTTTCCTGTTGTAAAATTCGATGATTGAGGCGCAGCGAGGTGTTTCATTAAATAAAACCTGTTGAAGCAAGAAATCCAATAACACACCGCTGCTCTTCAATCGTACAATTTTGCAATGGGAGAGCCATGATGTTTACACTCTCATTGTCATGTAGATTGGACGGAACACATAACTCACCATGCGTCTCCCCCTATATCATGCGTGGGCACCCACGCATGCTCGCAATCACGCCGGTTATTCTATACGCTTCCCTGGATGTCTGACTACTTAATCCCAAAGCGGCATACTTAAATTTCAACCAGTTTCGTTTTTACGAGTTTCGTACCTTTTCAATTGAATAGCCCTAATATGATTTGAAGCTAAAAAAATGATTTGCTTTATCAAGTTTATATATTTTTCAAAATGACAATTAATTGTTTGTTTTGGTTCCCTTTATCTTATAAAAATATTTTTCCCCATAAGCTGAATTGGTCTGTCTCAAATATAGCAACAATAAAATTAAATATGTTTGAAAAAAAATTGAACACTTTCGTCTATAAGCAAAATATCTATTTAATTTAATTATTAAAATATCATAAATTAAATTTTAATAAAAAATTTCAATGACTAAGCAAATCTATTATAAAGAATAACCTACCAAATACGCTTTCCAAAATAACACTGTTCTTCGGATTTCAAAACAGCATACTATTTTATTTAAAAAGAGAAAATGTCTCAAAAAGATTGGATAGACAAATTCACTTTAAAACTCTTTTCACATAATTTTCTGTAAACTGAGTCAAATTGCCGCCATTGAAATTTATTGAAACTATCCTTTTGTTATACTTGAGAGAAATATTGAATCTAAAGTATATCATTTGTCTGATTGACAAAACGAAAGTACTGGCAAATCCAAAGCATTTTCATACAGAAAAAATAATTTTTTCTCTGACCATTAATAGCAGAATTTCATTGTAATCAGGAAATGTGTAAAAAAAAAAATCTAATAAAAATATTTTAGTGATACAATTGATGTAAATGTAACTGTGATGTTTGTTTTGCGAGCAAGATATTTACTTTAAAAATAAACCCTTAAATTTCCTAAATATTTTTCCATTACTGGGCAAATTTCTTTCGTAAAAGAAATAATTAACAAAAACGTTTTAGTGACCTTCATATTTCAAAATAGCATAACATTTTAATACTTTTTTTTATTTTACTTAAGAAAGGTGTTATAATAAAAATAAATGACATTGACATGATTCGAAACCGTCAAATAAGTTCCATTATCATATGATAAATAAAAATAAAATTTCAAAATATTTCACGGTCAATACAAATGACACGCGACAATGCTTCCCAGATATAAACAACAAAAAACACAAAAAAAACACGCGCTCTATTGAAAAAAATTAAATAAAAATTTAATTTAATTTTTTATAATAGAGCGCGTGGTTTTTTGTTGTTTATATCTCATTGTCGCGTGTCATTTGTATTGACCGTATTTTGAAATTTTATTTTTATTTATATTATGATTATGGAATTTATTTGACGGTTCCGAAACATGTCAATGTCATTTATTTTTATTATAACACCTTTCTTAAGTAAAATGAAAAAAAAAATTATTAAAATGTTTATATAAAAGATGGATGTTTTAAAATCTGGTGATTTAAAAAAATCAATTGGATTTAATAAACTTTTTATCATAGCATAACATTTTATTGGGAAAGTAAATTTCACGGTGAAAAATAGCAATACTACAACGAGTAGATAAATTTACTTTAATGCTTTTTCCTCATAATTTTCTGGAAACCGAGTCAAATTCTCTCATTGAAATCCATTGAAATTTATTGATACTATTTTGTTAAACTTGTTAGTAATATTATTCAAGCTAAAGAAAATCATTCGTTTGCTTGACAAAGTTTAAACACAGGAAAATCAGATATTAGCTTACAGCAAACATTATTTTTCCTATGATTATTAATCCGCGCTATTTGATTTTAATCAGAAATACGTTGAAACAAAGCATTTAAAAATTTTAATTATATAAATTATATAAATGTAATGTGTTTGTTTTGCGAGCAAAGTATTTTTTCTTTAAAAAGAAACCTTTAAATGTAATAAATATTTTTTCTTGTCTAGGCAAATTTCTTATAAAGGAATAGCTATCAAAAATGCTTCAATGACCTTCAGATTTCAAAATAGCATAATATTTTATTGGAAAAGAAAAATTCATGGTGAAAAATAGCAATACTAAAAAGTCGGATAGATAAATTCACTTTAACACACTTTCCCCATAATTTTCTGGAAATCGAATCAAATTACCGTCATTGGAATCTATTGAAGATATTTTTTTATTAAACTTGTATGTAATATTATTAAATCTGAAGCAAATCATTTGTTTGTTTGACAAAGCTTAAGTACAGAAAAATCAGATATTTTCTTAAAACAATATTATTTTACCAATGATCATTAATCCGCACTATTTGATTTTAATCTGAAACTATGTTAAAACAAATTATTTAAAATGTTAATGATATAAATAATTTAAATGTAGTTCTAATATCTTGGGAGTGAGATATTTACGTTTTATTTAGTTTATTCGAAATCATTTCATGAATTTTTTTTTTTTTTTTTTTTTTTTTTAGTAATTGTAATTGTGACAGTTTCTTTAAAGTAAAGACAGTTATAAAATTTGTAACATTCTATTTCTGTTAGTATGTTAAGAAGAAAATAAATCAAAATCATAGATTTGTTTTCTAAAGTGTGTCATTATCAGAAAAATGTGAATAAAATTACAACAGAAATTTAAAATAAATTATGTTAATATTATATGTTGGAAAGTATTAAAGAAATGTATGCCTTTTCAGATTTTATCTGATGTCAGATTCCCGAGAAAATATTTCCAACCAAGATTAACAGCAATTACTAAATGAAAAAAAATTAATAATTTTACAGTATTGCTCACTTTCGTACATCCTTAGTAGTGGAGTAGGATAGCATGTGAAATTTATTATATTGGTGTTTATTGAAAATTCATTTCCATTAAAAATGATAAGGTAAGCAGAGGTAAATGAATCTACAAAATAACTTAGCCATGGGCTGTTTTATAAAAGATGTTAATGTTTTTTTTAAGTTTTAGCATTTGTCAACATTGCACCCTGATCTCTACTTCTTAAAATAACATGGCTCATCTCAATCGTAATTCTGTATTTGCTGTGATATGTTACCAAAAATTTATCTTTCTTTTTTTTCAAACAACATAGATTTTGTTGAACGTCCTCTGGTTTTTATGGAAACATGGTAAGTAATTTTATTACTATCTTTCTTTTCAAGTTAGGTATTTAAATGAATTAATATAATTAGGTATTTCTATATATTTACATCATGATTTCAAAGGTAAGGCCGGTGTTCCTATTATCCTGTAATTTTTTCAGGAATGGCGTAATTGGGATACATATTATTATTATTTTCCTTTTTTGCGCGAAATAATGAAACTTTTATACCATATTAAAATTACATGATAAAAATAAGCATGTTGACAGGAATTAAACCATATTTCTTAAGTGAGATAGCCAAGCCACGAAATTGTACGATACAATGAGAAGATGTACATAAGACGACGAGATATCATTAGAAAATTATCGAAACTAGTAAAATACAGTTCTGTCCGATATAAAAACATGGCTACATTTACACAAATTTATTAGAATTATAAAATTTTCATTGAAATAAATTAATAAATAAATAAAGAGTATGAGATACTCAAGTGTTTACGTACCCAATAGCTCAATGATTTATCTTGTTTAATTTTTCTCTAGAATATTCCTGCAACTTTTATATTTATTATTTGTTCTAAAATACATAATAATTATTTCATTCTTAAGTTTTTTTTGTACAAATAATCTAGCAATTTTACATTTGATACTTTTTTAGACACTTTGACAGGAAAGGTTTACCTTATAACAGTTTTTAGGAGATATAAAATTTACATGATCTGCCTAGTGTACATTTTTAACCTGCTAAGTCCCGATTTTGCGAGTAGTTGACACTAATAAACACCCTTTAAATTAATTTAAATTCTTCTAGAACTATTAATATTGCTTTTGAACCTTTTAATTAATTGAATGCATATTATAAGTATCGATATATTGACTGATGCATCTTTGGAGATGCTTTACAGAAATTTTAAACTATTTTTAATGGTCTCCCTTAATATTTGCCTCAGGACTGAGGAGGTTAAAGTTACCTTTTTAACAAGACTTAAAACCCCATTAAAAAAAGTGTGAAGAAAACAGGCCTACCAGGTTCAGTTGACTCATTTTTATGGGACAACAGTAGCTATGAAAAAAGAAACATGAAATGTATATATATATTTAAGACAGTAAAATGCAGTTTTTTTACACTTGTGTTTGATAGAGTGAACCCAACTGAACACGTTTTACAAATGTTAATTCAAATCAACATTAGCTTTTGGAAGCTGAATTTCCAGAACCTTCAGACTCAATTGTACAATCTTGGCCCCACGTAAATTTATATGTCAAGTTAAACAAGCTAACCGTACATTTTTCACTTTACAAAAGTATGATAGTTGTTAAAATGAAAAATATAATAATTGACAAGAACAAACAATTCCTAATAATAAATTTTTAAAAATATTTTATCGCATTCGTGGTGTATTAACACCTTTATAATGAAGGATCTCTTGTGTAAACGTTATATAAGAGAAAAATTCCAATTTTACACAAAAAAACCCATTTTAATTTAAATAAAGATGAATACTGGCGCAAAAAAATATTTACAGAGAATGAATATCTGAACATTAGCTCTGTACAATGAAATTTCTAAATCAAAAGAATTCATAAAACAACTTAAGAATAACATTTCTTTTCACTTCAATTCACACATCTTGTAGCTTGCAGGCGCAAAGGAGGTTTTAGCTTAGCTCGAAAATATAAAAGTATTATTTTTTCAACCTATGGTTCATAAACAGAATAGCATCAAAATTTTTCACATAATACTTTTTTTGCATAGGAAATTGCTAAATTCGTATTCTAAATATCTCATCTGAAAGTTTCATGTCTTTGGTTAATTTTATTTCATTGTGTTATTTTAGCATAGAAATTTAATTTTTTTTCATATAATAGATTCGTCTATATGAACTATGATAGTAAAAAAGCTAAAAATTTTGAAATTCATTTAGTACTTTTCAACACAATGGGTTAAATTTAGTCCCATTTAATATTAGTGCATAAATGCCAAAATGGCATTAGAGATTAAAAGAAGAAACTTTTTTATTATGTGATGAAAGAACATTTTTTATTTATTTTAGAATATTTTTTTAATATAAAAGTTGGTGTTATTCAATAATTTCAACTTTGTATGAGAAATAATTAATTTTAGCGATACTTAACAGAAATCTATACTACAACATTTATGAAAAGAAATCTTTATTCAATAAATATATATCCGTGACTAAACAGTCATAATATAAAACAATATCTTTTAAAAAGTGACTTCCAGATTTCAAAATGATCAACTCTTTTTATCCAAGAAGAAAAACATACGATAAAAAATTACAATACAAAAAAAAAGTTTTAGGTTGATAAATTAAGAAGGATTTCTTTTACGCTCCTTTACCACAATTTTCTGGGAACTGAGTCAAATTACCGTCATTGAAATCCATAGAAGCTATAAATTTTTAAACACGAAAGTAATATTGTTGAATCTCATAAGAGAGTTTGATATTTAAAGCGAATCGTTTTTTTTTTCACTGACAAAACAAAAGTAGAGGAAAAGCATAAAAAATCTTTATAGAGAAAATTTTGAAATTATTTGATTTTCAAAATGATCATTGATAAAGAAGGGATGTAATACAGATGTAGCCATATATTACATCCGTAATGTATGATTCTATCAGAAGCTACAACAATCAAATAACTTAGGGATTGAAATTAGACTTATGGCATTTTAAGTGTGATGTATGTTTAATCTGATATTTCGTCCAAGATTTTTTTTTAAATAATTATATATATTTGATGTTTATAACAGTTTTAATTTATGCTGTAATTCTGTCTCTTTAGGTTCAAGAAAAGTGTAACATTTGTTAAATTATATTTTGTATACGTTTTATTCAGTGGGAAATAAATTGAAGGCATAGTAGTTTTTGTAAAATTCGAAGTATTTGTTTTAATAAAATATCTGACTCATAATGGTGTATATGAAAATATTAAATGAGTAAAGGCGATTAGGGCACATGTAAACATGGGGCAGATGTGAAGACTGCATTTTTTTCATTAATTATTATAAAAATTTTTAATTGAAAAAAATTACCAATGATGACAGCATCTGCAGACAAACAGTAAAATTTTTTGAAGCTCTTTGACATTATGTTTGTCCTCGGTAGCCAGGACACTGTTTAAAGATCTCGTAAGTAAAATCTCAATTTCTGCTTGCTGACCGAATAACTTTGTTTATTTATTCTTTTATTTGAATTTTAGTATTTTAACATATGCTATGAATATTAATAAACATTTTTTTAAAGAAATCTTCTTCGAAAATTGAGAAAATGTTAATGATTTGTCATTTTAATTGCAGTGGCCATGTGATGCATTTGTGAACAAACTAGCTATGGCAAATATAAACAGTTCATAAGTGCCTCAATAATCATTCTGTGATTCTGTTCATTTTAGTTAACTTCATGAGAAATAATATCAGCTTCAATATCTATAGTTTTCTTGCACTAGAATACTTTTTGCACAGAAAAGTTTATTTTGTTTTGAAGCTTCTGCAAAACCATCTATCAACAAATACATAAAAAGCAACGATCTGATTTACATTCAACTGCAATTTAAACAAATCTACTGTTTTCTAAAATGTAAAGTTATTATGCATTATTTTACCGAACGGTTTACTTCAATATATTTTATACATTGCTAATACAAAAACTATTGTATAAAACAACTTTGTAAAATTTTTCTATTTATTTTTTTCCAAACTTGCAATGGTAGCTTACTTTTATCTCTAAAATAGATCTGTATATGATGCTTTAAATGGAGATAGATATCAGGAATATCTTAAGAAAGCAACACTTTAAAATTAATAATTACCATAAAATCCCTATTGTAAGCAGCCCCATTCCCCGCTCTTTCGAAAGCAAAAGAAGTTGAACTTATTGGAGAGATTATAATCGACATATTTTTAAAAACAATTATTAAAAAATCCTTCTTTATCAATAATTTAGAAATAAATAAGACAAATACAGGAGTGAGATTCTTTCGTATTTCGGCAGATTTCTCATAAGTATTATCTAAATGCCCCCTCCCTAAAATCTCCTTCAAACAAAAACCCCTAAGTAAAATTTAAAAGCTTTATTTTTTTTTAATTTGCTTCTTAATTTCTTGTTTTATTTTAACAATAAATCAGTCATCTAATCCTCCCTCCCTTACCCCAATCTATTTATTTTCATTTTATAATCTTGTGCTTAAAGATATCCCCTACAAACTAGAGAAATTTATACATATGGCGTTTGGGATAAAGCATTGCTATTTTGTTTTGTTTTTCCAAGGTACGTGCGTGCATGTTCATAACTATTCGTCTAAATTTCTGCATAATTTCAATAGCAAAACTAATTTAAACTTAAATGATTACTCTGTTAAGTTACTAACCAGGACTAGCGGTATGAACACCAACAGTTGGTTTTAGCAGCGGTTATGTTAATAAAGGACAACGAAATCTATCCTATGGAAAACCTAGAGTTTGCGAATCTGCTAATTAGGAATGATGGCGCTTGTTCCCATTAGTTTCCATGCAAGGAGAGATTGTGTAATTTATTGATAAATTTTTCGTTTTATAACTGTTTTATAATTAAAAGCGATTTTCAAAAGAATTTCATCACTATTTCTTTGTATCTGTAATAAAATCTAAATAAATCTGTAATAAAATGTAAATAAAATCATTTTTTTACAATGTATAAAAATGCAGTTTATAATTCATACGTCTATTACTATATTTTTTTTCATATCCTAAGGAATTTAGCACAATAAAATACGGAAGAAATATTCTGAATATTTTATTCCCGAATTCCAAGTTTCTTGTTTTAGCAATTTATTATTATTTATTTTTTTTTTACTTGGAAATTTAAAAAAATCTACATATTAAGATGTAAAGCATGTCACAAAAATACAAATATAATAAAATTTATTTATGAGAAATATAAAGCAACTATTAATGGTCAATAGCTAGGAACATTTATTTGAAATCATTATTAAAGCACTCATAAAAGAAAAAAAAATTAGGCAAGGTATTAGAAATATTAAGCAATAAAACTGAAAGCGTACATTGAAATAGTGAGCACCGGTTTTCGCAGTAACGTAAATTTCTGTGGAGGAAAAAAAAATACAGTGAAAAACAACAGCGTAAAAATTTCAAATATAGATAAATTAAGTAGGATTCACTTTAATGCTTTGTCCCCATATTTTTCTGAAAATTGTATCAAATTACAGTCTTTTAAATCCACAGAGGCCATCTTCTATTTTCTTCTTTTTAACTTGTGTGGACTATTATTGGTTCTACCTCTTTATCTAAAGAAAATCATTTGTTTCATTGACAAAGGAAAAATGGTGGAAATGTACAAGAATTTTTACAGAGAAAATTATTTTCGAAATGATCATTAATCCGCACGATTTGATTTTAATCAGAGAACATTAAGACAAAGAATTCAACAATATTATAAATACCACAGATTTAAATTAGTTATATTGTCTTAGAAAAAATTTAAAAATTTATCTGTTTCACTTTTAATATTTTAAAGGCGACATATATCAAAGTTAATTGTCTATAGCTAGGAATATTTGTTTGAAATCTTTATTAGGCACTTAAAAAAGGAAAATTTTAGACAAGGCACTCGACATACTAAGCAAAATTTCTAAGAAACATATCCTGAAATAATGAGCACCGGGCTTCGCAATAAAGTAAATTTTCTGGGGAGAGGAAAAAATTACTGTGAAAAACAGCAGACTAAGAAGGTGAAATACAGATAAATTAAGAAGAATTCACTTTAATGCTCCGTTCCCATATTTTTCTGGAGATTGAGTCAAATTATAGTCTTTTAAATCCACAGAGGATGTCTTCTATATTCTTTCTTTTAACTTGTGTGGAATATTATTATTTCTACATCTTTAGCTAAAGAAAATAATTTGGTTCATCGACAAAGCAAAAATGGTGGAAATGTAACATGATTTTTACTGAGCATGTTATTTTCGAAATGATCATTAACCTACACTATTTAATTTTAATCAGAGAGTATATTAAAATGAAGAATTTAATGATATTAAAAATGTCACAAATTTAAATTTGTTCCACTGTATTGGGAAAAATGCATCTGTTTCATATTTTATTTTAAAGGCAACATTCTTTGGCTTAAATATTTATTTTTGATTATCCTTTGAAAGTATTTGTATCAAAGTTTTTAATTTGTTTTTATTTGAATAATAAAAATGTAATGTTTGTTACATTTTATTTTCCTATTGATATAATTCATAAAAATTATTAAAGTACATGGTAAATTTAAAATTTTTTTAAAAATAAATTTATTTAGTTTTAACGATTCTTTTGAAAATGTTTAATAAGTATATGAGCTTTAAGTGTGTATCTAATATCGAATTTCAACGCTAACATTTTCCCAACGGATTCGGAAAAATTTCGTAATTTTAAAACTAATTAATTTTTAGTGAAAAGTACTAGCATAATAATTGAGCCGATAAAACCACATGAGATCTAGCTAAATTCTCATATAAAATTGAAACGTGAATTTGTGATAGACTAAAAGTATCAGTAATTAAACACAATAAAGAGAATGGAATTTAAAAAAGACATCATTTGCATTCTTGATGCATCTTAGTGACACTCACGCTAAAAATGAATAAAGAAAGAAAGAGGTCAATTATTTTACTGAGTATGGACGTTTTAATACTATGACTACTTTATTATTTAGCTATTAATTTTTACAATGTATAATACTGCATTTTATAAATCATACATCGGAAATTATGTACTTTTTATATCCTAAGGAATTTAATACAATAAAAAAGAGAAGAAATATCCTAAATAGTTTATTCTCAAATTCCACGTTTCTTGTTTTATGATTTTACTTATTTATCTATTTGTTTTTGTTTATTTCTTTGCTAAGAGCATTAAAAATTTTCCATAATTTTGGATGTGAAATATAATAAAAGTAAACATAAAATAATATTTTTTAGAGAACTATAAATAATTTATTAATAGTCTATAGCTAAGAATATTTATTTGAAATCATTAATAAAGCATTTAATAAAGAAAACCTTTCGACAAGATAGTTGATATTTTAAACAACATAACTGGAAAACGTATCTTGAAATAGTGAGAACCGGGTTCTCCAATAACGTAAATTTTCTGTGTGGGAAAAATACAGTGAAAAACAGCAGCATAAAAAGATCAAATATAGATAAATTAAGTAGGATTCACTTTAATGCTCCGTCTCCATATTTTTCTGAAAATCAAGTCAAATTACAGTCTTTGAAATCCACAGAGGCCATCTTCATTTTTCTTCTTTTTAACTTGTTCGGAATATTATTGTTTCTACCTCTTTATCTAAAGGAAATATTTTGTTTAATAGACAAGGCAAAAATGGTGGAAATGTATAAGAATTTAACAGAACAAATTGTTTTCGAAATGATTATTAATCCGCACTAACTTGGTTTTAATCAGAACCTACATTAAATTGAAGAATTTTACGATATTAAAAATATCCCAGATTTAAATTAATTCTATTGTCTTGAAAAAAAATCTATCGGTTTCATATTTTATTTTAAGGACAACATTCTTTGCCATAATAATAATAATTATTGTTATTTTGATTATCCTTTGAAATAATTTTTATCAAAGTTTTAATTTGTTTTTAAATTAATCATGAAAAGTGTAACTTACATTTTATTTTTTATAGATATAGTGGATAAAAGTTATTAAAGGATATTGTAAAATTTTAAATTTTATTTTCTTTAGATATAGCGGATGAAAGTTAATAAAGAATATAGTGAAATTTTAAATTTTCTTAAAAATAAATCATTTTAGATTTATCGATTCTTATGAAAATATTAAATAAGTATATGAACTTTACATTTTAACTAATATCCAATTTCAAAGTTAACATTTTCCCAACAGATTCAGAAATTCCAAATTTGAAAATAGTTATCCAAATTTGAAAATAGTTAATTTTCAGTGTACAGGACTAGTATAATAAGTAAGCCGATAAAACCACATGAGATATAACTAAATTCTCATATAAAGTTGAAATGTGAATTTGTGATAGACCAAAATTATCAGTAATTAAGCAGAATAAAGGGGATGGAATTAAAAAAAGACATGTTTTTCATTTTTGATGCATCAGACTGACTCACGTTAAAAATGAATAAAGAAAGAAACAGGTAAATTATATATCTTACTGTGTATGAAATGCTTAATACTATGGTTGCTTTTTTATATAGTTTTTTTTTCAGGCATGCATTAAAACGTGGCACAAGTTGTTTTACCCTTAAAAAATTCAATTAAAAATGGGATTTTTATTTCATTTTGCCTCTGTGAGAAGTTTCAGTGTATCGATGATCCAATGCACTACGATTAATCTGTTTGCAGCAATTATTTTCTTTAACGTGATCAATACTACCCGATATTTTGCAGTTAACTGTTTTTTATTAAGTAAATTTTGAATGCAAATACAGTCAAACCACACTGTTAAAAACCCGTAGCTTTTATTGCACAGTCACTCTACCTATTTAATAAAAAACATTTATTTGAATATATGATCAGAAGAGATATTTTCTACAAGAATTGTAGAATGACTTTGCAAAAAAGCGTCAAATATAGGTAAATTAACTACGATTCATTTTAATACTCCTTTCTCATGCATTTCTGGAAATTGAGCCAAATTACATTCTTTGAAATCAACAAAGACTATCTTCTATATACTTCTTTTTAATTTCTAGAGAGCATTAATGTTTCTACCTCTTTATCTAAAGGAATTCATTTGTGTCATTGATAAATCAAAAATGGTGGAAAATCATAAGATTTTTAAGCAAATTATTTTCGATAAGAGCAAATTATTTTCGTTATGATCATTAATCCGCACTGTTTGATTTTAATCAGAGACTAAATTAAAACGAGGATTTAACAATATTAAAAATGTCACAGATTTAAATTAGTTCTATTGTCTTGGAAAAAATCTATCTGTTTCAGATTTTATTTTAAAAGCAACATTCTTTGGAAAAATTATTTATTTTTGATTATCCCATGAAAGTAATTTGTATCAAAGTTTTAATTTGTTCTTATTTAAATCATGAAAAATGTAATATCTATTGCATATTATTTTCTGTAGATATAGTTGTTAAAAGTTATTAAACTACATTGTAAAATTTTAAATTTTCTTTAAGATAAATTATTTTAGTTTAACAACTAATATGAAAATATTAAATAATTATATGAGCTTTAAGAGCTTTATCTAATATCCAATTCCAAAATTAATATTTTCCCAGTAGATTCGGAAAATTTTTCAAATTTGAAAACTATTAATTTTCAGTGTACAGCACTAGTATAATAAGTAAGCCGATAAAACCACATGGGATATAGCTAAATTCTTATATAAAGTTGAAACTGAACGTGTGATAGACTAAAACTTTCAGTAATTAAACACAATAAAGAGGATGGAAATAAAAAGACACGTTTTGCATTCTTGGTGCACAAGAGTGACTCACGCTAAAAATGAATAACGAAAGAAAGAGGTCAATTATTTTACAGTGTAATAAATGTTTAATACTATGGATACTTTTTATATAGTTATTATTTTCTATAGGCATGCATTAGAACGTGAAACAAGTTGTCTTATCCCTTGAAAAAATCAATTGAAAATGGGATTATACAGGGTCGTGCGAAGAAAAAACTGCGTCCGGGCCAAAGTTTCAATTTGGCGCCCCCTCCCCCCACCCAACTTTTTCTTATAACAGGCCAAAAATGACCTTAGTTGTATAAATTTTGTGCCTCCAAAATTTCCACGCCCGGGGCGATCGCACTACCCCCCCCCCAACCCCCACTTTTTCACACAGCGTTGGGATTATTATTTTCTTTTGTATCTGAGAGAAGTTTCAGTATATTGATGATCCATCCTATGCTCTATGAATAATATGTTTGAAGTAATTCTTTCCGTTAATGTGATCAATGCTACCCGAAATTTTGCAGTTAACTGCTGTTTAAAAAGTATATTTTGAATGTAAATGCTGTCGAACCACATTGTTAAAAATCCATAGCTTTTATTGCATAATCAATCTACTGTTTTTATAACAAATGTTTATTTTAATATATGGTCAGAAGAGGGATTTTCTACAAGAGCGGCAGAATGATTTTGCATAAGAAGATCAAATATATATAAATAAAGTAGGTTTTATGTTAATGATCCTTCCCCATATCTTTCTGGAAATTGAGTTAAATTACCGTCTTTGAAATCCACAGAGGATATTTTCTAATTTCTTTCTTTTAATTTGTGCTTAATATTATTGCTTTTACTTCTCTACCTAAAGGAAATCATTTGTTTCATCGACAAAGCAAAAATGATGAAATGTATAAATGATTTTTACGGAGCAAATGATTTTCGAAATGATCATTAATCCGCTTTATTTGATTTTAATCAGAGGCTACGTTAAAATGAAGAATTTAGAAATATTAAAAATATCAGAGATTTAAATTAGTTGTATTGTCTTGGAGAATATTTATCTGTTTCATACTTTATTTTATGGCAACATCTTAGGCATAATTATTTATTTTTGATTATCCTTTGAAAGTAATTTGTATCAAAGTTTCAATTTGTTCTTATTTGAATTATGAAAAATGTAACAGCACTAGCATAAAATCAAAGCAGATAAAAACGCATGAGATGTAGCTAAATTCTCATATTCAATTCTTGTTTAATCATTTTATGTATTTATTTTTTTTTTCTTATTTAGAGAATTAAACATTTTCTACATTTTTCGATGTGAAGTATGGTAACAAAGGTGAAAAAAAAAAATTCTTTCAGAGAAATATAAATCAATTCTTAATTGTCTATAGCTAGGAATATTTATTTGAAATCGTTACTAAAGCACCCATAAAGGAAAACCTTTGGCAAGGTACTCAAAATATTAAGCAAAATAATTGAAAAACGTATCATGAAATAGTGAGCACTGAGTTTCGTTATAACGTAAATTTTCTTTCTATTGTGGAAAAATAAATTACATTGAAAAACAGCAGCAAAAAAGATAAAATATAGATAAATTAAATAGAATTAATTTTAGTTCTTCTCTATATTTCTCTGGAAATTGAGTCAAATTATAGTGTCTGAAATCCATAGAGGCTATCTTCTATTTTCTTTCTTTTAATTTGTGCGAAATATTATTGGTTCTACCTCTTTATCTAAAGGAAATCATTTGGTTCATCGACAAAGCAAAAATAGTGGAAAGGTATAAAAATTTTTAGGGAGAAAATGATTTTCGAAATGATCATTAATCCGCATTATTTAATTTTAATCAGGGGTTTCATTGAAACGAAGAATTTAACGATATTAAAAATTACTTTGTTTTTAAATTAGTTATATTGTCTTGGGAAAATGTATCTGTTTGAAATTTTCTTTTAAAGACAACAGTTTTTGGCATAATTATATATTTTTGATTATCTTTTGAAAGTAATTTGTATCAAGGTTTTAGTTTGTTCTTATTTGAATCATGAAAAATGTAATATTTGTTACATTTTATTTTCTATAGATATAGTTAATAAAAGTTATTAAAGTGCATTATAAAATTAAAAATTTTCTTTAAAATAAATAATTTTATTTTTAACGATTCATTTGAAAATATTTAATAAGTATATGAGCTTTAAGCCTTTATCTAATATCGAATTTCAAAATTAACATTTTCTCAACGGATTTGGAAAATTTTCCAAATTTGAAAACTAATTAATTTTCAGTCTACAGCACTGGCATAATAAATAAGCCAAAAAAACCACAGGAGATATAGCAAAACTCTCATATAAAGTTGAAACGTGAATTTTTGATAGACTTTCAGTAATTAAGTACAATAAAAAGGACGGAATTAAAAAAAAATACATGTTTTGCATTCTCTATTCGTCAGAGTGATTCACGCTAAAAATGAATAAATAAAGAAAAAGGTAAATTATTTTACTGTGTATGGAAAATTTAATACTGTGGTTACTTTTATGTATAGTTATGAATTTTTTTAGACATGTATTAGAACGTTGAAAAAGTTCAATTAAAATCAATTAAAAATACGATTGTTATTTTTTTGTTTCTATGAGAATTTTCAGTGTATTGATGATCATATGCACTACGATTAATCTGTTTTCAGTATTTTTTTTCTTTAACGTAATCAATGCTACACAAAAATTTGCAGTTAACTGCTGTTTTTAAAGTAAATTTTGAATGCAAATGCAATCAAACTGCACTGTTAAAAATCCAAAGCTTTTAACGCATGGTCGCTCTACTGTTTTTATATAAAACATTTATTAGAGTATATTATGAAGTGTTTTTATTGGTCACAAGAGATATTTTCTACAAGAACAGTAAAATTACTTTACAGCAAATGCTGCAGAATTTTAAAAGTGCATGTGCTCCATTTTGTAATTACTTGAATGATATGGTCCTACCGTTTTCCCTGAAAAACAAACACAGCGGCCGTTGCTACTATTGTTACAGGGTGCGTAGTCTGGAAGGACCTTCTAAGCACCTTTTACCAGAATTTTTATAATGTAATATTTGTTTTATTTAACCAAAAAGAAATCCTTTTTCAGATCCAACAACCAGTACTTTAAAGAATTTCTGATACTAAAAGAATTAAAATCCTCTGAGTTTCTTGACGACTACGCACCCTGTGTTATGCTTAATTAAAGTGCCACAATTTTATACTAATCTTTAAAACTTCGTGCATATGATCGGAACTTGCTGCAATTTGAAATTTCAGAAAAGTTCTCAAAAATTTTTAATGAAACATTTTTCATGTATTTTTTTTTTCAAAATAGATATCTCAATTTTATTAATATTTTACCAAAACATGTTTTTTATGAATTCGTAAAGAAAAACGACTTACTGTACAAAATTCCAGTTATGATTCTATGTTCATCAGTTTAATTATCACAACTACCTGTAAAAGTTTGGAGGAAAGCAGATATTTTGTAAATTCTATCAAAATGTTTTGTCGAATAATATTTTGCTAGCTTACAAAAACTTATTGTTCATAAAAATTTATTTACTACGTGAAGTTTTAGCTACAGTTGCGCATTTAAAAGAGTGCTACATTTTTAGAGAACCGCCGAATATACGCGTATCTGACAATTTGAGAAATTTTACCAACTCTACGTATGCATTATATTTAATCGAAAAAATATTTTTTGAGTCAGCACATTCATATTATTTGCTTAGAAAACATGACTTCTCGGAAACCTAGTTGCAGTTCTTCTTTCAACTCATGCAACATACTTAAGAGTCCTGTTTCTGGCCAACGAAGCTCTGACAAACTAATGGTATTCCTATGACGAGACTATTCTCTAATATCTCGTTTGCATTGTGACATTTTTAAACATAGTTTCTTTTATGCATTTGATAGTTGAGGTACATGCCGACATCGCTCCTTTATTACTTTTCAATTTTTGTTGCAGATATTTTTTATAAAGTTAGTTTCCCTTTCAAAATTGGTTTCGAAAGTGAAAGTGCCTTTTAAAAAAATATCTGCAACCAAAATCGAAAAAGTAAAGAAAGAGCGATTTCGACATGCACCTTAGCTATCCAATGTAAAAGAAAATAAAAAATGTCGAAACCCAAACAAGATATTAAAAAATAACCTTCCCATAGAAATAGTATTACCCTGCGAGAGTGTGATCGGTCAGGATAAGACCGTTAAGAAAAACGTAGGTACTATTACTTGCTCTACAATACTATCTGAAAAATACTCATTTGTGAAATGTAAAACTAAATCTAGAAATTTGTTCGGAAAATCGATTTTTCTAGCAAAGCAATGAATGTCCGCAAGCTCATAAAGTATTTTCCAGTAAAATTTCAACCTCATTACAGTACTCTCAGAATATTTGTCTTCGTTATTATTTGCAAACCTGATAATACTGCAAAATTTTGAATGCAGAATTGCAAATGGAATTTCGTGCATTAAGTCAACTTTTCAGAGAAAACTTATTAAATATATTTCAATAAAATAAAATATAGTTTAATTTTAATATTTTTTCGCACATTATTTTAGTTACTCATAAAATAAACTCGTAAATCTATAAACTTACTAGTTTAAAATATTGAATATTTAATTTGATTACATGTTATAAACAGGCATAAAGAACCTTTTGTTTTAGCTGTAAATTAAATATCTGAAAAATCGTGAGAATATCTGCGAAATTTTAATCATAGAGAAGTAAATTGTTTCCAAATTCATATTGAGCACCTACTTCTTTTGGCGATATTGAAAACGTATTTCGTTGTACTGTAACAGTTACTTAAAAGTTAACAGTTATCAGTTCGTAATTTACTGATAAAAATCAATATTTAAAAGCAATATGACTCATGTTTTTGCTGGAAATGTGTCATTAAAACTTTGAAAAGGGTACTTGTGAAGTTGTACATCCAAATTGCAAAATGTTCAATAATGATTTCAATTCAGTATTTATATTTTTATCTATGGCAAATCAAACACAATTTTGAGAATTTGAATTAACTAAAGTATTTCGTGCTTTTCATTGTTCAAAACAGAAATGTTAAGAGTTACAATATTGCCAGATATATCGGGTGATCCAAAAGTTTCGGGAGTTTTGAAATGTTAATAATTTGGAAACTATGTACAATACAAAGGTTCGGTTTTCAGATATATGCTCAGAAACACGTGGAATTTTGTTTAGCATGATTTTTTTTTTACATGTATATAGTTACAATTTTTAGCAACAGATGGCGCTGCTGAACAGCACTGGATGTAACTATAAAATATGCTTTATAGACACATGAGTATGAGTTCATTGCGAAACATCTTTTGTAGGCTATTAAAGAGATTTCGTTTTAAAGGTGGTTTATGTTCAATCACTTTTTTTAAAGTGATTGAAATTGCATTGAAAGGGAATTTTGATACAAAATTTGATGAGTAACTGCTATGTTTAGACATGCTTTCTTTGCATGTCGAGCTGTGTTCTTATCGTACAATACGGAAGTTAAAATAGAAAAAGATTTAATGGCCATTAGAAATGTGAAATGTCATGGTAAGAAAGGTTTGAGAAAAAGGCTAATTGAAAGATCGTAATAGAAGCAGGAGATCCCAAATGTCTGTTGCAATCGTAAATGAGGTAGAATTCGATGCCAATACTCGGTGGAAATCATCAGCTCATAATGAATCAGTACACTTGTAATATCACGATGAATTTGAAATTTCATCTGGAATTTCTTTCTCTTTTGAGGATACTGTGCACGTTGTTTTGCGTCGGCTCACAGCGATAATTATAAGCTAGGGGCGTCATAATGAAAATTTGTAACTCTTGGACACTAATTCTTCCTTTTTAGCGAGCTTTATCATACCATAAAAATAATACTATCAATTTTAGCGCCACCTGTTGGCAAAAAGTGTAACTAACATAATTTGTTTGTTTCATCAAAAATAGAAATCCCATAAGTTTCTAAGCATTTCTGTGAAACCCGCATACTTCTATTGTTTATAGTTTGTTAATTATTAGCATTTGAAAACTCCCGGAACTTCTGGATCACCCGGTATAATTTATTTTTATTTGATAACTAATACCAATAGTCACAATATCTTAGATAAAATACTCCTAAAAATTATTATCTTTCACTGGAAAAAAACCTTGCATTTTGGAGAGGTTATTATTATTTTTATTGTTTTTGTTGTTTTTATTTGTTGTTATCTGTTATTCGTAGATAATCAAGTCAACATAGCAGAAGTGGAAAAAGATCCTATGTACATATTTCGCAAACTGATGTATGTTTATGGCGAATGGGGGTTAAAGCTAAATATGAGTAGAATTGCAATCTTATCCGTAAGTCTGAAATCTCATATTTTAGGGATGATCTATCTATAAAAACTGTAGAAAAATTCAAATAGAATAGACGTAACATTTATCAGAACGGATCATGCCAAAGACATGTAGAAAAATAATTTGTTCAGTCATAAAAGCAGTTTCAATGGTGCTATAGAGTATTAATGTACTCCCCAAAATCAAATAGTTAATTTATAGTGTAATCGTGCAAAACAAAGAAAATTCTCTTTACCAAAATGGGCTTCTAGTGAAGATCAGCAAGAATCTCAAGACGAAAAAAAGTTGAAAATTCAACTATGTATAAAATCATGCAAATCAAACAGTATGTTGTACAGACAGTGGAATATAATAAGCTTAAATGATATTGGAAAGTTTTCAAAATAAAAGGCGAGCACCTTCTAAAAAATTCTTGTAGAATGGAGCCAGAAAGGAAGGTGAAGGAGGGGTAGATCAAGATTGACTTGAAAAAAATCTGATGAAAAATTATTGAATGCTTATAAATTAAGTCAGGTTATTGCTCTAGAGAAAAGAAATGGAAAAGAACTTAATTTTTTTTTTTTTGGGGTCGTAGAAACCAGTACTAAATTTTTGTTATTTTTTAAGTTTTACAATTTATGATTTGCGAAAGTCCTTCCTTGATTGTTAATAATTAAGGTAATTTTTGGATTCAGTGCTATAAAATACATGAAAGTTAAAAAAACAAAACCATCGCAATCTTCTGTTATCTAATCTAAAAATTTCTTGAACTTCTTGGCAGTAATCTAGCCAAAATTATTTGTGTTATCCTGTAAAATAAATATAAATGGCAACCACAGAAAATCATAACAATAATAACTTGTCACATGATTTACGTCGGTATGTAAAATCTAATCTATCTTATAGTTGAAAGTAAATTAAAGTTCGAGTACAAACTTTGAACTTCAAAAATATAAATATGATCGTTGACGATAAATAAAACTCATAAAACTAACATAATTTTTGTTAACCTTCCTACTCTGTTCAAATTTTAGTCAATTTTGATAAAAATATTTCACATCAGAATTGCTATTTAAAACATTCTAATATATTTAATTGACTTAAATTTCTGAATCTGTTATTTAACTTTCTTTATGAAAAAATTTTTGGTTCAAATCGTATAAAACAAATTAGAGATACGGGTCGATTCGACCCATTCAGGGTAGGAAGGTTAAAAGAAATCAAGAAAATAAAATCCTCACCAAATCCTTACCAAAAAAAATATGTTAGAATACAATTATTTTAGACAAAACATTCACGTACAGTGGTGGTCAAAAGTTTCCGGTCAGCAAAAATTTTTTAGTTAATTTGTAAATATACCCATATGAAGAGGAATCTCAAAACGATACTTATACATTTTATTTATATATTAGCTAGGAACTTACTTATAGAAGAACGTGTAAATATCAATAAATTTAATTGTCAAAATTAAGTATAAAAGAAAACGCATGTTCTCAAAAGTTACCGGCCACCTTCACAAGTTCGTAAAAAAGTGGTATTGTAATAGAAAATTACAGTGATCAACAACATTTACAAATACTACTTTATGGTATTACTATTTTATTAGCTTTAGTAATAAGTACTGGGGCGCAGCAACGTGACATTCATACAATCAACGGTTAAAGATCATCTATGGTACATTTTTTCTACATTTCTTGCAATTTTGGCGAAATTTCGGCTGAGTTGCAATATTTATAGTTCCGCAGACTTTTGCCAACTTCTTTCCAAAGATTTTCTATTGGATTCATGCGCGTTTGGTCTGACCATTTCAAAACGAAATTTTTTGCGCGAAATCTATTGCTTATCGAGGTTTGCATACGTTATTTATGTCGTTATCATGTTACGAAAAATAGTTGCGACCAATTTTTTTTCTCTAATAAAGCAAAAAATGGTCTTGTAAGATATCCTATAGATTGTATCATTCATCTGCCTGTGGATTTTAAATAACCAACCTACACTTTTTTAAGAAAATACTCCCCACGGCATAACGTGTCCACCGCCATGCTTCATTGTAGGAATAACATAGGTCGAATCATACCTTTTGTTGTTAGGTCATCGTATGTAGTGTCTGTCATCACTACCAAAAAATTTCAAATTCTATTAATGGAAAAATAGAACTTTTGTCCAGTTTTCACTTGACCAGACTTTGTGTTCCTTGGAAAATGCCAGTAGGGTACGTCGGTATTTTTTTTTTTTAACTCTGAAAAGTTTTTAACACCGACTCTTCCATAAAGTTCTGTATCATACCAGCATCATAACACGGTAGACTAACTTATTTCAGCAATATTTTCATTCCGTAAATCGCAGTATATTGCAAGGGAATTTTCATGCGGATTACCAATTGTTTTTCTCCTGATAATTCTGTCCACAGGAATAGTAATTTTCCGGGATCTCCCGGACCTCTGAACCTCCTGAAGGCCACGGCCATCTTTATATAATTTTTAAATATCTTTTACGGTCGATTTTACCAATCGATAACTTAGCCGCAATATCTCTAGAAGATTGGCCTTTTAGCGACAAACTAATCACTCATTTATGAACAATAATTGTTGAACTTTTCAAATTTGAATTCAAACAATGCTATACACGTTGATTCATTCATAAACACAACCAAAAAACACTTTACGGATAGGAAAAAAACTAAAGAATGATAAGTGGCCGGAAACTTTTGAGAAAAATGCGTTTTCTTTTTACTTAATTTTGTCAATTAAATTTATTGATATTTACACGTTCTTCTATAAGTAAGTTCCTAACTAATATGTCAATAAAATGTATAAGTATCGCTTTGAGATTCCTCTTCATATGGGTATATTTACAAATTAACTGAAAAATTTTTGCTGGCCGGAAACTTTTGACCTCCACTGTATGTTTATGATAGCAATTAATTAATTTCTTTAAAATAAAAGAAAAAATCTTATTAATCTCTCTGAATAATCAGATATTTGATACCGCTACATTAAATAATTAATTGTACAATAATTGCTACAAAAATTAATTATTTACCTGCATTGAAAATACTATTTACAAAGATAATTATACGAAATATTTTATTTTGCCGTTATTTGTCTATATATTTTTCTTACTTTCTTTTTAAAAGTTCATTAACAATACTGCATATTTAGTGTTTTTTTTACTTTTTCTTCAATACAAAAAGTAACACCAAACTTGAAAATTCTTCTCTTCAATAGACTATGCCTGAAATAAATTTATATATGAGGTCGAATAATCTGAAGAAATGTGTCAAATAAAGGAGAGATCAAGTCAGGAAGTGTAACAACCCACTCTGTCATGGTTATCAGGGGCATGCCATTTACGCCCCACCACGCTTTATGGTCATTGTGTCACGGAGGTCCAGACAACGCAAGGGAACATTAAGTGAGAGTGTTCTGAGAAATAAGTAAATCAATCAAAGAAAAGAAAAAGATGAGTCAATTAATAGTGTATGAATCAGGACAAATTGATTCGAGCAAACGTTATGTCAGATTTGTAAAACGGATGAAAAATAGCTTTTCAATAATTACTTATTTTATATTTGCTGTGATTATTTTTAGATAAATTTTAAAATAAGCTTTAATATTATTAGAATAGCAATGCCAAGTTGCAACTGATAATATTTCTACTTTATGATAATTATCAAGAAAGAAGGGTTCTATTATCATTTAAAATATCATTTATGTACTTACTAACTATTTACATACAAGATTTGCATCATTTGAATCGAATTTCATAAAAATAGCTCAACATATATGTATTATTCTAATCAATCTAATATTCATATACAAATCTAATCAAGCATCTTAATATAGTTCAATGTTATAAATTAAAAAAATAATTTATATTTGAAAATGCAAACATACATTTAATAATGAAAATATAATAAAATAGTATAAAGTGCCATTGGATGCTATGAATCTACAGAAATCTATAAGCTACATGTTAACAACAAATTACTTCTTTTCAGTTTGGAAAAGATAATTTAAAAGACGCATGCGCATACAAATTTTTACTAAGCAAAAAATATATGTATTTGAACAACAAGTACACTTAAATGATTGTCCTTTTTAGTACAAATAGAAATTAATTTTAAGAATGGTTTTGCTCTTGCAATTCGTATGCGTAAAACAAATTTGTAAAACAAAAAAATGTCAGAAAATTCATTTCCTGGATATTCATTTAATATTTTAGCATGTATAAAAATTCTCTTGTCCTAACAATTATTTTTATCGGAAATTTAGTTTATTCAACATTGAATCCTCTGTTTAGGGAGACGTTTTTGCAATTATATTAAATTATATTATAATCTTTTAATTATTATGGAACATAAATTTATGTAAATAAGTACAATCTTAACATTATAAGAATTAAAATCAAATAATTCCAATGAATATCACTGCATAATAATTGTTGTTCCATTATAATAATAATCCTTCAGTATTGTATTTACATCTTGTTAATTATGCACTCTAATTTTATTGATTTCCCATATTATATAGTTAATATCGGCATTTTTATTTATACATAAAAAAACAACGAAAGTATTAGTCATTTTTTAATCGATGCAACAATTGCTCCGAGCGAATTCTTAAATAAATGATAAACATTTATTACGTAAGCCTTGAGCATTTACTTCAGGGAGGTATAAATTGCGCATTAATTTGCTTTCTCTCACGATATGACTTTATGCTTGGAAAAATGCTCTTTATTTAATCATTTTATCCACAAAGAAAAAAAATAACTTAAATAATTTTTATGAAGTGTGTATTTTTAGTCTACAATCTTAAAAGTAAGTTATCAGTATTGATTGGGTTATAAATGTAATTTATATTAAGTAATTATCTTCTTATATAACTACGCTTTTGTTGAAATATTAAGAAGGAAACAATTTGTAATCTTCATTGTATTTTGTCTTCCTTTATTTTTTGCAGTAGATATAACATCCTTTCTTATTTTGGACACTTTCTTTCTCTTTTTCTTTACTTTTGTTTACTTTTTTCCATAATATTTCATAGCAATAAAACATTTCAAAAATGAACTACCTCTAAATGTTTTTGTAATTACAATAAATTGTTATATAATATTTTATTTAGTGTGGAACATAAATTTATGTAATTTTTTTAAAACTTAACATTACTAGAACTAAAACCAAATAATTTCAGTGAATGTTATCGCATACTACTTGTTGTTCCATTGTAATAATAATCCTTCAGCTATTGTATTTATATCTTGTTAATTATGTACTATGATTGATGTTCCAAATTATACAGAGAATTTTCACTTAATATCTGCATTTTCATTTACATAAAAAAAACAATGAATGCATTATATTTTTAATTGATGCAACATTTCCTATGAACGAATTCCTAGATGACAAACATCTAAGAATTAGCTACGTATATTAATTTCACAAACTTTACACATTAACTTCAGGAAGAAATAAATTGCGTATTAATTTCTTTTGTTTTCTTTCAAAATATGAAATATATTATTTATTTATTCATTTTATTCGCAAAGTAAAAAATAAGTTACTGATTTTTTTAAGTGTATATTTTTAGTCTACATTTGCAAGAAATAACTTACCAATATTGATTGGGTTATAAATGTAATTTATGTTATGTAGTTACCTTCTTATATAAGTCCGCTTTTGTTGAAATAATAAGAAGGAAACAATTTGTGCAATACAATCTTCATTGTATTTTGTCTTGCTTTATTTTTTGACGGCTGACTTTTGATGTTTTCTTTCTTTTTTCACATTTCTCTACTTTTATTCGTGGTATTTCATATCAATCAAACATTTAAAAAATTAAGTACCACTATCACCGAATAGAAATATTAATTTTACTCAATGACGGAAATTAGTGATTAAATATGACAATGATTACTGTTTGGAATTAACTTGCACATTAACTTCAGGGAGACATAAGTTGCGTATTAATTTCCTTGCTTTCTTCCAAGATACGACTTTATGTTTGGAAAAATATTCTTTGTATATTCATTTCATTCACAAAGTAAAAAATAACTTAAGTATTTTTTAGGAAATGTGTATCTTTAGTCTACAATTGTGAGAAGTAAATTATCAGTATTGATTGGGTTATAAATGTAATACATGTTATGTAATTACCTTCTTATAGAACTCCGCTTTTTTTGAAGTAGTAAAAAGGAAACGTTTTGTAATTTCCATTGTACTTTGTCTTCCTTTATTTTTTACAGTCGATTTAATACCCTTTTCGACTTTCGACGTTTTCTTTTTTTTCCTTTATTTTCTTTACTTTTTTTCATGGTATTCCATAGCAACAAAACATTTCAAAAATTAAGTACAACTATTACCGAATTGAAATATTAATTTTATTCTGTAACAGAAATTTATGATTAAATATGACAAGGATTGCATTTTGGAACTTTTGGAACTAAAAAAATCTGGAGGTTTGTCCATTGCAAGCCATTTAAGTATGAAAAGAACATTAAGATCTGTTTACGTTCAGAATGCTTTTTTTACAAAATGTACAATATTGACAAATATTAATATTTTTCTTTCAGCTGTAATAAAAATTGACAAAAAAAACATAAAATCTTAGCAATATTTCCATAACCTTTTATAATTTAAAGGCCTTTTTTTTTTCAATTTTTATCAAAATGTCATGCTTATGTGAAATAGCTTACACTCAATTCAACTAAATATATATCAATTTCCCTTGTATTACATTTGTAAACTACTATTATACGTATCTGAGCACTGAACCAGCAGTTTTACAATATCATAAAAATTAGCTAAAATATTTTAAAGTATGTAAAAAAACAATCTTTTTTTAGTTAAAAGTGCTCTTAATCAAGTATTTATTAAAACGATTACACATTGTGTGTATCACATCGTGCTTACTACATAGTGCTTAGATTCTAGTACAGAACATAGTGAGTAATATGGTCAGATAACAGACAAATTGTTTTACAGATATTGCATTTAAAGATTTCTTCTATATCTTTTAGATACTTTCTAAATTAATTTAGATGTATCAATTAATGTTTATCAGTGTTTTTGGTACTTTTCGGTTAGCAAAATTAAGACGCCAGCATTATATGCATATATATATACATATAGAATGATATACTTTTAGTTTCTCTATATGTATATATAAACATATATATTGTTGCAGCGTATATAGGGTTCTTTCGATCTTATGGTTAGACAACTTCAAACTCTTTTCTCTTAGAAAAGTAGAAAATAATTTATTTACAGATCTTCAGAACAACAGAGTCTTCGAAACTCACAAATATTACAAGATATTCCAAAATAACTGTTTAAATCTATCAAACAAGTACAAATATAGGTCACAGAGACTCTTTATACAATGTCTCAACACTATATCACATTCAAAACAACGTAGATAAAACTCAATACATCAAGCAAACTTGCTTGGACAATCTCTAGTAGCTCACTCAATGACTGACTGGTAAATAATAACAACAGCTCGCATCGCTTCTCTTCTTATATAGGTTCTGAGCATGTGCGGGAAATTCCTAGAACCTACTCGAAAAATCCACGGAACAACAAACAGTATATCTAAGGGGGGTTACCATAAATAGGGAAGGGTTACCATCGCCAACAATCTCCAAGTTTGTCGCCAACTTGGCGATATATCGCCAAATTTGGCGACCAAAATTAGTCGCCAAAAGTGACGCCAACTTGGCGATATCTCTAATATTTCGTTAATCTGCCGTAGACATACACTGAAAATAATAGACAAGTTTGTTTGATAACAGAGACAATGTAACTAAAACTAATATTAGTAAAGAAATGGAGCTTAATAAGATTATTTACATTATTTTACAGTACAAACACTAACTATTTACAAAAGTCGTAACAATATATACTAGCAAAAACCGCGGCTTTGCTCGCGTAATATTTGAAATATGCCAAGTGATACTTATGTATCTGATTTTCATTAGAAGTAATAATGTATTAAGGCCTAATTCAGAAAATTCCATTTAAACACAGTTTGACTGAATTTCATTATTACATGCATTATTCCGAAATTAAAACATAAAATAATATGAAGAACTAAAGATACTTCTAAATAAACGACAACTTAGAAAATATTGAAACTTTTATGCTCAATTCATTCATTCCATTCAGTATTCATCTGAAGTATTTATTCCTTTTTAGAAATAATATTCGTATGCATTTACATTTTTTAATTAATCATCATGTCACAATCTAAGTTTGTTTTCTAAGGGTCTATTATCTCTAGAGGTAGTGGTATTACCATAAAATGCCTAGAAAAGTGACGGTCATTAATTTACAAATTTTAATTTACAAATTCGTTTGATATTTTCTAATATATAAAAAAAAAAAAAAAAAAAAAAAAAAAACGTAATTTAGAAAGTTTTTAAAAGCTTTTATAAAATATTTATTGCTTCTACTTACCCCATGTGGTAGCGGTACTGGCATAGAACATAGAGGATCGTTAGAATGTAGGATCATAATAATGATTTATGTAGGATTAGAGAGTGTCACGGTTGATAAAAAAACACCACTTCTATAATCGGTTTATTAATTCCTGAGCTTGCACAGAACTCATAATTTACGAATTTTTTAGAATGCTTTCGCACCACTCCTTCGCTTCACAACTTTTAATTTCACATTTACTCCCAACAGTTCTTAGAAGACATTTATATTTTGTAAGTAACTACCATGCCGAATTTAAAGTTTCTAGACACCTTAATACGATAAAAAAATCTTCATTTTGAATACTTTTGTATCCTCCATCCTCTGTTGATAGTGTCATCGAAGTAAAATGTAGCTTACGTTTGTTATGTTTTAGCAGATTCTATCACCACCAATTTATTTTTGAAATCAGTTTGATGCGTGCTCAGATTGCTTACAGGTTGCCATTCAGAAAGTTTTTACTTTATTAAAAGTGTGCAGCATTTGCTGCATCGAAATTCTGCCTCTTTTACAGACTATATTTATTCTGACCAATAAGAATGCCTTACTATTTAGTCAAGAAATAGATTTTTGTCAAAGCGGTGGAATGATGATGAAGCAAATCCTGCAGATTTTTAACAGTGTAGGACGCTTTTTCGTGTCCCCCTCCCACTTTTAAAATTCGAATTTTTAAAGAAATGCTAGAGATCATTTTTATCTTATAATTAATTACCATGTTGAATTTCATGCTTGTAGTCTCTTCAGTTACACAAAAAACGAATTTTTAGAAAGATTTTTTGTTCTTGTACCTATTTTGGATTTGTGGCATCGACATAAGATATAGCCTATGTTTTATTCCGGACGAACGCAGTGATTTTGGTACCATTGCTTTTGAAATAAGTTCGGTAGTTCCAGAGATTAGCCACTACAATCAAACAAATAAACAAACAAACTTTTCCTTATTTTAATATAGGTATAATAAAATATAGCCTATGTTGGATTCTGGGTGAACACCATCTACTTGGTAAAATTACTTTTGAAATCGGTTCGGTAGTCCCGGAGATTAGCCCCTACAAACAAACTTTTCCTCCTTATAATATATGTTTAGATGACATAAGATGTCATATGTATGATATGATTTCATATGTAGATAGCATATGTTTGATTCCAGGCGAACACCATCATTTTGGTACCACTACTTTTGAAATCGGTTCATTAGTTCCGAAAATTAGCCCCTACAAACAAACAAACTTTTCCTCTTTACAATACAGGTAGAGACAACATAAGATATAGCCTATGTTTGATTCCGGGTGAACATCACCATCATTTTGGTACCATTAGTTTCGCATCCGCTTCGGTAGTTCCGGAGATAGCCCCTACAAACAAACTTTTCCTCTTTATAACATATGTATAGATGACATAAGATGTCATATATATGATATGGTGTCATATGTAGATAGTATATGTTTGATTCCAGGCGAATAGCATCTATTTGGTAAAATTACTTTTGAAATCGGTTCGGTAGTTCCGGAGATTAGCCCCTACAAACAAACTTCTCTTTATATAGTTATAGAAGACATAAGGTTCGGCGTATGTTTGATTCCTGGCTAACACCATTTATTTGGTAAAATTACTTTTGAAATCGGTTCGGTAGTTCCGGAGATTAGCTCCCTACAAACAAACAAAATTTTCCTCTTTATAATATAGGTATAGACGACATAAAATATGACCTATGTTCGATTCCGGGCGAACACCATCATTTCAGTACCACTACTTTTGAAATCGGTTCAGTAGTTCCGAAAATTAGCCCCTACAAACAAACAAACTTTATCTCTTTATAATATAGGTATAGACAACATAAGATATAGCCTATGTTGGATTCCGGGTGAACATCAGCATCATTTTGGTACCATTAGTTTTGCAATCGGTTCGGTAGTTCTGGATATAGCCCATACAAACAAACTTTTCCTCTTTATAATATAGGTATAGATATAGGCGACATAAAATATAGCCTATGTTTGATTCCAAGTGAACACCATCATTTCGGTACCGTTACTTTTGAAATCGGTCCAGTAGTTCCGAAGTTGTGGCATAGACAAATACTATAGCCTATATTTGATTCCGGGCGATCACGATCATTTTGGCGCCATTACTTTTGAAATCGGTTCGGTAGGTCCGGTGATTAGCCCCGACAAACAAACAAACTTTACTTCTTTATAATATAGGTATAGATAATGACATAACTTATTTTTTTCTACATAGTTCTTGCATAAAATATGGTTTATTTATTATTTCTGCTTTTAAATAATAGAAAATGATTTAAAAATGTGTGTGTAACTGATATTCAAAAATTAAGTTATTGCCAAATTGTTATAAAAAACATCGCGCCAAACACAGTGCGTATGTGAAATCTGTGCCATATATTTTATTTAAACATCAAAACGTAGTTGTTTCTTATATACATTCTACTAAACATATACTCTACGATAACTTCAATTGAAATTAAGTTGACAACTTACTATCCAACTTCATAAAAAAAACAAGTAAGAAAAATCATGCGTTAAGCATAGATTATGAAGCACTTTTTAACACTTAATGAAATCTTTAACAAAACTTTGTTATTTAGGGAAATAATAGTGTATAGCCAAATATACCCAAATATGTATTCCAGTACTTTTGAACAGCTCTGTATTTCATATGTCAGTTGATATAATGGGAAAATTTAGTTTAGCAAGAAAATACCCAGTAACTTGAAATTTCTTTTTCAGCATTTCATACTATTAGATGGAAACATACTTAAATACTTTTGTTCAGCCCTGTAGTTTACATTGTACCTTTATTACACGTCAGCATTAGGGTAAAATTTATTGTAAACTAAAACACTTTTAAAACAACTGAAATCACATTCTCATAATTTATCATTCATAGGCGTCCATGTACCGAATTCTTTGCGAGGCCCTGTATATCCTTTTATCTATATTCTGCAAACATTCCTCAGTAAATTGAATCAAGCTCAGCATTAAAATGCATAGCTTTTTTAAGAACCACGTTTAAATAATTTACGCTCATATTCAGTAACGTTGGTGAGCTCTTTTGTGTAGCCCTGTATATCAACTATAACATTTATACACACCATATAATGTGCAAATATTTAGCGAAATATAAACGCGCATATCATAATTAAAATGCATTTCATCCCTCCATCAGCCATCATCGGACACATATAGGTACTTCGGAAAGAATATACTATTTGAAATCTTTTGTATGGCCCTGATTCTGTAACTGCTATGTACTTCATATTATGCAAGACAGTAGCGTATAGTTTATATTAAGCTTCAGTGACATATATCAATTTTATTATACATGAAACAGCTTAATATATTTAAAATGTGTCACACACAATTCCCCCTTTTACCATTATCTAATGGAATTCTTTTGTGTGGCCATGTAAACGAATAATAGCTACATTTTTACCTTATATTTCATAGAATGCATATTTTAATATGTTTGACACGGTATAACATCTTTAAAATTCCTTTGAAACGATTTTTCCATATAGGCCGTAATGTAATGAGAAACTTTTAATTCGTCCTGTAGATAAACTAATCATGGTAGAAATTTCCTTTTCAATAAGATTTGTGCTAGGGTAAACGTCAATAACGTCCTAAAATTTCATGGCAATCCGAGTATATTAACGATTTTCCCCCATAGGCCGTAATGTAATGGGAAACTTTGATTCGCCCTGTAGATAAACTAATCATGGAAGAAACTTCATTTTCGATAGGACTTGCGCTAGGGTAAACGTCAATAACGTTCTAAAATTTCATGGCAATCCGAGTATATAAACGATTTTTCCCCATGGGCCGTAATGTAATGGAAAACTTTTGATTCGCCCTGTAGATAAACTAATCATGGTAGAAACTTCATTTTCGATAGGACTTGCGCTAGGGTAAACGTCAATAACGTTCTAAAATTTCATGGCAATCCGAGTATATAAACGATTTTTCCCCATGGGCCGTAATGTAATGGAAAACTTTTGATTCGCCCTGTAGATAAACTAATCATGGGAGAAACTTCATTTTCAATAACGTTCGTGCTAGGGTAAACGTCAATAACGTCCTAAAATTTCATGGCAATCCGAGTATATTAACAATTTTTCCCCATAGGCCGTAATGTAAGGGGAAACTTTTGATTCTCTCTGTAGATAAACTAATCATGGTAGATACTTCATTTTCAATAGGGTTCGTGCTAGGGTAAACATCAATAATGTATAAAAATTTCATAGCAATCCGAGTATATTTATCGTAGTTAGAGCGCGGACAGACGGACAGACAAACCGAATGCATAAGCACTTTTCAACTTTGTTGGAAAGTGCTAAAAAAAGCAATAGATTCATTCGCATGAACGGTAAAAAATATTAAAACCACGAAGATAATAATTCGCAAAGCAATCCAACAATGAATGGACATGGACAATAATTCTTATGACGTCATAGCATGTAAATTGGAGGCGCTATCGGTTAAATTGTTTCGGAGAAATCTTTTGGGGTGGGTTCAGTTAGAGGTATTAAAAATAGATAACAATCTATTCTCAGACGTACTGAGTATACATATAAATTTTCATCAAAATCAGTTTAGCCGTTCCGGAGGAGTATGGCAACTAACACTGTGACAAGAGAATTTTATATATTATATATATATATATATATTAGATAAAATAGATAAAAAACAGAGGAGAAGAGTAAAAAATTTTCTAAGCATACTTCCACACACTCTTTCTATCCATACTTTCGGTATTTGACTCATTACTTCTTGTTTGTTAAATTCGCCGTAATTTTTCTTCTAGTAATCATAGAAAAAAAAATTAAAACAGACTTGAAATAGTAAACAATTGCTATTTACTAGTTAGATGCGCCAATCTCAAAACTTTCTTCTATCTCATACGTAGATTTTAATATTTCAAAATTTAGTTACACATGTTAATGTGTTAATATTATTAATTCAATACTATACCAACTATGATTTTCATTTTAAATTTCTGCTTCAGCCAATTAATCGGAGTAAAAATGAGTTTCCGTCTCTGCACGAGCTGATGAACAGTAGAACAACAGTCAGATTTTTTTCAAATTTAGGAAGGATATACTCGCCATACCCCCCCCTTCCCCTCCCGAAAAAAATACATAAAAAATTAGTTCATTTCTATGCATAACTCCAAACATTTTTTAATGATAAAATAATAAAAATGGCACAGAAATCGCGATTATAGCGCCTCCTTCCAGCGGATTTTTTTCAAATTCAGGGGGGGGGGGTCTGCTGACCGTAACCAAACACTTCGGCAAGAAGTTTCATTTAACTCTGTGTACAATTTCATATTCTTTTCTGTGGTACAATATTAAAAATGACACAAAAATTGCGATTGCAGCGCCTTCTTCCGGTGGTTATTTTTCAAATTCAGGTAGGACCAACTAGATCTAGCCAAACACTTACACAATAAATTTGGTTCAATTCGATTCATAACCTCATACACTTTTTGTCAGTTTTTTAATTTTTTTTTTCAGGGAGGACCAACTAGCCATAGCCATACACTTACTCAAAAAATTTGTTTCAATTCGATGCATAACTTCATATAAGTTTAGTGGGGAAAATATTAAAAATGGCACAAAAATCGTTATTACTGCGCCCCTTTCCGGCTGAATATTTCAAAACTAAAAGAGTACCTGTTTGTCACAGCGAAAAACATTCACAAAAATTTGGTTCAATTCTATGCATATTTTCATACACTTTTTGATGATAGAATGGCGGCATTCGGACACATACACGGATAGACAGACATTTTGTAAAAACACGTTTTTTTGGGGGGATTTTTTACCCTTAAAACTTGTAAATCCGTCGAAAAACCGGAAGACGAAAAAAATTTCGATTATAATACTTTCTTTTATTGAAGATAGAAGAAAGTAACAAAATAAAAAAAGAATTTGAAACTTTTCAAGAAATCAGCAATTTAATTTAGGCAGATACATTAGTGGCAGTAAAAGTTAATATTTTTATCTTAAATTACCTAAATGACTATTTAAATTTCATAACCAAAGCCAATAAACGTATACATACTACTTTTATTTCTATGAATATTATAAGATATATTTAAAAACGACTTTACTTGTTGTCGTTTTCTTTTCAAAAATTCCCTTTTTATGTTCAACATGCTAAAAAAATTCCTGTCTAGAATTAAGTTCAGAAAATTTTCTAGCTACATTTTTTTATTGTTTTGTCCATAACTATCTCCGATCGATAATCACTACGCAAACTGGAACAATTGTACATTAATAATACTGCGAGGATTACATAGTTGAGGTGATATTTAACATCTATCTGAAAAGTAAACGATGGTGAAAGAAAACCTTTAATTGACGACCGTATATATGCCAAGGGGTACAAATGAAAAAAATTCGATTAAGAGTAAATTGACTTTAAAGATAATAGAAGTTAAATTTGAACATCAATAATAATTGACTAAATTGAAATGGGAAACTGCCGCTTGTTCCATCGTAGTCTTTGAATTCTTATTTCAATAACTGTAAAAAATGTAGAGTACAATTTTCTTTAAATTTATAATTAATCAGTTTTGATTATTATTCGGCAAAACTGGTTTATCTCCAGAACAGAGCACATAATTAAGAAATCAAATATATTTCTTTACCTGAAAAGAAATAACCATATATTCCGGTCGTCGGTGCACTTACAAGGAAGGTCTCCGTATGGGCATACCCCGAAAACTTTGAAAAAATTACAGAATGTTCTTCTCATGAGGATACATACATTTATAAAAAAATTTTCGTCGGAACCTCCGTACTCTGTCCTTAAAAAATAATGAAAATTTCTTTATTTGACGATTTATCATCGATTGGTGATGAAAAGCAATTTTTAAAAATGTTTTTTTAAATGTTAAATGAATTTTAAAGGAAAAAAAGTTTCATGTTCAACGTGTTTAGATAAATAAAATATATTTTATTTTGCCAGAAAAACTTTGTTTTAAGTATAACTTCGTTATATTGATATTCATATGTATTTATACTGAAATTTAACCATCAAAATTTGAGATTTAAAACGAAATTCAAATTTAAATTCATTAAAATTGTTTCAAGTTTAAAGTCCAGTTGAGCATTGTCAATTCGATTTTGTTGCTATGGAGACATCTGGTTTTTATTTTTGAATACTCTTAAATGTATGAAAATAATTTTACTGAATAAGAATTTTTTATATATGAAAATATTTTTCCAGGGGTAAATTTAATAACTACAGAAACAAATAATGTATATACAGGGTGACCACTCTCAACGGTGGCCAATGGCTAATTTTTAAACCGTTTGTCATAGACATATAGTTCCAATTGCAAAAATGCTTTAAAAAAGGTAAATAATTGTTTTTTAAGCGATTTTGGTCAAAAAATGTTTTACTAAAAATTACGAAAATTAAATTTTTATACAGTCCCCCGGTCTTATAAGTGATATTTAGTAAAAATTTCTCAACATTCTAGCAAGCAATACAGAAAAGGTCCCATTCATGTAACATTAAAATTGACCGAGTTATGAAACTTTAAATTTCATGACTTAAACCACTTTTCTATAGCTGAAAACGGATGAGTTCGTCTGAGCTTTAACCCCTTAACGCGCAGTGTTGCCGGGTCGGCAACACCTAAAGTTCCCCCTGTTTAGAGACACAAAAATTTCGTGCATATTTCAAAAACTACTCTAATGGCTACTTTAAACCTTTCTTATGAGTTCTAGATGGCAGCATCACAGAGATCTAACTCTGTTTTTAAATAATAGGTAAAATGTTTTACTGTAATACGCGTTTCACAGCAATGCTCTTCTCACTATGCTTATCAGTGCTTTACTTATGGGAGGTTACCACTTCGGCAACAGTTGTATAATTAAAATAGTTAGTGCAATCTTTACAAAACAATACCTGTGTACTCCTCTAGGCCTAAATAGATTGCCTAATTTTTTTTCTTTAAATTCCAACTTTAAAGAGTAGTGCGCCGGAAAGGGTTAAGGGAATGTACACTAAGTGCTTAAAGTATTATTAAGGGAGTCGATTTCAAACGCTGTTTAAAGGTTACTTCCTAAACTATTTGTCACAGACACATACTTCCAATTACAAAATGCTTTAAATGAGTTAGAAAAATATTTTTAAAGTGATTGAACTAAAGGTGCTGTGACCGTATAAGTTTTACGGTAGTGTAATTATAATTAATTAACTTCTAGCTTAGTTATTAAAATAACTGAAGACATGAATTTCAAAATTCTCGTTATCGAAAAAATCAAATTTAGGGAAATAGCGAAAAAACATTAAATGCATCTATTGGTTTTCATTATAAATTTTGAGATTGCATTGTTACAATAGTGCAGGTTTGTATAGACTGATAGAGAAAACAAAAAGCGATAAGGCGTGTTTTGAAATTCATATCCTCAATTTTATTTTTACGTATGTTTTATTTTGTAAGCAAATGAAGCTGATTCTTTTCGTGATTTTATTTTAAAAAGGTATGTTAATTTCATAAGCTTTTATTTTACTCATAGTTTTCGTATGTAATTTTTTCTAGTTCAAAACTTATATTCAAATTTCAACCAGGGTTCGTGATTTTTTTTATTTTTTTAATAAAAATCAAAACAATCGGATTTTTTTTATTTAAATCGGATTTTTTTGATTTAAATCAGATTTTTTTGATTTTTTTAAAAAATTGCCACACATTATTATTATTTTATGACTTTTTGTTTAATTTAAATAATATAAAGTTTACATACATAGACATGCATATTATAAGTATTATCTGTTACTAATATTACACAACTTACATAAATGATTCATATTATTTCAAGGTAAAATTTTAGGCTATGAAAAAAATCTTTACACAAAATGCATAAAAAACTACAAATCAGATGTCAAAAATTAATTCAACCTTCAATATTTTAATTAAAATAAAAAACATCTGCAACACATAAAAAATTTAAACAAAATTGGAAGTTTTTAACTTTTGTTTTTTTTTAAGTGTTGACTGAGAAAAATGAGTTCACTTGCTGCCATCAAAAACCAAAATACTTAAGGCCAGAAGACACAAATTGAGATGTCTAAACTAATCGACTGACTTCTCAGTAGTGTTGGAATTTACACAGGAAAATTTTGAATAGCAATTTTATTTTACTTATGGAATATTTATCATCTTATAAAACAATAACTATTTAAACTCATTAATAAGAACTTGGAATCCCTAAATAAAAATTCAGCCAGAGAAGGAATGCTACAGTGTTGCCGCATCTGGATATTTTTTTATTGGGGGATTCCAAATTCTCATCTGTATGTTTAAGTTTAAGAAGTAATTAATCAGTATGTTCAGTGTTTTATACGATGATTGATATTCCACAAATAAAATAAAAGTAAATTGTTATTCAAAATTTTCTAGAGTGAATTCCAACATAAGTGAGAAGTAAGTCAATTAGTGAATACCTCATAATTTGTGTCCTCTGGCCTTGAGCATTTCGATGGCAGCGGTTTAATAGTTTTATCTGTTGATTTCTAATTTCCGAAAGTATCAAACCAAAGGCAAAAAACATTTGTTCGTTTGAAGCAGATAAATCTATTGCAGTAAAAAGCTAGTTGATCATTAATTCTCTTTTTAGTATGAGCTTTTTCGATAACTGTAACAAAAATACCTTCCACCATTCTAAAGGGCTGAGATCATTTATATTAAATTAAATAAATAAATCAATTGCTGATTTAGATTTTGCTCAAATCCTTATATAGCAGGCTTCACCAAAGCACAGCACATAAAGTCATACAATTTTATTTTACCTCAACTTGCAAAAGTTTTTCTAAATACTAATAAGTAAATATTCAAATATTTAATATATCTCTGCTTAGATTTTTTTACCGTTGCAAGATTATTTTATAATTTGATTCAAATGAAATTTGAAAGCATTTTTTTTCTAAACTTTACATTTATTTTACTTTTTTACTAAGCTTAAACTTTATCTTTCTGAAAGTTGATTATATATATATATGGTATATAAAACTAAATTATATCACATTATTATGTTTGTTTCATCTGAAATTTATTAAAAAATAGCTTAAAAGAAAAACTGATTTAAATCAATGATTTTTTTAAAAAAATCAGTTGATTTAAATCGTGATTTAAATCATGATTAAAATCAAGCCGATTTAAATCAACGAACCCTGATTTCAACTCACTTCCAAATATCTGATTGAGGTTCAATTCACATACTTATTTAAATCCAATGACAATGAAATATTAATATGATTTTAGGTGCGTACCATTTATTTATTTTATAGGACTACATCAAATTCTATTAGGTTGAGTAATCTAATAGAATTTTAAATATGTATCATTTTGTAATGATTTGTGATTGTTGATTTTCATAGTTTAATTTAAGAAAATTTCTGTTTTTTTTTACTTATATTTTTAGCTCAAATTGCACATTTTACTTTAACATGTAAAGGTCAACATAAATTCAGAAACAACATTGTAAAAATTATTTTACTCTCAATGTTTTAAGTTAAATTTTCTATCTGATGTTTATTTTTATTCCCAGTAAATTTGTGACTGACCCCTATTTTGCAACAAAAAAGATGCTTCAACTTTGAACAGCTATAACTCGGTCAATTTTAATCGCAGAGGAATGGGACTTTTTTTGTCTTATTTTTTAGAGTAGTGGTAAAAAGTTTCTAAATATCACTTATAGGACCGGGGGACCGTATAAAAATTTAATTTTCGTAATTTTTTAGTAAAACATTTTTTTGACCTAAATCGCTTAAAAAACAATTCTTTATCTTTTTTTAAAGCATTTTTGCAATTGGAACTATATGTCTATGACCAACGGTTTAGAAATTAGCCATTGCAGTTTAATATATATATATATATATATATATATATATATATATATACATATATAAGGAGGGCGGTGTTGTCTGGATAATACGCAATGGTTAATTATTATATATTTAATAATTAAAAAAAAATTAACTTTACACATAGTATTAAAGTTTATGTTTACCTAACAACTAATATGCATAACTTAAAAATGATCAAGTTATTGAGATAAGATATGGTTGCCTATTGTATTTGTCTTAAAGAAATTATTTGTAAAATATTAGAATAGAAATTATTCTTGGAAATTCTTAGCTAATAAATAATTTATTTTTTTCCTATAATAGAGGGCAGCACCATAAGCATATAATTTAATTAATATATTAATCCTTTAGATGGCAGCACTAAAATAATTTTCTGCTAGAAGTTGTAGTAATATATTCTAGTTAATTAATTAATATAGTAATATTAATAATTGATTAAAAATAAAAATATAATATTTCTAATAGTAGCATCTATTTTTTTCTAAATATATTATGAATTATATAGTATAATATATGTTTTACTAATTTTTATAATTATTGTTACAACTTTATTTTATTATCTATGTGATTTATACTATGACCATAACCTTGACTGTTAGTAAGTCACATGTAGTTTGTATCTGATTGCACTACAAATCTTGCTAGGATATGGGTAATGGTAAATATCTTAGTATATATATCCTTTTTTTTATTTAATGGAATAATGTATTATTGTTATTTTGTCATATTGATTTTATTTTCTTCTATGTGTATCTTTCTACTAATTTGTCATCTGAATAGCTTCCAGCCAGTCGGGTGTATTGTGAGTCGAATTCTTAGCTTTCAGCACGACTCATAACAGAAACTGGTTGGATGTTTTTGCTTTTTTGTTAAACTATACACCCCTGAAGAAGTAATTTAATAGAAAAGCCTTCTACTGTCTTTTTATCCGTTTATCTTTCATAATTTTGGTAATCTGCCTTCTATTTCACTTCAAACTTCAACTGTTTTCAATAAGATGATTGTAAAAATACTGGTTTCATTGGTTTATTGTATGGTAATATATGAATTACTCTGGTTATATAATGTCCATTTATCCATATATTTCTTAGTAATTTGGTAATCTGCCTTCTATTTCTCTTCAAACTTCAACTGTTTTTAATAATATGATTGTAAAAATACTGGTTTCATTGGTTCTTTTATTGGTATTGTCTGAATAACTTTGGATGTATTTATAAAAGTATATATATATATATATATATATATATATATATATATATATATATATAACATATTAAATTCGCTCATTGTTTATGTTGAAATTCATTAACGTTTAAATTAATTTGCACGGATTCTAAAATTCCAAAAGTTTTCAGTTGCATTAAAATCATTTGCTTTTGGCGGAGAAAAGCTTTGTTCGCCAAATCGTGCGGCATTTTCGTCTTTTCACGCCAAATATTCGAAAGTATTTTATTTTTTTTATATGTTTTCTTCTGCAATTTCGCCGCTATTTTTCACTGATCCTTTATTACATACGTGAGTAGTTTAATTAGTATTTTTTTTTTCAAGAAAATCTGAGTATGTTCAATATGGAGACCTTCCTTATTAGTCCATTTTTTTAAATTTTGTCATTTGTACCACTTGGCTTCTAGGGCCCTCAATTGTAGTAAAACATACATGCTGACGAATAAAGTTTAAAATTGAAAAAAATATATTAATAGCTTAAAGAGTTTATGCTAAAAAAAATCATGTTTTTTTTTTTTTTTTTTTTTCGAAATGCAATTTAAGGAAATTTTAAATATATTTTCATTAAACCGTCTTTTTTGTTTTGTTTTTATTTTAATATAAGGTTTTTGTGTAACTAATGTGTAAATTGTTGTGAAATGTAACATTATGTCAATGGATATAAGCATTATAACTAGTAGAATAAATTCAAATGAAATCAGTTCATTACGCACACACCATACGAATAATGAAAAATATTGAATGTTATATCATAATATTTGAACAATTATTACATTTAAAAACGAATTATCATGCATTATTGATGTTCCATATTGTAGCAAAGATCGATATTTTTAGTTATCATTGAAAATAACGTCAGTGTTAGCCTTTTTTTTATGCCATGCAACTATTACTCTGAGAGAAATCTCAGATGAAAAGCTTTTATTCCTACGAGCTTGGCACATTATCTTTTGGGAGTCATAAATTACGTATTATTATCCCCCCCCCCCAAAAAAAAATGCAGCTTAATGTTTGGAAAAAAAAAAAAAAAAAAAAAAAAAAAAAAAAAAAAAAAAAACGTTCTTTAGGAATTTTACTCACAGACCAAAAAAAGCTTAAGAGATTTTTTTTTTCTGTATAAAGTGTCTATTTTAATTAGCGTTGCAAAGGTTAGAAAAAACCCGATTTAAACCCGGGAATAAACCGGGATTTTAGGAATAAACATGGAAAAACTCCTGGATTTTTTGGAATAATTCGGTTTTTTGAGAATAAACCTGGTCTATTAGAAATAAACCCGGGAATAAACCGACTTTTTGCAACTCTAATTTTAATCTAAGATCGTGGAAAAAAATTATTAATATTGATTGGATAGTAACAATGATTTATCGAAATGCACGTAGTGCCAGTTAATGTTCCTTTTTTGTTGTTTACTGCTTTGTTACAACACAGTTACTCTATTACTTATAAATAACGTAATCGTTTAAAATTTTCATTGTTCTTCCTGAATTTTTCTTGATTTTATAAAGATGACTTGATAGATGTAGTCAACTTTTTTAAGCTTTTATATTACTTGAAATGCGTAATAAATATTGAAATATCCGAAAAGGACCAATGAATATTTCACATTTAACATCTAGTTCCAATAGGTTTGATGTTTTCCAAAACTATTTTACCTATTGTCATTTTTCTTTGTTATAGCATGGTTTAAATTATAACATACTCGAAAAGATCCTGTTTTAAAACTGTTTTGTTTCGAAATGAAGATTTAGAAAATTTTGAATATATTTTTGTTTGTAATTTTTTGAAATACCGCTTTCGCGTCACTAATGTTTAAATTGTTGTGGAATATAACTAAATGTTAATGGATATAAGCATTGTAACTACTAAAAATAAATTGAAAGGAAATCAGTTTAATCATAAGCGTAATGGAAAATATTGAATGTCATATAATGATATTTGATTAGTTATTATATTTACTAATGAATTATGATACATTATTGATATTCCATATTATAGCGAATATTGATATTTTTAGTTAGCACCGAAAATAACGCCAGCGTTAGTCTCTTATTATGCCATGCAACTATTATTATCAGATAAACCTCAGATAATCCTATATCCCTGCACATTATCTTTATGGAGTCATAAATTACTTATTATTATCCCCCACCCAAAATACATCAGAATGCTTGCAAAAAAATAACTTCTTCAGCTATTCCAGTCACACAGTAAAATAGTTTAAGGGATTTTTCTTCTTTTTTTTTATAAAGTGTTTATTTCAATCTAAGATTGTGGAAAAAAAATTATTAATATTGATTGGATGATAAATATGATTTATTGAGCTGCGTGTAATGCAGTTAATGTCCATTTTTTGTTGTTTACTGCTTTTTTGCAGTACGGTAGACAATATTACTTATAAATAACGTAACAAATTTTAATTTTCATTGTTTTTCGTCAATTTTTCTTGATTTTATAAAAACAACTTGATAGCTGTAACGAATTTTTTTAAAACTTTTATAATATTCAGAATGCATAATGAATGTTGAAATATCCAAAAAGGACCAATAAATAATTTGCATTTAACATCTAAGTTTATCAGTTTCGAAGATTTTTCCAAAACTACTTTACCTATTGTCATTTTGTTTTGTCACAGCGTTGTTTAAGTTATAACGTACGCGAAAAGGTCCTGTTTTAAAATTGTTTTCTTTCGAAACGCAGTTGTAAGAAATTTTAAATATATTCCTGTTTTGACATTATGTTGAAATAAGGCTTTCGCGTGACTTACGTTTTAATTGTTGTGGAATACAACTGGATGTTAATGGATATAAGCATTATAACTACTAAAAATAAATTGAAATGAAATGAGTTCAATCTGAAATGAGTTCAATCATAAACGTAATGGAAAATATTGAATGCCATATGATAATACTTGAACAGTTATTATATTTACAAACGAATTATGATGCATTATTGATACTCCATATTATAGCGAATATTGATATTTTTAGTTAGCACCGAAAATAACGCCAGCGTTAGACTCTTATTATGCCATGCAACTATTATTATCAGATAAACCTCAGATAATCCTATATCCCTGCACATTATCTTTATGGAGTCATAAATTACTTATTATTATCCCCCACCCCAAATACAACATAATACTTGCAAAAAATAAATAAATAAATAAATAAATAAAAATAAAATAACTTCTTCAGCTATTTCAGTCACATTGTAAAAATAGCTTAGGAGATTCTTCTTCTTTTTTTATAAAGTGTTTATTGCAATCTAAGATCGTGGAAAAAAATTATTAATATTGATTGGATGATTAATATGATTCATTGAGTAGCGTGTAGTGCCAGTTAATGTTACATTTTTTTTTATTGTTTACCGCTTTGTTGCAGTACGGTAAGCAATATTACTTATAAATAACGTAACAAATTTTAATTTTCATTGTTTTTCGTCAATTTTTCTTGATTTTATAAAGATGACTTGATAGCTGTAGCAAACTTTTTTTAAACTCTATTACTTAAAATGCATTAGTATCAATGTTGATATATCCGAAAAGGAAAAAGGAATATTTTGCATTTAACATCAGTCAAGTACTTTCGATGATGTTTTCCAAAATTATTTTACACATTGTCATTTTCTTTTGTTACAGCACTGTTTAAGTTATAACATACTGTTAAAGATCCTATTTGAAAATTGTTTTGTTTCGAAACGAAATTTTAGAAAATTTTGAATATATTCCTGTTTTTAATTATTTGAAATACGGCTTTTGCGTGACTAATGTTTTAATTGTTGTGGAATATTACTATATGTTAATTGATATAAATATTATAACTACTAATAATAAATTCAAATGAAATCAGTTCAGTCATATGCGTAATGGAAAATATTGAATGTCATATGATATTACTTGAACATTTATTATATTTACAAACAAATTATGATGCATTATTGATACTCCAAATTATAGCGAATATCGATATTTTTAGTTAGCACCGAAAATAATGCCAGGGTCAGCCTTTTTTTATGCCATGCAACTATTATTCTGAGAGAAACCTCGGATAATCCTATATCCCTGTCACATTATCTTTAGGGAGTCATAAATTATGTATTATTTCCCCCTCTAAAAAATACAGTTTAATACTTGCAAAAAATAACATTCTTTAGCCATTTCAGTCACGTAGTAAAAATAGCTTAAGCTTTTCTTCTTCTTCTTTTATAAAATGTCTATTTCAATCTAAGATCGTGCGAAGAAAATTATTAATATTGATTGAATGATTAATATGATTTATTGAACTGCGTGTAGTGCCAGTTAATGTTCCTTTTTTTATTGTTTACCGCTTTGTTGCAGTACAGTAAGCAATATTACATATAAATAACGTAACAATTTTTAATTTTCCTTGTTCTTCCTCAATTTTCTTGATTTTATAAAAATGACTTGATAGCTGTAGCAAACTTTTTTAAAAACTTCTATATTACTTAAAATTCATAATAAATGTTGAAATATCCGAAAAGGACCAATGAATATTTTGCATTTAACATCTCATTCTAATGGTTTCGAAAATGTTTATCAAAACTACTGCATCTATTGACAATTTAATTGTTATAGTACTGTTTAAGTTCGTTTGTTAACTAGTTAAGTTCGTATTGTTTTATTTCGAAACGCAGTTGTAAGAAATTTTAAATATATTCTTGCTTTGTAATTATTTTGAAATAGGGCTTTTGTGTGACTAATGCTTTACTTGTTGTGAACTACAACTGTATGTCAATGAATATCAGCATATAACTACTACAAATAAATTCAAATGAAATCAGTTCAATTATACCTGTAATGGAAAATATTGAATAATATTTGATAATATTTGAACAGTTATTATACTTATAAACGAATTATCATACATTACTGATATTCGATATTGTAGCGAATATCGATATTTTTACTTAGCATCGAAAATAATGCCTGCGTTAGCCTTTTTTATGCCATGCAACTATTACTCTGAGAGAAATCTCAGATCATAAACATTTATTCCTATAAGCCTACCATAGTATATTTAGGGAGTCATAAATTATGTATTAATATTTCTCCCCTCCCTTCCCAAAATACAGCTTAATGTTTGCAAAAATAACGTTCTTTAGCCACTTCACAGTTACAGACTAAAAATAGCTTAAGGGATTTTTCTGCTTTTTTTTATAAAGTGTCTATATTAATTTAAGATCGTGGGAAGAAAATTATTAATATTGATTCGATAATAAATATGACCTTTTGAATCACTTGTAGTACAAATTCTTGGTTTTTTTTTTTTTTTTTTTTTTTTTGTTATTTATTGTTTTGCTGACTGTATAGCAAGCAGTATTACTTACAAAAAATGTACAGTTTTATATTTTCATTACTTTTCGTCAAATTTTCTTGATTTTATACAGACGACTTGATAGCTGTAGTGTTTTTTTTTTTAATTTCACTTATTCTACTACTTTGAAGTACAAAAAACTTGCCTTTTTATTACTAATTGACTATTTAAACTTTTCATCTAAGGTGAAAAACATTTCTGTATACATTCTATTTATACGATTGTTTTCCATTTTTTTTAACCTATTTCATTTTTAACATTTTCCAACATAGTTGCAATACGTTTATAAACTTAGTTTGTCAGTCTGTCTTAAGCCTGTCCGTGCTCAAACTCGATTAAATAGACCCGGATTGCTGTGCACTTGATTTATGCTATTGAGGTAATGATGTGTGTAGTGTAGCACGTATAAATACAAGAAAAACAAAATTTTGTGTCGCCATTTTTAAATCATTTTAACTATTGTCATTTTTTTCCTGATAGTAGGTTTTGCTTAAGCTTTTTGATGCACGAAAGATCTTGTTTTAAAACTATTGTTTTTTAATACGTAGTTTTAGGAAATTTTAATTATATTTTTGTTAAAACCGCTTTTCCATTTTTATATTTATTTTGAAAAATAAATATAAAAATATAATTCTATTAAATGTAAATTTAAGTTAAAAGTTACGTTTGTGTATCTGTTGTTTTAATTGTTATAGAATACAGCTTCAAGTCAACAGATATTGCACATAATTACTTGAGATACATTAAAAGGAAATCGGTTCAATCATACACGCAATGGAAAATATTAAATATTATATGATAATATTTTAATAGTTACTATATTTTAAAATAAATTATTATGCTTTAACGATTTCCATATTATAGCGAATATCGATATTTTCAGTTAACATCGAAAACAACGCTAGTGTTAGTTTTTTCTATGCTATGCAACTGTTATTCTGAGAAAAATCTCAGATGATAAACATTTATTCCTATAAACCTGTCATATTCCCTTTAGGGTGTCATAAATTATGTGTTATTTTAGATTATTATTATGTTTTTCTTTTTTCCAAAATTCAGCTTAATGCTCGCAAACAATAACGCTGTTTAGCTATTTCAGTCACAAACATAGCTTAAGGTATTTTTATTCTTTTATTTTTATTAAACTGTCTATTTTAATCTAAGGTCGTGGGGAAAAATATTAATATTGATTGGATGATAAATAAGATTTTTTGAACCGCGTGTAGTGCCAGTTTTTGTTCCTTCTTTGTTGCTTCCTGCTTTATTCGCAGTACACTAAGCACTATTACTTATAAATAGCAAAAAAGTTTTAAATTTTAATTGTTCATCGTGATTTTTCTGCATTTTGTAAAAACGACGTGATAGCTGTAGTGGTTTTAAGCTCACAGGCTATCATAGCCTGAGAGCTTATGTGCTCGCCCGTTCTGTATGTATGTATGTTCGTTTGTTCGTTCGTGCGTGCGTACGTGCGTAACGCGATAACTCATGATAAAAATATCCGATCCACTTGAAATTTTATATATAGGTATATCCTGATAAGGCGCTTCCCTGATTAGTTTTTGGAGTTCATTCGATATGTATAAGAGGGGGAACGGGGGGCTCATGCCCCTCCTCTTAATTGATATAAATGGGTTTTTCATGCAGAATCAACAGTTTTCGTTCAAAGTTTAGATGTAGGATCATTCTGATGAGGCGATTCCGTGACTGTTATTAGGGGTTCATTGAATAAGTATAAACAGGGGGAACGGGGGTTCTAATGCCCCTCCCCTTAGTTTATATAAATGGGTTTTTCAAGCAGAATTGTCAGATTTCGTTCAAATGTCTAAATAGTTTTGGAAGTTTAATGGTTAAGTATAAAAGAGGGGGATAACTCCTCTTAAATTATATAAATGCTAAATGGCTTTTCATTAAGAATTATCCGATTTGCTCTGAATTTTGGATATAGATTTTTTATATGATAAAGCATGTCCTTGATAGTTTAGGAGGTTCAATAATTAAGTATAAAAAGGGGGAAAGGGAGAGCTGTTTCCCTTTCTTATATTTTTTCGAAAGGAATTAACGCTTGAAAATATAAGGCTGTAATGTACAATAAGTATGCGTAGCCTGTGAGCTCAATGCCATCAGTTTAACTTGGAAATATTCTTTTTATTTTAATACTACTTATTGTGCTAATTTCAAGTAACGAAAATTGTTTATTACGAAATGACCGTTTAAATTTTGCATCTAAAGTGAGAAAAACATCTGTATACATCATATTTTTACGATCGTTTTCTAATTTATATTTATCCATTGCCATTTTTAACATTTCCCAACATCGTTCAAAAGTGCTTGTACATTCCGTTTGTTAGTCTATCAGTCTGTCTGCGAGCCTGTCCGTGCTCTAACTCGTTTATATAGACACGGATTGCTATGCGATTGATATATGTCATTGTGGTTTACTATCACATGTTCGAAATTGAACATGATGTGAGTAGCATGTATAAATACAAAAAGAAAAAAAAGTGTGTTTCGCCATTTTTAAACCATTTTAACTATTGTCATTTTTTTCTGATTGTAGGATTTGTTTAAGTTTTAAGATGCTCGGAAAGATCTTGTCTTAGAACTATTGTTTTTCGAAAAAAAAATTTTAGGAAATTTCAATTATATTTTTCATGAAATAGCTTTTCTCTTTTTGTATTTATTTTGAAAAATTACTTTTGTGTACCTAACCTTTTTATTGTTGTAGAATACAATTTTAAATCAACGGATAATGCACATAACTACTAGAAATTCAATAAAATGAAGTCGGTTTAATCATATACGTAATGGAAAATACTGATATTTATATGATATTATTTTAATAGTTATTATGTTTAAAAATAAATTATTATGCTTAAACACTTTCCATATAATACAGAATATCGACATTTTCAGTTAATATCGAAAACAACTTCAGCCTTAGTTTTTTTATGTTACGCAACTATTACTCTGAGAGAAAATTTAGATGATAAACATTTATTCCTATAAACCTGGCACATTAGCTTTAGGGAGTCATAAATTACGTATTAAGATTATTATTTATTTTCTTTGCTTTGCCCCGAAAAAATAGAGCTTTACGTTTGCAAGAAAAAAAAAAGTTTTTTTAGCTTATTTAGTCACGGGGTGAAAATAACTTCAAGTGTTTTTTCTTCTTTTTTTATATGAAGTGTTTATTTTAATCAAATATCGTGGGAAAAATTATTAATATTGATTATAATTTATTGAACTGCGTGCAGTGCAAGTTTTTGTTCCTTTTTTGTTGTTTATTGCTTTGTTACAGTACAGTAGGCACTATTACTTATAAAAAGTAACAGTTTAAATTTTCACTGTTCTTCGTAAACTTTTCTTTATTTTATAAGTATGACTTCATAGCTGCAGTAAATTTTTTGGAAAGTAAAATTCTACTTATTCAATTGTTTTCTAGCACAAAAAGCTTGCAGTCTGTCAGTCTATGTGCAAGTTAGAGCCTGTCCGTGCTAATAAATAAAAAAAATCGGATCGCTCTGCAATTGATATTTATTATTAAGATTTATTACTGCATGTTCGAAATAGATTATGAATAGTGTAGCATGTATAAATACAAAAAAAAAAAAAAAAAAAAAAGTTAGCTTCCCCATTTTTCTTAGAAATATATAATTACTCTTCAAATATCTAAATTAGAGACAATAAATATGCGTATACAATACTTATTTCCAAAAGTTTTCAAACGTTCAAGGTAGTTTTTACGCAGCTCATTTTAACTATTGTCATTTTTTTTCTAATTTCATACAACTTTATGTCAACAGATGTATATACACAACCACTGAGATGTATTAAAATGAAAACAATTTAATCATATACGTAATGGAATATATTGATTGTTGTATGATAATATTTTAACAGATATTAAATTTAGAAACAAGTTACTATACTTTAACCCTTTCCGGCACGGGCAAAATCATTACTAAAATGAGAAATTATCGACTGACACCGGAATTCACAAACGAATTTTTTTTAATATTTTGAAATCCTTAATAAGCTTTCATTGTAAAAGCAAAATTTTACTAAAATATTATTGGTGCCGTTTGCAAGTTTGGAATTAAAATTCAGTATCCCAGACCGGGCACAGTGTTCCGGAAAGGGTTAAAGATTTCTATATAATAGTAAATATAAATATTTTTAGTTAACAACGAAAACAACCCCTCCGTTAGCCTTTTTTTATACTGTGCATCTATTACTCTGAGAGAAATCTCAGATGATAATCATTTATCCCTATAACACTGGCATATTACCTTTAGGGTGTCATAAATTATGTATTATTATGAATTATTATTTTTTCCGAAGTACAGCATAACGCTTGCAAAAAATAAGTTTCTTCAGCCATTTCAGTCACAGTGTAAAAATAGATTAAAGGGTTTTTCCTTTTTTCATAAAGTGACTATTTTAATCTAAGATCGTGGGAAGAAAATTATTAATATTGATTGGATGATACATATGACATATTGAATCACTTGTAGTGCAAATTCTTGTTTTTTTGTTATTTACTGTTTTGTTGACTGTATAGCAAGCAGTATTACTTATAAAAATGTACAGTTTTATATTTTCATTACTCTTCGTCAATCTTTTCTTGATTTTATAAAAACGACTTCACAGCTGCAGTAATTTTTTTCAGTGCTTTTTATTGTACTGATTTCAAGCACAGAAAACTGTTTATTACTAAATGGCTATTTAAACTTTGCATCAAAGGTGAAAAACATATCTATACACATCTTATATCTATGATCGTTTTCCAAATTTTTATTTTTCTATTGCCATTTTTAACATTTTCCAAGATTGTTCCAAAGCATTTATAAATTCCGTTTTTAGCATGTCAGTCAGTCTGCCTGCCCGTGTTCTAACTCGCTTAAAAAATCGGACTGCTTTGCAGTTGATATATATTATTTAGGTTTACTATGACATGTTCGAAATTGAAAATGATGCGTGTAGCACGTATTAATACAAAAAGAAAACAAATTGTGTCACCAATACATAATCACTGTTGAAATATCAGAATTAGGGATAATATACATATATATATTACAAATTTAAAATTTTTTCGCCAAAACTAACCTTTATACTATCTTAATTTTCTTATAATAATGTTCCGTACTTACTTCAAATTATTAAATTAAAATCTTGTTTCTAAATCTAATCTGTTAATCTTTATGCAGACGATATAAATTCATAATTTGCCTTAAAAAACATTATTCCAGTATGCGTAAATTTAAAAAGATGGCTCTAAATTAAAAATATTCTTAATTAAATTTTTATTTCTTAATATTCCAAATAAAATTCACTTTTCTATGTTTGTATGAACCCTTTTTAAGAAAGTCTTATTAAATTTATTCCAAAACCATACCTTTCAAAAAATATCATTATTTTATTTTATCTATTTATTTATTTTTCCTTTGTCAACCTTTGATGTGTGCATATTAATAAATTCATTTCTTTTCTTTTTCTCTTAAAATTAATCATTTATAAAAATCGTCTGCCTAAGAAATTCTGAGTCGATTATAAATTGGTTAAATAATATTTTTTTTAAATGAATTTATCGTCTGTGGAAAATAGTCTCGTAGCTGGACAAGAATTCTGTTTACATACAAGAATGGTGGTTTGAGGTTACAGAATGTTCTAGAATTTTCTTTTTAAATTTAAGAGGGGAAGTCTCGAGCTGAGAAGGAGGATTCTTGGGTTTTTTCTTCGATGAGTACGGCTCGCTGAAATAATGATGGAATGTTTCGGTAAAAGACAGTTTGCAAAAGGAGCTTTTCCCTTTCTCATGACTACGGATTAATAAAATGAACTTACGGCAGCCAATGAGTAATTATTGGACTCTCTACATCTATTTATTTATTTTTCTCGGTGGCCATGACTTCTGTGCGGTGAAAGGGAAACCCGACGTTGATGTCTCTGGCTCCTAACTTTTAAATCGTCACAATATACTCTAAAGTCCGACAGGATTATTTATCTGTGCTGCCTTTTTTGGATATTTAAAGAAAATTGCGATGGAGCAAAGTAGAACATGCTATCGCCGAAGTTCGAATGAATTTTATGTTCTGAAGGACATTCTATATGGTATTTTCAGCTTGCTAATGGAGTCTGCTGTGGAACGAAATGGGGGTAGGTTTGCGAATCGCCGAAATTCGACTTCTCGTGAATGTTCTTGTGCCAAAATCGCCGTAATTTCTTACTTAATTAAAGTAAAAGAAATGTTCTTTCTAAAGAACTTCCCAACTATGCTTGGAAAGATGCTAATCTGAAAGAATTAGTGCTTGCTTTGAGTTTGCTTGTGTGTTCCATGACGATTGAGATCCTTTCTTTCATAGTCGAGAAAAAGTAGTCCTCGTGATGATGAAAAAGAAGAAAAAAATAATAATAATTACAAGACCATTTCTTGTAAATTGGTGAATAGACAAATATTTTTCGAGATAGTCGAGCCCAATGGGATTTCGGTGAGAATTTTTTCGTAGTGTTTTGATTATTATTATTTGTATACTTTTTATGTATTTATTTAAATTAATTATTCTCTGTTTGTCAGGTTTATTTATTTGATTAATTGTCTGTGAATTTTATTTACTTGCCTATTTATGAGTATTATTATTATCATTATTATGTGTTGGAGATTGAAACATTTTTGTTCTTAAGGATTAAATTGCAGAGTATGATATTCTTAGACAATTACTGTTGCATATTAAAGACTATTATGATATTTTTATGCACATTTAAAGATAATTTCGTAATAATAATGAAGTATAAAAGAACTTAGAAGCTCAAGTTATTTTTAAAAATGTACATTTTCTAATTTATTGATATTTGTTTGTTATCAAGAACTATTCTCAGAATGCAGTATTTTTATATTGATGTCGCTATTACTAGACATTTGAGCTATAAAACTAAGTTTACATTTATGTTTTTTCCTTTATTTGTTAGAATTTCTAGTGACAGTGAGCTTTAGTTCCCGGATTCTTATAATTTAGTTAAATTCAGTAAGAAAGAAGGAATTGTACAAAACTGCTGCTAGAGTTTTGACTGATAAATATAATTAATATTTTCAGTAAATTTTGTGATTTTAAGTAACAAATTACCTATCATTAAAATTTTTGTATCTGTTTATGATTTATAAAATAATAGAATTAAAAAGTTGGTCCCAATTTAAGGTATAACTATGATATTTACAATTTCTATTTTTATTAGATAAAATTTCTGGTTAAAGTTAGCAGCTAAATATAGTTATAATTTCACGGTAATTTTGATTCAGATTTTTAAAATGGAGGGTAATGGTTTTGTGTGAGGCAGTTAAAATGTATACAACTCCAGTAGAGAAAGCCCTCAAGATTGCGAAAGCGCGAACTCGTGAATTTCACATTAAAAGTAAAAGACTCTATGATCGAAATTTTGTCGAATGCCCATTAAAAATACAAGACTCTGTAATTTATGAAGAATTTAAATACCCTAACACTCGAAAATTAGAACCTACTTTCTCTGGACCATATAAAATTATAAATAAACTTTCTGATGTAACTTATGAAATAGATAAATTTAATTATGAGACAGGACAGAATTCCGTTATTGTGCATGTTTCTAAATTAAGACCCTATTTTTCACCAGAAGATTTTAAACTGTTTCATGAGCAACCCAAAAAACCAACAAAACCTCAGATACAATCACAATCACTAGATCAAACTAAAGTCAAGACAGTAGATTAAATTTTAATTCTTATTCTTTAAATATTTTATCACTATAATTTTCAACATTAGCAGGTATGTTCTTGGTGGCCAACAAGAATATTACTTGTTTTTGGGAGTTTTGGGGGTTAAATTGGGCTCCTTATGCAGGCATAAGGTGTACACTTTCATTGTAAAAGCTTTCAAATTGATGTTGATAAATTAATTTTAAGTGTATATAAGTCTAACTATATTTACTCATTTATTTGACATTCGTATTACTCTATTTATTCAGCAGATATTATGTGATAACAGTTATACAATTTGATGGTTCTACTCAAACCTATAACATAATATGTGATTTTCAGTGATTGTGAAAACTACAGATATTAAAAGTTTTTCAAAAAAGCAAAGTATTTTTATTTCCATTTCTCAATTAAGAATGACAACTTTTACTCCTATTTGTTTTTATTATTAAAGTTTATAAACCATGTGTAGATAAAACATTATTCTACATTTAGCATTTGAAAACTTATAACCAAATTTAACAATTTTGTAAAAGAGTATCAGAGAGGAATTACTGTAAGGAAATACTGGTTGAGAGTCCATTTTCTAAATAGTTAGATTTAATTTTATTTGGATTTCGGAATTATTAAGATTTTTTTTTCTGTATACTTTCGGCTAGCAAAAAAATACTTTCTTATGCTATTAAAAGATAAGAAAATTATTTAGTTGCTATGTAATTATTTTTATCCTCAACCAATATTTTCCCTATCAATAATAAACAAATAGTGATATTTTCTTTTGATTATACTCTTGTTTTATTATTATTATTTCTATAATGAAGTTTAGTATTAATTATACTTTTATTGAGAAATATTAGGATATGGAGAATTATTGTTATTATTGCTATAAATTTTGAGTCTTATTATACTACTACTTATTATTGTTGTTATTATTATTATTTAAAATTTCTATATTATTTATTATCGATATTGAGAGTGATGCTATTTATTATTGAAAAATTGATATATTATTGAAAGATGTTAATTCCAACGTAAGATTAAAACCAAAGATTAAAACTAGATTTACAAAAAATATACAATTTCCTAGTGAACTACATTGAAGAATTGCATTTTTAAAAACTATTAGAGACTTTTGATTTGAATGACTGTATGTAGTCAACTAAGTTTGAGAAGAACGTTTATTGTAACCTTTAAAGACTATGTTTACTACAAGGACTATACTAACAAACTTAATTTCTGAACTGAAATTACTACTAATTAAGTCACTGAAATTCTATAAACTCCCATGAAAGAGATTTCTTATTGTTTTTATTATATCTTTAATGTCTCTTGCTTATTAATATTCATAACCTATTTACTGTTATTGTATGTATTATCTCCTATGCACTTACAAATGGTAAGTGATATTGTAACATTATTGTATTTCTTTCAGGGAAATGCTCCTACCTAAATTTAATTCACATTAATTTTCTCTTAACTATTTTATTTTAATCGCTAATATTTTTTATATTGCGTTAATTTTCTTTTCTTCCATCTCTTGGCTTCCTGAGTTTGACAGTTTATTCCAAAATTTAACTTTTCTAAATTATTACATTTCTGTTGTCTGAACTTGTAGTTTTATTTAACTATCAATTTCATACAAAGTTTTGGGGGAGGGGGGATAATATTACAAATTAAAAATTTTTTCGCCAAAACTAACCTTTATACTATCTTAATTTTCTTATAATAATGTTCCGTACTTACTTCAAATTATTAAATTAAAATCTTGTTTCTAAATCTAATCTGTTAATCTTTATGCAGGCGATATAAATTCTTAATTTGCCTAAAAAACATTATTCCAGTATGCGTAAATTTAAAAAGATGGCTCTAAATTAAAAATATTCATAATTAAATTTTTATTTCTTAATATTCCAAATAAAATTCATTTTTCTATGTTTGTATGAACCCTTTTTAAGAAAGTCTTATTAAATTTATTCCAAAACCATACCTTTCAAAAAATATCATTATTTTATTTTCTCTTTTTCCTCCGTCAACCTTTGATGTGTACATATTAATAAATTCATTTCTTTTCTTTTTCTCTTAAAATTAATCATTTATAAAAATCGTCTGCCTAAGAAATTCTGAGTCGATTATAAATTGGTTAAATAATATTTTTTAAAAAATAAATTTATCGTCTGTGGAAAATAGTCTCGTAGCTGGACAAGAATTCTGTTTACATAAAAGAATGATGGTTTGAGGTTACAGAATGTTCTAGAATTTTCTTTTTAGATTTAAGAGGGAAAGTCTCGAGCTGAGAAGGAGGATTCTTGGGTTTTTTCTTCGATGAGTATGGCTCGCTGAAATAATGATGGAATGTTTCGGTAAAAGACAGTTTGCAAAAGAAGCTTTTCCCTTTCTCATGACTACGGATTAATAAAATGAACTTACAGCAGCCAATGAATAATTATTGGACTCTCTACATCTATTTATTTATTTTCCTCGGTGGCCATGACTTCTGTGCGATGAAAGGGAAACCCGGCGTTGATGTCTCTGGCTCCTAACTTTTAAATCGTCACATATATGTATACAACACTTATTTCCAAGAGTTTTCAATATGTTTTTCAAACCATTTTAGCTATTATCACTTTTTTCTCATAGTAGGTTTTGTTGAAGTTCTTAGTTACTCGGAAAGATCTTGTTTTAAAACTATTGTTTTTCGAAATGCAGTTTTTGGAAATTGAATTATTTTTTTTTCATGGAATGGCTTCTTTTAAATTATTTTGAAAATTATTCTTGTGTAACTAATGGTTTAATTATTGTAGAATGTCGAATACAATTTTATGTCAACGAATATAGGCACAAAACCCCGAGAAATAAATTAAAATGAAATCCATTCAATCATACACGCAATGGAAATTCTTGATTGTTATATGATAATATTTTAGCAATTACTAAATTTACTAACAAATTATTATACATCAACAATTTCCATATAATAGTGAATATCGATATTTTCAATTAACATCGACTTTTTTTTAAGCTAGGTATCTATTACTCTGAGAGAAATCTCAGATGATAAACATTTATTCTTATAAGCCTGGCATATTACATTTAGGTTGTCATAAATTAAGCATCATTATGAATTTTTTTTTTTCGAAGTACAGCATAACGCTTGCAAAAAATAAGCTTCTTTAGCCATTTCAGTCACAGAGTAAAAATAGCTTAAAGGATTTTTCCTTTTGCTCATAAACTATTTTAATCTTAGATCGTGGGTAGAAAATTATTAATATTGATCGGATGATAAATATGACTTATTGAATAGCGTGTAATGCAAGTTCTTGTTAATTTTTGTTGGTTACTATTTTCTTGGAAGTATAATAAGCAGAATTACATACAAATAAAATAACTTTTTTTAATTTTCATTTTTCTTCGTTTTCTTTTTAAATTTTTTTTTAAACTATTTAATGCCTGTATATGTTTTCTTATGTTTATGATTGTAGTATATTTATATAAAATGATCATCAATGGTTATAAATTTTAGTTTTTCCGTTATTAAATTTCTATTTAAAGATTGGATCTAGAGTGAAAAACATATATGTTTTTCGTAAATTGAAGTGCAGTAATAATGAATTTTCACACAACTTCTTCCTAGCCGAAATGTGGTTTAAAGCCGGTACTTCTAGACACGGGAAAAAAAAAACGTTACTGACTGAGCCATGAGAGCTTTCGCTATTGAGCATAAAGTATGTTCTTTATGATGTATCAGGGAAAATTCCCCACTTTATCTGATGATATGATTTTCCCTTTTCTAAGTAATTCAAAATTTAAAAAAAATTCTTCAAACTAAATTTTTATCTTTAATATTTCTAATAACATTGCAAAAGAATTTTAAAGAAATGTATTTTGAATTTCAAAATTTAAAAGAAAAAAAAATATTTGTAAATATAGATATGGAAATCCCTACAGAGAATTAGACATAAGATAAGGGAAACGTGTGTTAAGTAATGACCAAAAAACTTAATCGAATGCATTTAACCGAGAAATAGTTTAAATTTACAGAGAGTTTCTCTTTTTTTCTGTGATTTAGCAGACATTTTTAACAGTGTAGGATCATATTGCAATACGCGGTATTATAAATTAGTAGTCGTGTTTCGGGCTTTTACTGGTCCTATCGTTCTTAGTTCAGCCAGACAATCATAACACTAAACATTACAGAAAATATCCGTCTTTGAAATGCTCAAAAACGAACTTTCTCTCCACAATTAAAGTAATTTTAATATCGATTTCGAAATTAGAAATTATTAATGCTTGTTAGACAAAATCATTTGATAGTTTGCAAATTAACTTCTTCGGACCAATTTTGTGCAATCATCGTATGCTCTTCTTTATTATTAAAGAAAATGGGTAGTTCTTCTAATTCTTCGGTTATTAATGATATGAAATGACATTAAAATGGTAAATTTAAGATGTTTGATTTAATTCTATTTATAAACTACATGATGCGCGCGATATATATATATATATACATATATATAATCAATAGAATAATAGTTTATTTTAAAATCCTAAAAAAAGTTTTACATCATGAGGTTTTAAATAAAAGGTTTTAGTATATTGCTTTAAACAGATTTTATACTGTTCATTTTTTCTTAATTAATTCAGAGATTATTTTGAATATGATAGGAAATTAGATTTTGATAACAACAGTATTTTCATTTTTTTACTAAATTACGGAAATTAATTTTTCTTTCAGTTGTATAAGAAAAAAATTAAAACGAGAAATACGCCTATTACTTAAGATTTGTTAACAAAGAAAATTTTTTATTTTTCTAAAGAAAAGTAGATAATAATAATTATTTTTTTTACCAACAATAGAATGTTAAATAATAAATAATAAATAATAAATAATAAATAAGCTATTTGAAAGCACAATTTCTTAGCATAGTAAGACATTCTAAAGTACAACTACTGATTTAAAAGAATAACTCGTTAAATATTTTATGCTGTTTGACAAAAGTCAAAATCAAATCACAAAACATTTTTTTTTTCGCAAGCAACAAGTTTTTGTAACAAATGAACATTGCGAAAATCTCGGTTGCCGCTAACGAAGACAAATGAAGACTGGTCAGATATGTCTCCCTATTATCGGTTTGTATTTGAATTCCTAAAAGAGAGAAAATGGATACTGCTGCAAAAGGGTACACAAATTTCCTGCTCAATAAAGAAATGGCTTATTTAAATGCTCCAAGTCATTTCTTTCGATTAAAATGGAAATAAAAGCAGATGCGTTTGTGTATCAACTCCATCTTTCTTCTTTAAATTTTGAGATAGGATATTTTCTTTAGTATAGTGATAAATTTTATTGCTAGAGTTAAAAAGTTTTCGAATTTTTTTAAAGAAACAGACTTACTTACTGTTACATGCACTACTACATTACTTACATGCCATTTATAATAATAATAAATAAAAATATCTCCGTTCATAGAAAGAAACAGTGCTGTTGCACGATTATTGCATTGTAAAAGTCAGTGTATTACTGGATCACTTCTGTATGCTACTTACTTCAAATAAATATTAAGTACTACCAAATTTCTGCAAAAATTCATAATTCTTCTAATTCTTAGTTCATTTACAATACGAAATTACATAAAAATTGTAAGTTTAAGATGTTTGATTTATTTTTATTTATTGAATGTATCCTGCAAAAGATTTTATAATTAATAGAATAATAGTTTATTTTTAAATACTAAAGTAATGTTTACATAGTGAGGTTTCAATTAAAAAGTTTTTGTAATAGCTTTGTAAAGATTTTACATTCTTTGTTCTTCTTTTTTCTTAACTTAATCAGAGAATATTTTGAATATGATAGGAAATTAGATTTTGATAGCATCATTATTTGCAATTTTTTTCTACTAAATTACGGAGATTAATTTTACTTTCAGTTGTATAAGGAGAAAAAAATTAGGATGAGAATTACACCTATTATTTACTTCTAGGTAACAAAGAAACATTTTTAATTTGTTTAAAGATACGCAAATAATAATAAAGAATTAAATTTTTTTACCAACTGAGAATGTTACGTATTAAATATTAAATAAGCTATTTGAAATCAGGATGTCTAGGCACATTTAAACCACTTTTAAAGTACAATAATTGATTTAAAAAAGCAATTCATTAAATATTTAAACAATTTATGCTGTTTGACAATACTTAAAATCAAATTACAAAACATTTTTCTTTCGCAAGCAACAAGTTTTTGAAGTAAACGAACATTACAAAAAATTCTCGGTTATCGCTAAAGAAAACAAATGAAGGTTGGTCAGATATGTCTCCCTATTATCAGTTTGTATTCAAACCTGACAGAAAGAAAATGGATACTGCTGCAAAAGGGTACATAAATTTCCTGCTCAACGAAGAAATGGTTTATTTAAATGCTCCCAGTCATTTCTTTCGATTAAAATGGAAATGAAAGCAGACGCGTTTGTGTATCAGCTTCATCTTTCTTCTTTTAAATTCGGAGATAAGTTATCTTCTTTAGTATGGGGATACATTTTACTGCAAGAACTAAGCAAAACGGAAAGTTTAAAAACATTTCTTAAGGAAACAGACTTACTTACTGTTACACGCATTACTACGTTACTTACATGACATTTATAATAGAAACAAGAAAGGGAAAAAATTATGTTAAGCTTAGATTATGAAGCACTTTCCAACGCAATCAGAATAAAGTAACAAAACTATACCGTTTAAAAAATCAAATATTACATCCCACTTCATCATATGAAAATGTATAACGCATTTCAAACCAAATTTCAGCTTTTATAATCTACAATTGAAAATTATCCGAATTTTTTTCACCGCCCTGTATATGATGTAGAGATTTCTATCTATTAATAACATGCATTCCAAAATTTATTTCATTTAAGATATATATATAGTTCTGTTGAAAATTCCTCTTCAGCGATTTCCTTAATTTCCTCTAATAATGAGAATGATGTACGAATACTTTTGTTCAGCCCTGTATATTAGAAATAGAATTTATATATAAATAATAATATGGAAAACTAATTAAATTGGAAAGCACAAGCCGAATTTTAAAATGTACTCTCCGGCAGTTATCACGCAAAGACTATACAGTAACTGTTTTTTTTTTTTTTTTTTTTTTTTTTTTGGTGTGTGTGTGTCTGTAAATGAATAAAAATGCTATGAATGCTGCGTTTTAATGTAATTGTAGTAAAATTCAGTGATTTATATCATTTTCATTTCATATGAAATAGCGAAATGTCACTAAAATACCCCGCAAAGCATTTCCCCCTTATACCATAATGTAATCGAATTCTTTTGAATGTTACTCTAAATGAACCATTAATCTTATATATTTCATATTCAATACATAACATCCTTTCATGACCCTAAATAAGCTTTATCGATTGCATGAAATTCCGAGTATATTTACGGGAGTTAGAGCGCGTACAAATCGAATGCATAAGCACTTTTCAACTTTGTTGGAACTCCGACTATAAAAAGAAAAAGTACTTTTGTACCATTGTTGTATTGTGAAAATCAGTTTGTTACTGGTCCAATCTTTAAAAACTATTTACCTTAAATAAATATTAAGTGTTACCAAATTTGATTACATTTTAATCATAATTGCTACTTATTAGCACACTGTAAAACAAAAAAAAAAGTTCGTTAAATTTACGGCAAAGACTGCTGGTAACAATGTTGTAATCTGGAAGCAACAATTTGAAGAGTGTGATGTTTTACCGGTATTTCTAATTTTAACACATAAAAAGGGTAAAATATATGAATACTTTGGTAATTATTTATCGATACAAACTGCAAATCATTCAAACATTTTGTAAAGTGTGTATAAATATGCCCATATGTACAAAAGGCTGATAAATAAATATATATAGCGAAAACCTAGGAAAATAATACCTATATTTATTTACATATTTATTTGCTATATATATATATTTATTTACAATCGAAATATTTAAACGATCAATAACTATTTTCTTTCTTTCATAAATACACAAAATCATTTTGGATAACCATAATAACGAAATAAAAGATATGCAAATAAAACAATGACTTATTTAAATGCTTCCAGTTATTTTTGCCGATTAAAATGGAAATGAAAGTAGACGCTTTGGTGTATCAATCTTATCTTTCTTCTTTAAATTCAGGGATTGCATTTCTACTTCAGTATGCGAATAAAATTTATTACTAGAGTAAAACAAATTGATTTGTTACGGTATTTTTTTCACCCCAATAAGTAAACGTTTCGTATATTCTGAAAGTAATCATTTAGAATAAAAATAATAATTAATATCTAAGTAATATTTTGTTGAAAATTAGATTACAATATATCAGGATTAGTTTGTTTGATTAAACTTTTGAGTTTTTAAAAAGAAATAGCTACTTTATCTTAACGACTTTTATCCTAACGTTTTTTAAGAAATGACACATATCATATGAAAAAAATTATAGATTTTATTGTAACTTAGAATTATTTATGCAAACCATACTTATATTTTCTATTTCCAAATAATTTTATGAATATCAGGGAGGAAGTTCGTGATGTTTTCTTATGTTATGTGAATTCTTTACAAGACGAAAATGATATTTTACTAAAAATTATTATAACAACAAGTTTATTTTGGTTGTTATGCTGATTAATGAGCAGCATCATAAAAATTTTGTATTTACTCATTTTCTATATTATAATAATGCATAAGAGAGCATTAAATAAGCATAAATAATAGAACATAATAAGTCATGGGACTGAGAGAAACATATTTGGGATCACATCTCTGCTTTTTATAAGCCAAACGGCTATTTTTAATAAAATTGTTTGTTTCGAATAAAATTGCTGGCAGTCCAATATATCATTTCATAAAGTAGAAAAGCACAAGAGATTCTTTTATCGTGAGAGAAAAAAATAATAAATCATGAATGTAATCATTCGCAAAGTAAAATATTGAGCGGTAACTTTTTGTTGCACGACTTTAAAAACTAAAGAAAAAAAATCGAGCCTGTAATCCAGTCAAAAGTTAGACTAATTCCGATAGTTGAACTGCTAATACAACTCAGTTAATTTCCTGAACTTTTCTTGACATAATTGAAATGCAAATAAACTCAATTCTACTCATGTAATAATATTTGATAAATCAAATTTATAAAACATTTTTAAAACTATAAAAAACCCGCCAGAATATTACTGATGCATTTCCGCGCTTCATTGTTGGATGTTGGTACCGGTCATTTATTATGTTGCCTTTTGGACGATGAATATGACGTCAGTCATCACTTTCAAATAAGATGAATTTCGATTCATCTCTCTAAAAAACCTTTTCCCTATCTTTAGTTGTCCATGTTTCGTGCTCCTAATTTTAAAGAGACTTTCTTATTCTTTGCAGGAGTTTTTTTTCAGGATCCATTCGTGGATGGATTCTACGGCATCCAGATGACACTTTTATGGTGTCTATATTCACTGTGGATCTATGTTCGGAGAGCATCTCTTTTCCATTTTCAGAAGTAGCCTTGTTTGGTTCAGCGGCAGACTTCCTGCAGATCAATGCGTCTTGACGTTGAATCCTTTTTTTAAGCTGCTAATGTTGGAGACAGCGCATACCTTTACCATCCTTCTACTTCTTTATTATGTGTTTAACAGCCGATTTTGGAATTCTAAACTTGCTGTCGATATCAGAATATGACATTTCCCCGCCACCACTTCTTTAATAATTAAAAGATAAACTTTTCCTGTCATCATACTGGAATTCATACAAATGATGAGAGTTATATCTGTACAGATGTTGACAGATGTTTTGACATTGATACCTTAAGATTTTCATGTACGAAATTGAATTCTAATATTTTAAGAACTAAACAAGTGAATTTCGAAAATAACAATCAGGCCGAAGTGCCGTGTTGTTTCGTAAATATGAAACCTCACATATTCCAGAAAATTCTGAGAAAATGATTACGTATAGGTGCTAATTATCTACTCAAAGTTATCGAAATTATTAAATCATTTGCATACATCTCGTATAGAAACGAAATAGCGAAAGTGTAAATTAGAAGCCAGGGACGGGATTCGAACCCTCATTTTCTGCGTGACATTAGCTATTCAGTTAGCGGAGCCCTTGTGTGTGTGTAACAATATCACATGTAATTAAGTCAAATCGAAACCGCTTGAATTCACTCAAATTGCCTCAAAACATCTGCTGTCAATTTTTTGAATTCAAGTTTGGTATTTTTAAACACTTAACTTATCAATAATTTTGAAAAAACTTTCAAATAATGCAATTTTTTTCATGTCTTTTGCAGAATTTCTAATCTTTTATTACCAGTTTTTCACACAGAATTTTTTGCATAATTCAATTAGAAAAAATTCTGATTAAATAATACAAAATTTACAATTAAAATTTACTGGTGAGAATAATAAATCATGATTGGATTACGGATGCCCGTACATGTTAAGGACAAATCACGATTGGCAAAAACACGCTGCCCTTATGATGTACTGGCAAATCAGGGAAGCAGTTAAATTATAAATTTTCACACGTGTCATTAGCAGCGCTTTATGTAGGATAACTAAAACTACAATTTACTAAATTATACCATTAAAAAATTTTTGCTAAAAAACAAAACAAAAAAAACATATTGTCTTAAAACATTTGTCTGTAAATATACAGGGTGGTCATAAAAAAACTTTTACGATATATGGAGCTCTAGCGGCCAGTCCGTTCAACCGATCGAGGTGAAATTTCAGGTATAATTATTCAGAGGTATGAGCTCGAGATTCTGTGAACGACAACAACTGGCCCTCACGGTTACGGTTACGGTTACAGTTACAGAAACTCAAAATTTTCCAGTGGCAACACCCATTTTTTTCATCGCAAAATGCTTAGCGCATGCGAAAACCCTAAAGAGCGTTGGAACTGTATGGTTATTGCAATAAAAGGACGCGTTATGCTCGCACAAAATCAGCTCACAAATGGCCACCCCCCAAAAAACACGACCAAGGCGCACGAAGAAAATTTGAATATGACAGAGACAAAATATCAATCACGGAACATCGTTTGCCAGATAGTCAGCGTAGGAAACGGATATAAAGTAGGGTGGGAATGGTAGTTCTTCAATCGGAGCTCGCAGAAGGCAACAAAATGACTTCGTTCGTGGTGAGTAAAACTATTATCGAAATGAGGTGAATGTTTCGAAAATTTGGCGTGATTGCCGCCGAAACCATCGCCAAATACGTGGCATATGCATTTCACAAGCTCTTCGTGATTTAGTAATGAAATTCGAAGAAATTGGCTGCACCTGTGATAGTCTGCGATCCGGACGACTAACTATTCATGAGGATACTGTTATGCATCAAATAGTGACCAGAGGACGCATGCAAACTACAAAAGGTGCATCTCGTGTTTTTGACATACCCAAATCAATGGTCTTAAAGTTACTGCGCTCTGTAATCCGAATGTTCCTTTACCGGTACCAGCGCGCCCAGATAGTGGAAGTGAGAGACCATCAAAAACATATAGCCTTTGTTAATGAATTTCTTATCCAATATGATGGAGATAACGATCGAACCTCTTTGCATATTATGAACGGACGAGGCACATTTTACATTAACTGGTAACGTCAATGGCCTCCGTGATCCCCCGACCTCACTCCTATGGATTTCAGGTTCTGGGGATATCTCAAACCTAGAGTGTACACGTGCAATCCACAAACTTTGCCGTATTTGAAAGATTCTATCAAACGTGAGACTGCAAACATCCCTCATGCGATGTAACGTTCCGCTGTATTGTCCACAGTCGCCACCATGCAATGTGTAATTGCCTGTGATGCTACCCATGTGCAAAAAGTGTAATCAAAATAAAAGTTTTCTCCGATCTGTGTTGTAATCAGAGATTAGTGTAGTGACTCTGTGTCATATGCAAATTTACTCCTTGCGCCCCAATCGTATTTTTTTTATGAGCGTGGGGGGGGGGATTCGCAGAACAGCTTTTTGTGCGTGCCTAACGTATCCGTTTCTTGCTATATACGTACTGTTCCAACGCTCGTCACGCTTTTTGCATGCGCTGAACATTTTGCGATAGAAAAAATGGGTGTTGCCACTGGAAAATTTCAAGTTTCTGTAACTATAACCGTAACTGTGACCGCCATTTTGTTGCCATTCAGAGAATCTGGAGCTCATACCTCTGAATAGCTGTATCTGAAATTTCACCTCGATCGGTTGAACGGACTGGCCGCTAGAGCTCCATATACCAGCAAAGTTTTTTTTTATGACCACCCTGTATTTAAAGGATGAGTACACTTTGCCAATCTATTTTGCTAATAAAGCCATTATAAATATTTATTGCACAGAATGTAATGATACACTTCTAAGCAATTAAACATTGGCATTTAAAATGTATCTACTTTCTGTATAATATTTCTGGTCTTAGTCGCTTTATTTTATACTTCTGCTCTAAATGTTTTTTAAAATTTCGATTTAAAATAAGACTACAAGAAATAGTATTCTGAATTGAATGCACAACGTGAATCGAAACAGAAAAGTCCCACCAGTGCTGTTAACTCTGCTTGCCGAACAAAAGTGAGAAGAGTTTAGTTCTTTGGAGTCCCGCCTATTTATACATTTATTCTTAGTTCTTATTAAATACCTAATCCTTACTGAAATGTTTTTAAATGACCATAACATTAAGTTTGAATATATATGTATATATATGTTACAGGCCAAACTAGATTTGCCTAGGCCAAACTAGTTTATCCTAACGCCCATCGGGTAGACTAGTTTTTCCTAGGCCAAACCGGTCTATCCTAACGCCAATCGGATAAACTAGTTTTTCCTAGGCCAAACCGGTCTATCCTAACGCCCATCGGATAAACTAGTTTTTCCTAGGCCAAACTAGTCTATCCTAAGGCCCATAGGACAATCTAGTTTTTCCTAGGCCAAACTAGTATGGCCTAACTCTTATAGGATAAACTAGTTTAGCCTGCTGTTTATTGGTCTGAACTAGTTTCTCCTAGGCCAATTCAATTTGACGTGATTTTATTGAATTCAATGACCGCCACAGCGCCAACATTCTAGTTTGTCCTAGGCTGATCTAGTCTATCCTAGGCCAATTTAATTTTATGTGTTTTTAGCTCATAGGCGTCAAAACCTGAGAAATAATGGGCTCGCAGGTTCTGTATGTATGAATGTACGTATGTATGTACGAATGTACTTACGAATGTACGTGCGTATATACGTAACGCGATAACTCATGATAAAAATATCCAATTTGCTTCAAATTTTAGGTGTAGGTTCATTCTGATAAGGTACTTTTCTGATTAATTTTTGGAATTCATTTGATAAGAATAAAGGGGGGCGAACGGAAGGCTAATCCCTCACCGTTAATTTAGAGAAATGGATTTTTTATGCAGAATTATCAGTTTTCATTTAAAAGTTTAGATATAGGAACATTCTGACAAGGCGCCTCCGTGATTAGTTGTGGATGTTTATTATTCAGGTGTAAAGGATAGGGCTATGTAGGTAACCCCCACATAAATTAGATAAATGGTTTTTGAAGCAGAATTTACGGATTTGCTTCAAATTTTGGATTTAGGTTCTTTTTGATAAGGCGATTCCCTGAATAGTTTTAGGGGTTTAATAGTTAAGTATGAAGGGAAAAATGAACGATTACCCTTTTACCTAGAAAAAATTAGTTTATCCTATAGACATTTAGATAAACAAGTTTGGTGTAGAAAAAACTAGTTTATCCAATAGACATTTAGATAAACAAGTTTGGTGTAGAAAAAACTAGTTTATCCAACTGGCATTAAGATAACATAGTTTGGCCGAGACTAATCTAGTTTAGCTCGAAAACGGGTTTGTTTGGAAAAAACCTTGCTTATAACATCAGTACAGAAATTTAACATGTTCACCTTAGAGACATGAGGCATTGGACATGGTATTTGCTTATTCAAGCAAATTATTATTATTTACTTTAATATTGTTTACTTTTGTACAGGCAGAGCTCTGTCTATACAAAAATCCGTAAAAAAAGACACAGTCCGGCTCGATCTGGCCCTATTCAATTTCTGCAAAAGATTCAGGTTTTACTTCACATACAATTAAGATTCCTTTAAAAAATACGGCTTATATACTTATTGGATAAATTTACAATGTATTTTTAAATTATGATGTGTTCGCAGAATGGATAATACACAATGTATTAATGATTATCTAGATTCTTAGACGTTTCAATATTCAAATAGGGATTCATTAAATAATCAATGTAGTTTAGTACAAAAGAAAAAAAAATGAGAGTTATAAATATCATAACTTTTGAATCCATTCAGTAAAAAGTAGATTAGTGAATATATTTCTATGTCATTCCTTAAGGCTTTTCTCAAATCCTAAAGAGCTACATCCTAACACATTTATGAACTACTTCCTTTTCGGAAATGCATAAGGTTAACAGATTCAGATAATATGTAATCGAATGGCGTAAACCAATTTTTCATAAAAGCGATGAATCTTTGAAAAAATACTAAAGATACGTTTTGAATCGAATTTCCGGTTACAAATTCACAAAAAAATTGACGCCGTGATAAGAATAGCTTATGTGTCGACAAGTAATTAATTTCTCAAAAATGGAAAACGCTGTTCGATTCCAAATTATATTCAGCTTCGATCTGGCTGGAATATGCAATAATAATAATAATAATAATAAATGCAAGTCTGATCTCTTTTGCCACGAGTCTGCAGAAAAAAAACTAAAATAAAATAAGCAAACACCATATCCAGTGTATCATGTCTCTACGGTGGTCATGTTAAATTTATGTGTTGATGTTATAAGCAATGACTCTTAACACACATTTATACTTATTCTAGTGATAGATATGTTTTTTACTGGCCAAACCCGATTTCAAGCAAAATTTGATTATCCTATGCCAAACTATTTTATCCTAACGCCAATTGGATAAACTAGTTTTTCCTATGCCAAACTAGTTTATCTAAATACCCATAGGATAAACTAGTTTCTTCTAGGTAAGAGGGTAATCCTTTTTATTTTTCCTTTCATATCCATTAAACCCCCAAAACTATTTAGGGAATCCCCTTATCAGAAAGAACCTATATAAAAATTTGAAGCAAATCCGCAAATTCTGCGTCAAAAATCATTTATCTAAATTATGGGGGGGTAGCCTACATTGCTCTTTTTTACACTTAAAAATAAACATCCACAACTAATCATGGAGGCGCCTTGTCAGAATGATCCTATATCTAAAATTTTAAATGAAAATTGATAATTCTGCATGAAAAATCCATTTCTCTAAATTAATGGTGGGGGATTATCCTCCCGTTCGCCCCCCTTTATTATTATCAAATGAATTCTCCGAAAATTAATCAGAAAAGTACATTATATCAATGAACGTACATCCAAAATTTGAAGCAAATCGGATATTTCTATCACGAGTTATCGTGTTACGTACATACGCACGTAAATACGTACATACATGCGTACATATATACATACATACAGAACTTGTGAGTTCCCTTATTTCTCAGGCTTTGACTCCTGTGAGCTAAAAACACGTAAATTTACAATGGCTTAGGATAAACTAGATCAGCCTAGGACAAACTAGAATGTTGGCGCTGTGGCGGTCATTGAACTCAATAAAATCTTGCCAAATTGCATTGGCCTAGGATAAACTAGATCGGCCTAGGAGAAACTAGTTCAGAACAATAAACAGCAGGCTAAACTAGTTTATCCTATAAGAGTTAGGCCAAACTAGTTTGGCCTAGGAAAAACTAGATTGTCCTAAGGGCCTTAGGATAGACTAGTTTGGACTAGGAAAAACTAGTTTATCCGATGGGCGATAGGATAAACCGGTTTGGCCTAGGAAAAACTAATTTATCCGATGGGCGTTAGGATAGACCGGTTTGGCCTAGGAAAAACTAGTCTATCCGATGGGCGATAGGATGAACTAGTTTGGCCTAGGCCAATCTAGTTTGGCCTAAAATCGAGTTTGGCCTGTAACATATATATCAGAAAGTATTCAAGATCATCCGGAAACTCAGATAAATTCATTTATGCATGACTTTCCAGCTGCTCAATATAATATGTTGGACGATTTTAAATGAATGCTAAATCCATTCAGTGCAAAAACAAAACCACACAGCTTAAGCTCTGAGGAATACGAAACTCTCATTGATTTAACATCTCAAAACGATCTAGAAATCTCTTTTCAAAGCAAGTGTATCACAGAATTTTGGTGTCATTTGACAGATGAATACAAAATCTTGTTAGACAGAGCAAAATTAATTTTACTCCCATTTTCAAAGACATATCTGTGTGAAGCAGGAATCTCCACTTACACAAGTATCAAAACAAAATACAGAAACCTGTTAAATGCAGAACCAGACATTCACTTACTATTGTCGAAAATTACACCAGATAATAAAATAACTGTGCAAAATAATTTAAGCACATTTATCACTCTAAACTTTTATATATTATTGCTCGTCAAACTTATGCAGAATAATAGTTTAAAAAACTACAGGCATTTAATATTTGTATATGTTGCACATTGTATTATTTTTATTTTTGGAATTTTAATTTCCTTAAATATTTATTATTATTAATTTTTACTTATTAAAATATTCTATCCAAGTTTTCAAAATCGTATTTAATTTTTAAAACAATATCTGTCGCTTAAAAAGTCTTTTTAAAAAAGATCTTGTATAATTAAAAATCTCTCTTTAGATTCATTTGTGTATAATGAGTGTATATACTTCTTTTTCTTTTTATACGTATAATTTTTTTAAAATCTGTTTATGTTACTTGCATTAATTTTTAGTTATTTAATTTTTTTATACTGTTTTTTATAATAAAATAATGTTTGTCGCTGAAAACATATTTTTATTGCATCTTCTATCTTTTAAAGACCTTCATTAGATCCATATTACATTTGTGTACATTGTATATATGTATTTCTTTTTATATATAAATTTAAATTATTCTTTATTAATATTATTTATACATTATTTTATTAATTAATGTTATTAACCTTTAAATTATTTAATCTCTAATATTTATGCTATGTGTATATTTAAACTTTCTAAAAGTTTTTCTCTGTACAACAATGTTTGTCGATTAAGGCCCCTGTCCTCGCTCGAGGAAACGCTCGCGAGCTAATGCTATTCCTATGGGGAAGCATTTTTCTAATAACTCTGTCGCATTTTGACATTTTTGAATAATTTTTTTTGCATTGGATAGCTGAGGTACATGCCGACAGCGCACTTTTTTTACTTTTTCGATTTTGGCTGCAGATATATTTTTTAAAAAGCCCTCTCAGTTTCGAAACCAGTTCCGAAAGTGAAACTAACTTTGTAAAAAATATCTAGAACCAAAATCGAAAAAGGAAAAAAGGTGCGCTGTCAGCATGCACTTCAGCTATCCAATGCAAAAAAAAGTATTCAAAAATGTCAAAATGCGAAACCATTATTAGAAAAATGCTTCCCCATAGGAATAGCATTAGCTCGCGAGCGTTTCCTCCAGCGAGGACAGGGGCCTTAAAACGTCCCTTTCATATAATATTTTGTATTATTAAAGAAACCTCTCATTAGATTTATTTAATATTTATGTACTTTGTGCATATAGTTCTTTTCTTTTTGTAACTTTAGTTGCTTTAATCTGTTTATTATATTTGTATAATTTCTTAGTTATTTAAATTTTCTATGCTGTTTTTCATAATTGTACTTAATTTTAAAAGCAATGTATATTGCTGAAACGGGATTTTTTTTAGCATTTTGTATCTTTTTACAACCCTTCTTTAAAATTTTCTTTTAATTGGTCTCTGCCACATTTCCAGTCAGAATTAAGTCTGTAGCAATTTAAAATATATATGTTGGTTCTTTACATTTGTCATCACATTATGAATTTAAAATTTTGTTCAGCTCCAACCATTGCTTAGACTTTTTGTCAATGAGTACCCGCTCTGACATAAATTCAATCTCACCCATGTATCTTATTGTATTAGAAACATTTCCCTACTAGTTGCAGTTCGTTAAACGCCTTGAAGAGCGGTAGGAAACATTTTTTTTGAACAAAATTTTACGATTTTTCCGGTGAGGATACAATATGACAGAGACATTATTGCTTGCCCTTCAAGAGGTTAACATGTGTAGTTTTTAACTACATGTCTGTTTTGAGAAAAAAACAACTACGAAAGAAAGTTTCTTTTAAAGCTGTAATTAATAGCCAAAAACTTTAAATAAAATGTTCAAAAAAGTGAAAATGCTGCACCAAACAATACAGCTTATCGAGTTTTCCCCGCCTTCCTAAACACTAAAACGATGACTTAATTCTAAATGTATTTTTAAAATTTGCCCTCCCCCCCCCCCCAAAAAAAAAATAAGAAGGTGAGAGACGATTCATTTTCGTTGCATGTTTAGAAGTACTAGAAACTTAAAGGTGAACGAAATAATTATTCCATAATCGCTTGATTCTATTACGGGTAGGTGGGACTAGCGAAAACGTGTTATATAATTTTTCATGAATAATTGAAACTAGGCCTTTATTTTTTTTTCGAGTAGCCTATGGGAATTACATAGAAGTACCTCTCTGCTACGAACATGGTACAACTTACTTTTTTTTTCTGTGTTTGTGTGGTTTTCGCCATAAATAATACCCTCTGTCACAAATTAGATGCGATATTTGAATACTTTTGTACTCATGTTTGATATTTATGACTTTATGATTTTGTTTTTCAGAAAGCTATACTATCAATAAACAATATCTATGTACCTAACATTCCCTCCATCATTCCTTAATAAGGAATTAATTAGATTAAAAAAATCTCGGTTCACACACTCTGAAGCCACGCCCCAAATTTTAAAGACTTTTTAAACAGTAATCACTTAAAACTATCTTCAAGCTCAAATCATTCATTTACGAAAATTTTATGCCAACATTTCTAAAAAGTATTTTTTAGCATGAACAAGCTGCAAACAAAATAGAATTCTGTCGAGCTTATTTTTTTCTATTATACTTTGCTTGGTTATGCATAAAATATGCTCCAAATTTTTTCCGCTTTGAGAATCCTGTATAACTTTTATTTACGAATTATAACAGCATATGATAATCCTCGCAGTGATTGTCTTCGTTTTATTGGGACATCTTTGATTTTGCTCAGAGGCATTTTTTTCGTCCGCATTTACAATTTGCTGTAAACTTACATCGTAAATTTCCTCATCTTTTATTTTTGATGTCTTTGCCTGCTTTTGCAAACGGGATAGGATGATAAACATTATGATGCACATTGAATTTAATAGCTGCAACATTTATGACATTAGAGCTTAGTTTAAAATGTTTCAAATATGGTTTCAAACATTCCAGTGCAGTGTTGCGCTCAATATTACTGATTTCTTTTTTCAGGGAATTTTCTAAATAATTGTTTCTTTTCCTTTTACTTTATATTCAAATTGACATTGCTTCTGAAACCTAGCATAAATAGTTATAATAATTCTAGTAAAATTTTACTGGTGTTGATCTACTAAACTGCATCAGAAGTTATTTATGACTCTACCTACTTGAAATGTAGCAACTAATTTGGGACAAAATTTTCAACCTAAATATTGCAACTAATTTGGGACAGAGGGAGTAATAGTTTTACGTAAGCCCCAATGTAATGTATAATCCAAACATTGTTACCATTTCGATCTTTAATTCCGAGTTCATGCGGGAAATTCATACTGAATTCAGAATTTCTGTATCAGCAAAAAGCAAAGTTTAGAACATTGGTCCAATGTTAAAAATTACTGGCTCGAATTTTTATTCAACATAAGCTTGTTCCATATTTTCTCCATAGGCATAAAAAACATTAATTTGTAAACCACAGCGTTTAGTAGGGTTCAGGGGCTCCGCCTTAAAATTCTTTACCAAAAAGGATTCCGCGAGCCCGAAAGTTTGGGAACCGCTGATTTAGATATTTATTTCAGCTAAAAGTTTTATTAGTATAAGTAGATATTAGTAGTATTCAAATATTTTTGCAAAAATATATGATTCTTAATATTAATGATGAAAATATGTATGAATTTTAAACTATAATTTTTTATGAAGCAGTAGCTTATTTCTAGATGCATCAAATATTTTAACGCAAAACCTTGTGGTTTTTTGGTTAAACTTAAAAAAGGATCACGTTGCCACCAGTATTGTGACGATTAAAATTTAATTTAACATTAAGAGCTCAAAGGTGTAAATCACTGTGATATGGAAACTACTTCAATGAATGACTTCACATTTTTTATCCTTCGGTAAAATTAACAAAATATCCAAGTATGATGTCAAAATTAAATGTTTGTAGTGAAAATTTCAGAGTTTAATATAATTTTATATAAAGACAAACTCTTAAGCACATTTGTAAATTATAAAATGAAAATTGTTACAATTCCCTAACGAAGGGCTATTTCGTTTCTTTCTGGGACAGTTTGGTGATTAAAATGCACGGGATGCTTCATTTCTTTCTTCTATTGGACACTCTGCAAATGATGTAAAATGAAATGAGTTGCGATGCAAACCTTACAAATTATTTACATAAAGAGCTCATATGTTATGCTTTATAATATGATTATTAAAGTTGAATCTCTGTTTCTTTCAGGAACAATTTGGTGATTAAGATGCATCTATTTTTTTATTTACATGTTTTTTAGCCGACTCTATAAATGTTACAAAGTAATGGAAATATTTCATGTTGTTTATAAATAACAACATTTACAATTTTTATTACAAAGGATTTATTTCCATAAAAAAGGTCAACACTCTCTTAAAGTTCATTTTGAGGAAAAAAAAGACAACGAGTGGCAAGCAAGAAGATTCTTTATCGCTTCCGTCTGGTTTTAAATGAGAAAATTGACGCATGTGGAGGAGATGGAAATTTATCTACATAAACGTAACATTTGAATGCCCTTGAGCACTTCGTTCGATTAGAAAAGAATTGAAAAAAATACATTTTGTTTGTTAAATTTAAAATGATATTTTTATTCCTCTAGTCTTTTAATTGTAAATTTCTTTGGGAAAAGGAGACCTAGCTTCTTATTTAGCTGGAAAATAATTCATGTAACATGAAAAAAATATTGAAATGACCTGATTGGTTTTGAGGTTTTACTGTCTGATTGATAAATAAATATAAAAAGGCCCCAACTAATTTTAATTCAATATAAATCACTAATTTAGAATGAATATAATGAATTTCATTTATTATTTAGATTTTCTCCATGTTTGAAACATTAGAAATAAAAATGTTCTACTTTCGATTTTCTATGTATTTATATGTTTTTGATAATATTTGAATAATGTTAATAATTTTTTATCCGACTCTATAAAAGTTATAAAGTAATAGAAATCTTTCATATTAATTACATATAACAACACTTACAACTCTCATTACAAAGAATTTATTTCAATAAAAAAGGGTCAAAACTCTCTAAAACTTCATTTTAATTAAAAAAAAAAGGAGTTAAATGATTGGCAAGCAAAAAGATTATTTATCGCTCCCTTCTGGTTTTAAATAAGAAAATTGACGCATGTGTGGAGGAGATGGAAATTTATCTACATAAACGTAACATTTGAATGCCCTTGAGCACTTCGTTCGATTAGAAAAGAATTGAAAAAAAAATGCATTTTGTTTGTTAAATTTAAAATATTTTTATTGAGCTAGTCTTTTAAATGTAGATTCCTTCCGGTTAAAAAGGGCTACTTCTTATAATGCTAGAAAATAATTCATACTGATGAAAAAAAAAATCTTCTTGAAATGATCTGATTTATTTTGAGGTTTTATTGTCCATTTATTAAATGGATATAGAAAAAGCCCCTAACTTATTTTAATCCAACATGAATCATTGCTTTAATATGTATACAATGAATTTGATTTATTATTTATACTTTGTACATATTCGAAATATTATAAATCTAAAAATTTTCGACTTCCGGTTTTCGATGCATTTATACGTTTTCGAATGCATTAAATGATATCTGACTAGATTAAAGAATTTATTTCCACAAAAAAGGTCAAAACTCTTTTAAACTTCATTTTGAGAAGAAAAGACGAGCGATTGGCAAGCAAGAAGATTCTTTATCGCTCCCGTCTGGATTTAAATAAGAAAATTGACGTATACGTGCACTGTTAAAAATTTTGCAGCATTCTGTCCAGTCATTTGACCGTTTTATGAAAAAACAGTGACATAGCCGTAATTTAAGTGTATTCTGGCAATAAAATGGGCAATAATATGTTCAGAATAGCGTAAAATGACGGTTGTTTTACCGTTTTCAATAAAAACGGTGAAATGACTGGACAGAATGCTGCAAATTTTAACAGTGTGGAGGAGATACATCGGTTATTTAATATTTTTTTGGTCGGGGGGGGGGGGCTCTATAAAGGATATAACGAAAAACAATAAACAATAATATAAAGCTTTTATATTCTTTATACATATAAACATTTACAATTTTTATTATAAAGGTTTTATTTCAATAAAAAAGAGTCAAAACTGTCCTAAACTTCATTTTGATTTTTTTTAAAGAAAAAAGGATAAACGATTGTCAAGCAAGAAGATTCTTTATCGCTCCCGTCTGGTTTTAAATAAGAAAATTGACTCATGTGTGGAGGAGATGGAAATTTATCTCCATAAACGTAACATTTGAATGTCCTTGAGCATTTCGTTCGATTAGAAAAGAATTGAAAAAAAAAATACATTTTGTTTGTTAAATTTGAAACGATATTTTTATTCCACTAGTCATTTAAATGTAGATTCCTTCCAGATTAAGACTTTTCTAGTAAATAATTTATGGAAATGAAAAAATTGTTTTGGAATGATCTGATTTGTTTTGAGGTTTTATTGTCCGATTATTAAATGAATATAGAAAAGAATATTATTGATTTTAATCCAATATACCGTAATTTCGGGTGTATAAGCCGTAGATCAAACAATTCTCTTTCGACCCAGAATTTTTAAAAAAACAAATATAACTAGTTAGATCGCCGTAAATATTTGTCCTCAATCACTAAATAAGATTTCTGGGTCCAAAAATAATTGCTTGATCCGCGGCTTATACACCCGAAATTACGGTAATTGATTGATTTAGAATATATATATAACGATTTTCACTTATTATTCAAAATTTCTCCTTATTTGAAATATTATATATATATATATATATATATATATATATATATATATATATATACACAATTTTATTAAAACCATTCAATTAATTTTTAAAAAATGAAGAAACAAATAAACAGTTTTCTACAGACCAATGCGCAAAATGCTACAAAAGGAAATGTAAAAAATGTATATAACAAAACCAAAAGAAATTCCATAACCCCAAAATACATGGAAGTCTTCATCAGGGAGGCCCCTCCATGTAGGGGTAAATAAAGAGAAGTTTCTGAAAGGATGTAGGCTCAAAAGCTAAATTACATCCTTAGCCCCCAACTTCTCAGATTTCAGAAATCAAACTCAAACCTTCAAAAATATTATAAATATATACAAAAATTATTTCAAAAATACCAAAGGACAAGAACAAAAATTACACATACAAAAAAATTACATAAACAAAAAAGGAAAATTACCTACAAAACTATATATAAAAAACAAAATTGTAAAATACAAACCCCCAGGAATACAAAACCCTCTTCAGCTAGTGGGGCCATTCACTAGCGCTTCAATCTCGCCCTAAATTGAAATCAAGCATCCGTAAGTAAAGAAACACAGACTCAGAAACTTGCAGTTAACATATAAGATGGATAACAGTTAACCATTAAAATCTTTTTTAAACCACTCATAGCCAATTCTAGATCTGTTTTGTTATTGCAAATCCTGCGGATCCTATTAACTTGTGAATACATAATATTTTTTAAAACTTTATTGCTAATACATGAAAACCAGTAAGTGAGGCTATTAACTTCAAAATTAAAATCTTTCCTTTTATCATAAAGTCCAATCAACCATTTTTCCTTGTTTTTCTTAATTTTAAGATCTAAGAAAGTAATTTGTTCACCATCATCGGTTCGGTTCAGGACGAGCTCTTTAGGGTAAATGTTAAGGCTTATTTCCTCAAAATTATTGCAGTTAAATACTATAAGATCGTCTACATATCTAAAGAAGGAAATATTATTGAAATTTTTTTCGTAAAAATATAAAAATAGATTAGAGAACGTACTTGAAAAACCTGTTCCCATTGGCACCCCCTTATTTTGTTTAAAATAATTAATTCCATTAAATAAAACATTTTTAAATAGGCAAAACTTAATTAAATCAATCCAAAACTTCTTATCTACTTTAAAAAAAAAAAAAAATAGTACTTTTAAAAGTAGATAAGAAGTTTTGGATTGATTTAATTAAGTTTTGCCTATTTGAAAATGTTTTATTTAATGGAATTAATTATTTTAAACAAAATAAGGGGGTGCCAATGGGAACAGGTTTTTCAAGTGCGTTCTCTAATCTATTTTTATATTTTTACGAAAAAAATTTCAATAATATTTCCTTCTTTAGATATGTAGACGATCTTATAGTATTTAACTGCAATAATTTTGAGGAAATAAGCCTTAACATTTACCCTAAAGAGCTCGTCCTGAACCGAACCGATGATGGTGAACAAATTACTTTCTTAGATCTTAAAATTAAGAAAAACAAGGAAAAATGGTTGATTGGACTTTATGATAAAAGGAAAGATTTTAATTTTGAAGTTAATAGCCTCACTTACTGGTTTTCATGTATTAGCAATAAAGTTTTAAAAAATATTATGTATTCACAAGTTAATAGGATCCGCAGGATTTGCAATAACAAAACAGATCTAGAATTGGCTATGAGTGGTTTAAAAAAGATTTTAATGGTTAACTGTTATCCATCTTATATGTTAACTGCAAGTTTCTGAGTCTGTGTTTCTTTACTTACGGATGCTTGATTTCAATTTAGGGCGAGATTGAAGCGCTAGTGAATGGCCCCACTAGCTGAAGAGGGTTTTGTATTCCTGGGGGTTTGTATTTTACAATTTTGTTTTTTATATATAGTTTTGTAGGTAATTTTCCTTTTTTGTTTATGTAATTTTTTTGTATGTGTAATTTTTGTTCTTGTCCTTTGGTATTTTTGAAATAATTTTTGTATATATTTATAATATTTTTGAAGGTTTGAGTTTGATTTCTGAAATCTGAGAAGTTGGGGGCTAAGGATGTAATTTAGCTTTTGAGCCTACATCCTTTCAGAAACTTCTCTTTATTTACCCCTACATGGAGGGGCCTCCCTGATGAAGACTTCCATGTATTTTGGGGTTATGGAATTTCTTTTGGTTTTGTTATATATATATATATATATATATATATATATATAATAGATAAGATATATATATATATATATATGTAACATATGTACATATATATATATATATATATATATATATAATTCTTTATCGCTCCCGTCTGGTTTTAAATAAGAAAATTGACGCATGTGTGGAGGAGATGGAAATTTATCTCCATAAACATAACATTTCAATGCTCTAGAGCACTTCGTTTGATTAGAAAAGAATTGAAAAAAAAATTGTTTGTTAAACTTAAAATGATATTTTTATTCCATTAGTCTTTTGAATGCAGATTCCTTTCAGATAAAGAGATCTAGCTTCTTATTTTGCTAAAAAATAATTCATGGAACACGAAAAAAAAAAAAAAAAAAAAAAAAATGAAAAAAAAATTCTTGACATGATTTGATTTATTTTCAAGTGTTATTGTCCGATTATTAAATGAATAAAGAAAAGACCTTAACTGATTTAAATCCAAGGCCCTAACTAATTATTATGAATTTCATTTATTATTTACACTTTCTCCATATTCAAAATAATAGGTTTATAAAAATGTTCATCTTGCGGTTTTTGATGGATTTATACTTCTTGGAATATCTTGAATAATATCTGAGTTTATGAGTTTAAAAAAAAAATCTGATTGTCGTAACTTAAGAAATAATGCACGGAATTTCATGAAATTTTATATTATTTATGAATTGATAAAAATTAAAGCTGGATAGATTATGCTGTTCATTGCATAGCAGGTGGTCCAGGTAGTTTATGTTATTCAATTTTTGCGAGGTGGCTATATTGCGCCAATAATGCTGTAGCATTTTCTTAAATTTAACATGTAAGGTATGAAAGACTATGCTGACTGAATTTTAGTTTTGATTAATAAACAGAATTACTGCCTACTATTATACATTATTTTATGAATATTATAGTTTAATCTCTATTTATGTAGAGTAAATTGCATAAAATTTTAATTTTGGGAGTATTAATATAAATATTTATGTTTATCAAATTTTGTTTAGAAATTTATAACAAATGTCGCTGCTATGCTATGATATTTTCATTCTAAAAATGAAATATTAACCTATAATTACATGTTAAAATAAAAAAAAATGTACAATACTTTATATCCACTACTTTATTACTGAATTTATAACAGTGCTATTTCAGAATAAAAAGGTCAAAACTCTCTTAAACTTCATTTTGATAAAAAAAAGACAAACGATTGGCAAACAAGAATATTCTTTATCGCTCTCTTCTAGTTTTAATGAAGAAAATTGAGGTATGTGTGGGAGAGATGGAAATGTATCTCCATAAATGTAACATTTGAATGCCCTTGAGTACTTTGTTCGATTAAAAGCCTTAACTGATATTAATCCAACATAAATCATTGCTTTAGAATGAATATAATATATTTAATTTATTATTCATACTTTCTCCATATTCGAAATATTAAACATATAAAAATTTTCGACATTTGGTTTTCGATGCATTTATACGTTTTCGAATATCTTGAGTAATATCGGACTAGATTAAAGGATTTATTTCAATAAAAAGGAAAGGTGAAAACTCTTTTAAACTTTATTTTGATAGAAAAAATACACACGATTGGCAAGCAAGAAGATTCTTTATCGCTCCAGTCTGGTTTTAAATAAGAAAACTGACGCATGTGTGGAGGAAATGGAAATTTATCTCCATAAACGTTGCATTTGAGTGTCCTTAAACACTTAGTTCGATTAGAAAGAAAATGAAAACATAACATTTTGTTTGTTAAATTTAAAATGATATTTTTATTCCACGAGTATTTTAAATGGAGATTATTTACGGATAAAGAGATTTAGCTTCTTGTTTTGCTGGAAAATAATTCATGGAACATGAAAAATAAATTTAAAAAATCTTTTTGAAATGATCTGATTTATTTTGAGGTTTTATTGTCTGATTATTAAAGGAATATAGAAAAGCCCCTAACTGATTTTAATCCAGCATAAAACAGTGCTTTAGAATGTGTATAATGGATTTCATTTATTATTTAGGTTTTCTCCATGTTTGAAGCATTAGATATAAAAATGTTCTACTTTCGGTGTTCTATGTATTTATACGTTTTTGATAATGTTTCAAAAATGTTCTTATGTTTTAATAATGTTAATATTTTTTGGCCATTAAATGCTATAAAGTAATATAAATATTTCATGTTGCTTATAAATAAGAACATTTACAACTTTTATTATAAAGCGTTTATTTCCATAAAAAAAGGTCAGAATTCTCTTAAACTTCATTTATAGGGGGAAAAAAGGACAAACGATTGGCAAGCAAAAAAATTATTTATCGCTCCCTTCTGGTTTTAAATAAGAAAATGACGCATGTGTGGAGGAGATGGAAATTTATCTCCATAAACGTAACATTTGAATGCCCTTGAGCACTACGTTCGATTAGAAAAGAATTGAAAACAATACATTTTGTTTGCTAAATTTAAAATGATATTTTTTAAATGTAGATTTCTTCCGGATAAGGAGATTCAGTTTTTTATTTTGCGGAAAAATAATTCATGGAAATGACAAAAATCTTCTTGAAAATGATTTGATTTATTTTGAGGTTTTATTGTCCGATTGTGAAATGACTATAGAAAAGTCCCTAACTGATTTTAATCCAACATAAACAGAATTAAGTTTTAGAATTTATATAGCGAATTTCTTTTATTATTTATGCTTTCTCCTTATTCCAAATATTAGATGTATAAAAATTTTTGACTTCTTGTTTTCTATTCATTTATACGTTTTCCAATGTCTTGAATAATATCTGACTAGATTAAATTATTAATTTATTTCTCTCTATTAATTTAATGTCTGTCAAATGTCTGCTTCCATGTAGAAAAAAATTGAATGTTTTAATTTAAGAAATAATGCACTGAATTTTATGACAATTTATATTAGTTATTAATTGATATAAATGAATGCTGAATAGATTCTGCTCATTGAGTAACCGGTGGTACTTGTATTTTATGTTATTTACGATTTGTGGGGTAGCTTTATTGCTCAGTGCTGTGGCGTTTTCCCAAATTTAATATGTAAGGTACGAAAAACCATGTTGATTGAATCTTGGTTTTGATTATTAAACGTGTTGTGTCTTATATTATGAACATACTCGTTTAATGTCTGTTTCTGTTGCGTAGAACTGCATCAAGTTTTATATTTGACTTATTAATACAAATTTTTATGTTTATAAAATTTTCTTTTCAAATTTACAGCAGAAAATGCTGTTATCCTATGCTATTTTCATTCAAAAATTAGATATTACACTGTAATTCTATGTTAAAAATCAAAGAAATGTGCATTACTTTATATCGGAATTGTGTAACAGAATGCTTTTTAAATTAATTCATAAAACACAGAGAAAAAGACACAATTTACTAATTTTATAATGAATTTAAACGCAAAATTCATTGCATTGTTGACGAGTAAATGATTGCGGCACAAGGAATTTTTTAATTGTTTTATATTTATGCGAGGTACGTATTCGATTTTTATGTATTCCATTTAATTATTTTAATAACTATGTACTCAATTTAAACAAAACTTTGCGACAGAGAGTTTCTTCCTAAAATTTTTATGAAATCTTGTAAAAATTCAAATAATTGTTTCTTTGATATAGAAAATTAAAAATAATATATATGTAATGTTCTATTTAAGTAACTGTCTGAATGTTGTAACACAAATTTAAGTTTACAAAAGCTATACATTTTCTACCAGAATTCGTCTGTACCTGTTTCTTGCAATGATTATAACAATTGTTTTAATTGCATATATGTTCCATAGAATGTTGGAGCGTTTCTTAAATGAGATAGGGATTTAGAAACGATAATTAATTGTAATGGACGTGGACCTGTCATGTTAACCAAAGTGACATTGTAATATGGAGGATATTTCTTATTATCGTTTAGTAAAAGTTAATTTCTAAGATGTTAGTGTTAGAGACGTTGATCCTGTTGCAAAGATTTCTTAAATTTTGTTATGCATCCTATAAAAATCAATTTACATTAAAATACTTATTTTGGAAATAGTTAAGAAGTTAGAAATTTTATACATTGTCTGTGTCCTGCATGTTTTATTTGGGAAAGAGAATTCCATGTTCTAACAAGTAAAACACCAAAAAATTAATTTTTCTATAGGCAAAACTTACTGAGTTATGATATTTAGATTTTTATAAATTTTTGACGTTTTAGTTGCCACAAATGTAAAAAGGTATTTTTAATGCCAGAAAAAGCTTAAAATGCATGAAATGTAAAAGTATCATAATTAGCTAAGTCTTTGTCTTGGAAAAATTAAGTTTTTAACCATAAGCTGATTTTAATGGCGTGGATTCGTTTTAACAGAAAGCGGGTCGACATTCACCTCTTATAATTATTTAAAATGAATTGTTTAAAGTCCTTCTAATTAAAACGCCTGTTGACGGAATACGCAAAGATTAGTTATACGTTACAAAAAAGAATAGATTGTTGAAATTTGCTACCTTATACAGGTAGTAAATTTCAACAACCTATTCTTTTTTGCATGAAATGTCGCAACCTGTTGACCAAAAATAACTCTATTGCACATATTTAATACACAGCTCTTTAATAAAGAATTTAACTTTCACTTTTTATATTGATAAGTACTTAATATTTTGATTTTTAAAAATGGATAACTAGTGTTATTCTTAGAACACACACAACTAATGGAAAGTATTTTTTTTTTTTTTACTTTTTATTAGACTAGCAAAATTTTGTAATAAACTGAGCAGGTTCAAGAATACAGCTCGAGACGCCATATATTCAAAATTTCGTTGACTTTATGGATAAAAATCTGTTTACGAAAAAAATTGCCAATGAACATGCCACATCAGTTACTTCTCAGATTATGTGTGCGATACAAAGTTTTAAAATGAATCGTGGTCAATCAAAAAAGACTTATTCCCAAAAGATACACAAATAATGTTGTATAAAATAAATCTTACCTATGTGGATGGGATTGCCAATTCATACATAGAATAATAGAATATTTTGTAACATTTTAATAAACAATCGAAATGACAGAATTAAACTTCCTCAAAAGTATTACGAAAAAGTAAAATATAGCAATTTGTAAAGAATCATTTTAAAGCGGAATTTGGCCCGCATGAGAGATGAATATAAAAAAGAGTCAAAGAAACAGGAACCCGAGATTTAAATCTGTAGAAATCAGTGAAATTAGGACGCTTTATTTATATATCGTTCTTCAAACCGAAAAGAGAAAAACGAACATAAATGGAAGAAAGCATTCGATATAAATCCAGGATTTATTTAAATGTCCGTGGCACTTACTTCGATTAGAAAAGATTCAGAAGTAAGCTAGTTAAAAAAAGAATTTTTCTTTTTTTTTATTCTTTTGGCCTGTTACTGACGCAACAGTGTCCGAAGGAAGGCGATTTATAAGAATAAATTTCGATGTCGCATTATAAAAACTTTGTAAAGATAAAGATTATTTTTTTCAAGCAAATCTTTGAGGAAATTTATATGATCTAAAGAAACGTTAATAGAATTTGGCATGGACCAGAGATAGAATGCAATCTTTTATACCTTTTTATACGTGAATTAATTTATTACCGTAATTAAGTACATATACGCCATGGCACATTTAAGTATTTTTCAGATCGCAAATTTTATTGTAAAAAAGAAGCCAAATAAATGTTGTTGTTACCGTGTGCCGAAGGGAAAGAAGGCTGCTAGAGCTTCCACTGGACTGCACCCGGGGGGATGGAAGTTACACTTCTGCAATCAAAGGATGTCTGGCAAAGCCACAATAAATGGCAGCACAAACATCGCCACCTCTTCAATTATGATATATCTCTGAAAGGAAGGGGAGATTTCTCCAGAGATCAATACCCATGGTAACTGCTACTACGGAACACAAGACTTTAAGAACCCCTTTATTTCATGAGCGCGTGCACTGCATACGCTTGGTGGGTCTTTGGTGATTTTTGATCATCGAACAAAGTTCAATGTTGATCATCGAACTCGGGATCTTTAAATCTGGAGTTCGGTGCTATGACCACTAGGCTACAACGGCCTAGTCAATAAATTGCTAAGCAAAATTCTATCGCATTTTACGCAAAATAAATTTTGGAAGGAAATCGACTTATCTGAGGTACGACACGGGTACGCGCGAAATTACGGTAGTATGTTTTCTTGAAATTACTATTAATCTGTATTAAGGATTCTACAAAACAAAAACGCAACTGACCGACTGAACATGCAACTGTCTGACTGAACATACAACTGACCGACTGAACACGCAACTGAACACAACTGATCGACATGAAAGTAATTCTTATAATTAAACAAAAATTTAAACTGGATAGTCAGTAATGCCCAACAAATCGCTAATAAAGTATTTTTAAGCAGGCAAAGATACAAAATCACAACATTGATGAATTCAGAAGCTAAAAGAGAGCTAAGAAAAGTAAAAGTTCCCACAAAATTTTACAATGCCTTCTTCATCCGCCTTTGTAAAAATTGTTTACATCAAACGGTGGTTGCAAATATTTTTTTATATTTTTAAGTTTGCAATGGTCAGCAAAAGTTTCTCATTTATCTATCCTTATTCAATACAAAATATGAAAAAAGGACCGTTTAAACGAAAATTTCCCCATAAATTCACTATTTATTCAAAAGCTAGTGGCCCATTTTTCAGTTACAAAAGATGTGGAAACAAGCTAGTTCATTTGTTAAGAAATTAATTTTTTTATATTTTTTATTCTTCTAGATTTTTTCTGAAGTTAGAGTACTTGGAAAAAGAAATTTATTAGAATGAATTTCGATTTCTTATGATAAAATTTTTTAGGGAAGCCAAAAAAATATTTTATGAAGAACATTTCAAATGACATTTTCTTTTTTAAGATATTGGGATAGAGTTTTATTATGCACTAAATATTATTATATAAAAGAGTCTTTTACTTCTTTTGATGTGTCCATTTTCACAAATCTGCTTTTTATGTTCACACACACACACACAAAATGTGGATAAACACAATTAACAGACAAAATGACAGGTCTTTCTTCTTAATGCTAATTTATATGAAAATATTAAAAATATATATTTTTCTATATAAAGACTCATCATTACAACCCACTAATAGATGAATAAGCAAAGTTCTAATATTGATGAATTCATGGATAGTACAAAAAGAGGAATTTCCTATTATAAAGAAGAATTAGCTACGTTCACTAAAATATGTCCGAATTCAAACACACTGTCATAAATACTGTTAAATCCTTTTGAAGTTTTCAAAATTTGAAATATCCAGGCAAAACTTCATTTATCTATGCTTGTTACATATAAAATGAAAAAAAAAATATGAGGGGCCGGAAATTTCCTTTACGAAAAGATGGATTACAACCGTTAGTGTTCCAGAGGGTTTTGTAAAAACACTGGCAAAAAATTCCAAGCAGATCGATTGCATTTCATCTTTTTTTATGCCGAAACGACCGAATCAGCGCGATAGACTTCTTTTATTTTATGCCGAAACGACCGAATCAGCGTGATAGAATTCTTTTATTTTATGCCGAAACGACCGAATCAGCGCGATAGACTTCTTTTATTTTATGCCGAAAGGACCGAAGCAGAGCGATAGTCTTCTTTTATTTTATTTGATAAATCTCAAGCGGTACGGTAACGTTTCTTCTATTTTATGTTGATAAGTCTCAATCGGAGCACCATCAGTGGTTCAAACGCTCGAATTGTTTTGGGTTTTCTCGACATAAAAACTGAACAGCACGATTGCGCTGCTTGGGACACAAACGGTTATGTGCCTAAGTCACCTGCTTTCATTAGAAAAGATTTTGAAAAAACTGGCCCATTTCCTACGAAATTAGTTTTCTTACACTTAATTACTTGACTCTATGAGTAATTGTATAGTAGTTATAGCGGAAGTATTTATTAAAAAAATATTTTATAGTTAATTAGAATTTCTCTCTTTTTTCAGTAATTTTTAAAGAAAATTTATATAAGGCTTTTGAAAAATTTACCTTTTTCTATTCTGTTAGAAAAAAAACATTTTAGCAAACATACAATTACAAATTTGTGACAGTTCGCTCAACTACAAATTCGTGACATTGATCGATGCAGAAAAGTTTATTAAGAAGCATTAAGAGACTGCTTTAGTCAAACGAAAAGACTATTTCGTTAATGCCATTCCGATGGAAGAAATTTATAAAGATATCTCAGTTGCATTTCAATATTTTTACGACTTTTTTTGTATTATATAGATGAGATCAATCTGTACAAAGGCCATTTATTATTTTTTTTAATTTTGTTTACAGATATTTTCAATGAGGAAATTTTCATTTATACAGACGGTTTCGAAAGGGAAAACAATCTCATTAATAATATATGCAATCAAAATGGAAAACATAAAAAACAGGTTATATACAGATCTATATCAACTATCCAATGCAAATAATAATAATAATAATAATTTAAAAATATTGAAATTTAACCGAGATATCTTCATAAATTTCTTCCATTGCGTTAGCATTAGCGAACATGAGTCTGAAGTAGTCTCTTAAGAGGCCACTCGACTTTCTCAAAAAAACCCGGATGATAATGTTAAGTCTATGGCGTTATTTTTTTTATATTTCGCTCAAACTTTAATATTTTCACATGATCTTTTTTTAATAGGATAGATGAAAACGATCTAAACCCGGCTAGTTTTTACTTTTTTGCTTTTGGTTTCGGATTTTTTAAAATTGCTTTAACTTTTGGAACCGGTTAAAACCGGTTCTGAAATTCAAAGTATCATAATATCAAATATATACATATATATCACCAAAATCGAAAAAGTAAAAGATAGGCCGATTGTAGATCGTTCTCAGCTATCCTTTCCAAGAAAATTCACGGAAACATATTAAAATTTGAGCGAGATATTTGAAAATAACGCCTTCCCCCCTAGACTTAACATTATCACCCGGGTCTTTTTAAGCGAGTCGAAGGGCCTCTTAAGAAAAAATCAATTTTGAACTTTTTAATGCAGCCTTTTTCATTTTACTAAGCAATTTCTAATTTAAACAGTGTTCATAAACATTTTTCACTCTCTTTGAAAGCGTTTTCTATTGTCTTTCATTTTTATATTCCGAAATAAAAAAAAATAAATAAATAAAACGAGCACAATTTGTCTTTATAAATATAAGCATATTTAAACGCCCGGGGCACTTTCTTTGATTACAAATTCTTAGGAAACAATCTAATTCATTTATTAAAAGAATGTCTCTTTATTATTTATTGTTCTTCTAGTATTTTATTGTTGCTATAGAATTTGAAATAGTATAATTTATTAGTATAAATTTGAATTTTGTGTGATAAAAATTTATAGCCAGAAAAAAGAACTCTTTTTAAAGAATTTTCTTAAACGGACCTTGTCACATCAATGATATTGCGATAGAAATTTATAAGGAATATTTTTCATTCTAGAATTAAAGATTAATGTATGGCCTCGCAGTTACAGTTAGTCTATTCTAGAGTTAGAAATTAATATTATAACATGACATCTTTATAATTGCCACATAAACTATTCTGTATATTTATCTTTATTTACCCACACAAATAGAAGAATAAGAAATTTTTTCAGAAAACGATTAAAATTCTACTCTTTAACAAATCTGTAATTGACTTTAAAAAAATGTCTGCAACAATGGACGTTTTACGATATTCTAACTAGTTGATCTTGAAGCTTTGCTCGCGTAATTGTTGAAACATAACGTGATATTTTTATGGATAAATTTTATGTCCAAATTCAAACACACTGTCATATATTTGAAGTTTTTCGAATTTGTAATATCTACAGGAAATTTCATTTTTCTTTGCTTGTTCCGTAGGAAATAAATAAAAAGCAAATATGAGGATCAAAATTTTCTTCCACGAACACATGGGATGTTTAATTGCCTGTGGCATCTGCTTTCATTAGAAAAAGATTTTGAAAAAATCTTGTTCATTTGCTATAAAAGTAATTTTCCAACTGTTATTATTTTATACTTTGTTGTATAGTTGTTATCGAGAAAGTAATTATTACAAAAGTTATTTTTATAATTAAAGTTGAATTTTTAATTAATCTCCAAACAAAATTTGTATAAGGCTATTTGAAAAATTTTAATTTTAAAATATTACTATACCAAAACATCATAATCAAACATACTTGAAGGCGGAGTTACAAATTCATGATATTGATGAATTCCGAAAGATTCATTAAGATAAAATTAACATCAACGTTTTTAATGCAGCTCTCTTCAATTTTACTTAAACTATTTCTACTTTAAAGAGTGGTCATAAATACTTCTCATTCTCTTTCAAAGGATTAGAATTTGCGATGACGTGGAAAATTTTGCATTTATCTATTTTCTTCGGTACGAAATGAGGAAAGCGAGCAAAGTTTGTCTCCATAAATGCAAGTATATTTAAATGCCCACGGCACTTCTTTCGATTACAAACGCTTCAGAAACGAGATATTAGTTCGTTTGCTAAGAAAAGACTCTTTCTTATATTTTGTTCTTCTAGACTTTTTCTGTTGCTACAGTATTTGAAATATTAAATTTATTAAAATGAATTTGGATTTTGTGTTATAAAAATTCTTAGTCATGGAAAAAACTATTTTTAAAGAATTTCCTAAACGAACAATGTCTTCTAAAAAAAATTGTTGTTAGACTGTATGAGAAATAATTTTCACTCAAGATGTAGAAATTCATGTTAGGTTCTTTATAAAGTGCGTAACACCTTTTATGATTGTCACATAAAATAATTGAACAGATTTATCCGTATTTAAGTTTTTCACACATTTAAAAAAAAAAAAAAACCGATTAAAAAAGTATTTTTTATCAATTTATAATATAAATCATATTCAAAGAAATATAAACCATAGCAATGGATGCGATTTAATATGTTAACTGTAGACCGGGAAGCGGCAGCACAGGCAATCACCTCATCGAGTTTACGGCTGAAATTTCAAAATTAGTTATAACTTGATTCGCAAATTAAAACTTAATTTGTCTGCCAAGTCATGTCTTGGTAGAAAACACCTAAAAACTTGATTTTAGTGATTAACTATGAGGTTTGCCATTGTATTTTCCTGCTACCAGTCCTCCATATTTTCATTATCTAAGGGTGCTGGAAAACACAATGGTAAACCTACGAATCAACCGATAAAATCTAATTTTCAGGTGTTTTTCATAATACAAGATTTGGCAGAACGGTTGCGCTTTAATATACGAATCCAATTTCACTAATTATGGAATTTCAGGCATGAACTCAATGAGACAATGGTCAGCGCTGCCGCTTCCCATTATACTAGCAAACCCCGTAGCTTTGCTGGCGTTACAGTTGAAATATGCCAAATGATATTTGTATGTCTAATTTTTATGTCCGAATTCATACACACTGTCATAAATAGTTTGTTTTTCTCTTTTTCAGGATTTTGAAAATTTGTTACATACAGAGAAGATTTTTTATCTATGCTTATTCCATAGAAAATGGAAAAAAAAATGAGGAACCGAATTTTTTTTTCACTAATGCATGGATAATTTAATTGCCTATGGCATTTGCTTTCATTGGAAAATATTTTGCAACAAGCTATTCCATTTGCTATGAAAGTATTTTTTCTCTTTTATCATTTTGATCCTTTGAGTGATTCTATAGTATTAGTTATAGAGAAAATATTTATTAAAATAATTATTTTTATAGTCAATTTGAATTTCTCCTTTTTTAAGTCAAATTTTAAAGAAAATTTTTATAAGTACATTTGAATAATTTACCTTTTTAAATACTGTTATACAAAAATACTATAGTCAAACATGCATGTAGACTTTGTTACTAGATTCAAAAGGGTTTGTGAAGAGAACTTATTACAGAACTTTTTAATGCAGTCTTCTCCTGTTTTACTAAAAATTTTTAATTTAAATAGTGGTTATTAAAACTTCTCAATCTGTTTGAAAGGATTTAAATTTGCGATGACGTGGAAAAATTTCGCATTTATCTATTTTCTTCTTCTAACCGGAATGAGAAAAAAGAGCAAAGATTGTCTTCATAAATGCCAGTGTATTTAAATGCCGGAGGTCCTTTCTTTTATTACAAATGATTCTGAAAGAAGCTAGTTCATTTGTCAAGAAAGACTTTCTCTTATTGTTTGTTCTTTTAGACTTTTATTGATGCTACAGTGTTTAAAAAATGGGATTTATTAAAATGAATTTAGATTTTGCATCATAAGAATTCCCAGCATGGGCAATTCTTTTTAAAAAATTTGCTAAACAAAACTTTTTTTTTCAAAGAATCCGCTTAATTTTTTAAAAATTTTATTTGCATTATAAGTAAAAAATTGTTTTTTTTTTTTATCGCACAAGAGTTGAAATATACCAAGTGATATTTGCGTGACTAATTCTTATTCTAACGCCCGAATTCAAAATGCTGTCATGAATACATTTTTTTTTAACTATTTGCTAATTTATAACATCCAGATAGTATTTTTTAAATGTATTCTTGTTCCTTAGAATATGAAAAAAAAATTAATACTAATGATGGGCCGAAAATTTTATTTACAAACAGGCTTATTTAACTATCTGTGGTATCAGCTTTCATTGAAAAAAAATTTAAAACAATCTGGCTCATTTGAAACGAAAGCAGTTTTTTCATTTTTATTATTTTGATCTCTTAATTGATTTTAAATAACAATATTTAAATTTTAAAATATTGTTATACAAAAATATTATAATCAAACATACATGCAGTCGGAGTTACAAATTCGTAACATTGATAGATTCAGAGAGGTTGATGAAGAGAAAATGAACATTGAAGTTTTTATTTAGGCCATCTTCCATTTTACTCAAACTATTTCTACTTTAAACAGTGGTCATAAAAACTTCTCACTCTGTTTGAAAGGATTTAAATTTGCAATGACGTGGAAAAATTTAGCATTTATCTATTTTTTTCTTCAATCCGGAATGAGAAAAACGAGCTAAGTTTGTCTCCATAAATGCAAGTGTATTTAAATGCCCGTAGCACTTTCTTCGATTACAAATGATTCAGAAAGAAGCTAGTTCATTTGTTAAGAAAGAATCTTCTTTTTTTTCTGGATTTTCTAGACTTTTATTGATGCTACAGTACTTGAAAAATGGGATTTATTAGAATGAATTTAAATTTTACATCATAAGAATTCCTAGCATGGACAATTCTTTTTAAGAAATTTCTTAAACGAAACTTGTTTTTTTTTCAAAGAAAACTGGATTAGAATTTTTTGAGGAATATTTTTTTTCTAGTAAGTTGTCTTATTGACATTTATCAGGTGTATAACACCTATATAATTGACACGTAAATTAGTTTTATGGATTTATTATTATTTATGTTTTACACAAGCAAAAATAAAAAGTAATACACAATAAAACGAAAAAAAGATGAAGAAAATGAAGAAGTACACGAATGAAAATTTTTCTTTAACATATATGTGATAGATTTAAAGAAAATAAGAGAACAACAGCGGTTTTTATACAAATAACAACAAAGTGTTTATTATTCTATTATTATTATTATTCAAGCTTTTAATTTTCACAAGAAGGTGTTTATTATTGTATAATATGACTCTAAACATTGTTAGATTTTCAAAAATAAGCTTACTTGACATCTATTTGTTAATCCTCTGAGCATCTTGCAAATGGGTAAGATTGTATGTTGTTTTCTCGATATTTTCTTTTAAATCCTCAGAACTTCTTTGAACATTATATATATATATATATATATATATATATATATATATATAAACTTAATTACGAATATGACAGTAAGTATTTCAGTGAAATCTGGAACTTAGTGAACGAAATATTACGTTTCAGACACTTGAAGCGTTACAAAAAGATTTTTTTCATTTTCATATTTGTTCTATCTTTTTTGGTGCTACAATATTTGAAAAATGGGTTTTATTAATATGAATTTGGATTTTGTACTATACAAATTCTTACGAAGGACATAGATTTTTTTAATGAATTTCCTAAACGAACGTTGTCTCTTAAAAGAAATTGGAATAAGATTAATAAGGAATTTTTTCATTATTAGAGAGTAAACTTATTGACACTCATGAAATGTATAACACTTTTATAATCTACTTATGTAATACGCTAATGTGACGGCTCCGGGTTTAACTCATTAACAGGAAAAGAAACTTATGGCTACCATGTTAGGCATAAGTATTCAGATGCCATAAGTACTCCGACTGTTCATCATATTCAAATATACACATAATCTGCATTGTATCACATCCATGCCTCTTCTTTTTCTCCAAAATAATCTAAAAACACCCAATTACAGTGTCTTAAATTTTAAATTAAAAATAATATATTACAAGCTGTTATAAAAATCGGATAATCAGATGCAAAATAAACCAACACTGTTTTGGCGCCACCTATTAGCAATCGATATAAATATATGAGCTCAAGAAAAATGCACTATGTAAAGATACCATTCAATATCTATTTTTAAAACTATTCGGTATTTTACGGTTTTCAAACTTGAAAATATCACTGGACTAGGTCCCATGTTCGAAAAAATTATATTAATCGGTCATTTTGCGGTTCACTGCGGGACAACATAATTTTACGTAAGAAACACATTAAACGATTTTAACTAAATTTTATATTCTACCGTTTTTGATTTCCAGAAAAACGTTAAGTTAAGTCAGATGTTTCAAAGAGTTGATTTGTGAGTCATTTGGGTTAATACGAATCAGAATCATGAAGCCAAGAAGATTGGAACTGCTAGTTGGCGATATTTGACAAAATATTCCCAAAAATTTGCTGAAATATCGACTTTCAAGATTAAAATATCAAAACACGTACTTGGCGCCAAATTAAAAAATTATACCAAATTTGGGTATATTTGAAAAAAAAAATCCTTTCAGAATATGAAGACATTTTTAGACAATATTAATATGAATGGAAATGCATGATTAAACCAATCAGTCACGAGCTAAAAATATGATTTAAAAATATGATAATGCAAAATTTATAAATATGTACGTATATACATAGATTTCATATTAAAAGTTTTTGTAAATAATACTGTTATAAATAACATGCTTTGTAGCAATAATATAGAGAGAATGATACAGTGAGAATATTATATTCAGTTGAACACAAAGTTAATTTTGACCGAGCTTAGCTCGGTTCCACATGCTAATAGTGCAGTTTATATATAAATATTTACAAAAATTAATGAAATATGAGCAGTTGTATAAATAATTTTTAATCTTCGCATGCGTGCACGTTAATAAATATTTCTTTCATAATTTAATTATCTGCTCTATGGAACAATGCATAGAAAAGAGGTATTCAAACACGTGAAAATTCAGAAAGATATTCGCAATAGTGTGAGCTGATTTTGTTATAAATTCTATAACCTGCTGAATGATATGCGATCTTCGACAAATTGTCGTTTGATATTAACCGTATTCCAGCAAAACAGTTGTATTTAATAAATATCAGATTAAGAAGAATTGCTTAGATTTTGATACTTCTTTTTTTCTTGCAAAAAGCTCGTTTTGGCTGTTTTTCCGAAGACAACTAAAACATCAATAAAGGATGAAAAAAAAAACCCGATCATTTTTGGAAAATCTATTATCATTTAGGCCTTTTTAAAGAACAACTAAATATCCGTTTACTCTATCATCGAACTCTTTCTGAATTTTCACGTATTTGACTGGATCTTATTTATGAGTTACTCCATAGAATTGGCTATTGAATCATGAGAAAGAAAATGATTGTTAACGCGTATGATTTCATAGAAGTGTTCATATTTCTTTAAACGTTTAATATGTTTTCTTTCTAATTGCAAGATTGTATTTCTGCAACATTTAACTGAAACTGGCATTAAATTTGGTAAAAAACGCTGCGTAATGTAAACAACAACAAAAAACAAGTCGGCAAGTGTGGTCGCAAATCGCACAGGGGTTTTCGTTTAATATTTCTTTCAAAATAACTTACCTACAGATAATAAATGCAAAGTATTAATTCATATTTATTAAATTCTTACATAGATGATAGCACCAATAAATTTAATTTAAAAATAATCATAAAAGGAAGTTATTGGTTTTAATCAAATTAAAAATGTTCAAATTAAATTATTTAAATAAAAGGCAAAATTACGAATTATTTGAAAATACGAAATAAAATAAAAATTTGGGATACAGAACTTCTAAAAACAAAAAAAATGTTTAAACGAAATGTAAAATGCTGAATTGTTAATAAATCGCTATAGTTTTTTAAATTAAAAAAAAATTGAATTTCAAAAAGTATTATAAATGTCAGTGATAAAAAAAGTAAAATATAAAGCCTTAAAGTGGTCAAAATTACGAAATTCCTTATATGTTGAATCCATCTTAGTATGAAATTTTCCAGTTTCAGCACCCGGGTTTGAACTACGAACCTTATATTAACTAGCAAAACGTTTTACCTCAAATCTATGACGTCTAAACGAAATACGTTGAAATTAAAATTTGTTTTTAAATTTAAATCTATAAAAAAATCCGAATTACATTTATAAAATTTGTTTAATTAAAATAATAGAGTTTTTCAAAATTTTATGATTTGTCATGTAACACAAGGTATTGTGACTCAGCTGTAAATACACAAAATTTGAAGTCTCTGGCTTATACAGTTTTCGTGTACGAACTCTCTGACGGACGGAAGACAAAGGACAAAGACGAATAGGATTTCGTCAGATAAACGAAACCCTAAATATGAAACCAATTTTTTTGTACTTTTAGAAAATATTGATATATGTTTATAAATTTACGTACTATTCTTACAGAACGAAGATACTTATTGTGCAATATCCAGAAATACGTAAGCTGCAGTGATAGATCATTTCGTACATTATATTTTACAGGGTGATCTCAAATATTGTTATTTTTCTTTAGTTTTTTGTCGGCCCCCAAATTGCCCTTATGATCAAATCTCCATTGATGAATATGAAATCAAACATGATCTTCATAATCTTGAATTCGCAGAAAAATATGACAAACTATTCTTTAAATACTAGACAAAATATCTATAATTGAAAGTGTCCAGTGATTAAAGGCTATATAGTGTGCATATTGCAGGGTTTATTGAAACCAGTTTATATTTCTAAATTTATTTTTATTACACAAGGAAGCCTGAAACTAGATGCGAATGAGTTCGCGTTCAATTTGAAGGGCAACGATACCAATTAAGACTTTTTTTTTTCAGGACACATGCTTTTTTTGCAACACTTGAAATGATATTTTTTCATTTTCAAATATATTTGTAGGCTTGAAATTATTAAAAAATGCATCGCGCAGTCTAAATAGCTTTAGGACGCAAATTTAAATGTTAGTAGAAAATTATCTTGATATTGATTTCATAAATTAATATACATCATGTGTATATCATATGGGTATTGTAGGCGTAGTATTAATTTTATAAAAACGTTTATTTGAAAGAAAAAATATGCTGAAAAAATGAAAACTTAAAGTTACTCATCATGGTTATAGAATTGTCTAACATGCGAGTATATAATTTCCAAAATACAAATAACAATAATCTTGTTGGTAAACATAAGTATAATATTTTTGATATTTTATAATTTATAGATTTAAAAATAAATATTTTAGGAAATTTACACTGTTAAAAGTCTGAAAGTTTTGTTGCATAGTCACTCTGAGGATATAATAGAATATCGCTATCCTGACCAATAAGAATGATTCACAATATCATCAAGTAATCATTTTCTATAAAAGCTGCGGAATGACTATGCAAGTAATGCTGCAAATTTTTGACAGTATACATACAAAATTTTGAAGTCATTAGTCCTTACAGTTTGCAAGACAAACGTTATGTATTTAAAATGATATGAACTTCATTTTTCAGCGGTCGTATTGCACCTGTGTTGTATTATGCGTATATTATTTATATTTTTTTCTATCGTTATTTGTAATCTTAGACGAATCTGAAATAACCAAGTTAAAAAAAAGACAAATTACATACCCACTTTTAAAAAAATGTATGTGTGTGTTTATCTTTCAAAATCGAAACTTAAATATTTGAAATCTCAAATATTAATGTTGAGAAAACTTTTGAAAGTTAAATCCAGAAATACAGAAAAAATATTATTCTGCTTTTTTAAGTACTTATTTTTTTTAATTAATAATCTTACATCCTTACAATAAAGTAAAATGTATATTACTTGTATTTTAAAATAAGCCAACAGGGAAGACCGTGCTAAGAAGGTGAGGGCCAGCTTTGATAAACACAGATTTTGATTATTTTAATATATATTGTAGGTCAGAGGCCCCTTAGTCTGAGGTTCAGTGTATATTATACAACGCGCCTTAATTCTTGAGAAACGGGAGGTCTAATATAATCACACAATTGAAATATTTGCTTTGAAAAGAAGAGCGTATGCGATCGTAGCTGAATCGGGGATAAGCAGTAGTACAGGGGCCCCTGGTTCGATGCCTGGAGGCGCTACTGTTGTTTTTCTCATTCTTTGTTTTATAAATATACTTGTAATTATAATTTAATAATATCATTGTCAAATGAAAATTATAATGTATGTAAATTCTAATTTCAATCTATTTACTTTTTTATTTGCAACTAAATAGTTGTATAAAAAATCATAAATAGATGCAAAATTATTATTTTTTTAATCATTTTTTAAAATGCATTTCATACATTCTTTATAATGCATTGATATTAAACAATTGTACCAATTCGTGATTTTGAAGAAATATCAATTATGTAATACTTTAATAAGGGAAGTCAATATCGTGATAAAATTACTCTGTTTTAAAGTTAATAAACAGAATTATATTAAAAGTAAGCATAGAAAATAAATTACTATCTGTTTTTTGCGGATTAAAGATTTTTAAATTATGAAAAACATATACCTGTTCTTTGAATTATATTGCTTAAATTTTACTGGTTTTTTAATTTGCTTCACATTTATTTTCCACCTGCTTATTTTTTTTACTTTACTTGAATATGCTTTATTTTATTATAAATAAATTGCACCACAACAGATTTTGGAATTTTTATTATTCAATACCAGATTTAGTTTTTCTTCCCTTAAATGATGAGATACAATGTTTTAAAAATCAAAAATACGAAATACATGTTTAAATATGTTAACATTGTAGTTCAGGTACGATATTAAGATTTTTAATTAAAATTATAAAATTATTAATTATAAAAAAAAAAAAAAAATGCGAAAAATGAACGTTGCGAGACCGGCGTCGAACCCGGGCCAACTGGGTGATTGGCTACTGGTTATCTGACTAAGATACGGACAAGAACTTCATTCTTTTCAAAGTTGGTGCTTAAATTGTATCATAATATTAGACCCCCACCCCTTGTTTCTCAAGAACTAAGGAGTGTTGTATAAAATCGATTGAACCGGAAACTAATCTCTGCGCTACATCATATATTAAAATAATCAAAATCTGTGATTATCAAAATTGGCCCTCTCCTTGTAAGCTCGGTTACAATTAGCATTCTACAGGGGTTAGACAAAAATATGGAAACACCTTTTGAAATGCATGTTTGAAAAGAAAGATTGATTATAATGAACTACGTTGATGACACTCGAGTTTTCGCCTACTGACGCCACCTATACAACTTCGTAAAATCGCTGCACCGTTCAGTCGTTGTTGGAGCACTGTTGTGTGAGATTATCATTGCATTATGTCAGAGTTAACAGACTTCGAACGTGGACAAATTGTTGGCGCGCGTATGGTGGATGCTTCCGTAAGCAAGGTAGCCGAGGTTTTTAGTGTTTCAAGAGGTACTGTGTCGAAGATTTATTCCGCATATTTGAAATGCGGAAAAAACATCATCCGCTAAATCACAGCGCGGACGAAAGTGTGTGCTGAGTGATCGTGACGGACGATCATTAAGGAGGATTATCGCGAAAAATAAGCAGTCCACAGCTGCAAAAGTTACTGCTGAAATGAATGTCGTGTTACCAAATCCTGTGAGTACCAAAGCAATTAAAAGGGAGCTTCATAAATAGGGAATTGCTGGCCGTGTTGCAATTGAAAAGCCATCCATCAGTAATGCTAAAGTCTGTAACAGGAAAAAGTGGTGTTTAAGTCATAACGCCTGGACTATAGAGCAATGGAAGAGCGTAATATGGTCTGATGAGTCTTCTTTCACATTGTTCCCCACTTCTGGCCGAGTTTACGTCTGGAGAACGCCATCTCAAGCCTATAATACAGACTGCTTGTTGCCAAGAATGAAACATGGCGGGGGTTTGGTGATGGTTTGGGCAGCCATATCGTGGTTCTCTTCTGGCCTTATGATAACTCTGTAAGGGCGTATTACTGCTCAGACTTATGTGAACATTTTGGCCGATCAAGTCCATCCAAGGTACAAGCTTTGTTCCTCATTGATGATGGTATCTTCCAAGACGACAACGTCCCCGTTCACACAGCTCACATTGTCCAGGACTGGTTTTCTGAGCACGAGGATGAAATTCCGCATCTCCCCAGGCCACCAAAGTCATCAGACTTGAATATTATCAAACCTTTGTGGTCCACATTGGAGCGGAAAGTGCCTTCTCGGTATCCACCGCCAACATCGTTATCTGAACTTGCCACCGTTTTGCAGGAATAATGGTACAATATTCCCTTTGCAAACATACAGAAAGTGTATTTATCCATTCCGAGAAGACTGTAAGCTGTTTTGAATAATAACGGGTACCGTATACAATAGTAGGCAAAGAAACGTGTTTTTTTAAGGTGTTTCCATATTTTTGTCCAACCCCTGTACTCAATTCGATATAAAAATAAATTTTCGCCGTAATGTTGGTATAAAGTATTTTATTTCATAACAGTCTTGCAAATTCCTTCAGATTCTGTAGATATTTACTCTGAATTTTTACGCTGAAATTTCTTTTAAAATCGTCAGATTTGGCGATATACTTTCATTTAGTTTCTAGAATGTGTTGAGAACGTTCTAAGCAAAGTTCTATAAAAGTTCTAAGCGAAGTGTTTTCGAGAATGTTCTACGGACTTTGATTAATTGAATCATGTATCTTGCCTCCTATTATGAATTTCTAGGAAATTCCTTCTCATACTAAAAGTCATTTTCTCGACAAATGTTGCCAAAATGTCACGAAATGTCATATATAATAATAATATATAAGTTAACGAGTTCTTTCATTTGGCGCCAAGCATATGTTATGACATTCGTAATCGTAGTCGATTTTACCGCCAAATTTTGCTGACTGTTGCCAACTTTGCGAATTCATTTATTGCTAACTGATTAAAAACTTAATACCTGCTTAAACATTTAATCCCATTGATATGCATTCAACCTCCGTGACCATAAAATGATCCACCAATTTAATTTTCTCGAGCATGTCTGATCTTCTGGAGTTCAAAAATGGATACAAAATTCTGTCAAAATCATTAAAATGATTTTTCAAATAAATTCGCATAACACACAAAATTTTCTCGTATTGTAATGTAGAATAATAAATCTAAAAACATAAATTATAAACTCAATGAATATTTACATCACAATTTTTATTTAAACATAAACAGTTAAATTACAAAAATATTTTCAGCAACAAAACGTTCCACATGTTATTGACAAAGAAACGAGAATATTCATTATGTGGATATGAAAATAGGAAATGTAATCGATCATACGGATGAAATAATTTCTGAATCGATAGTAGGGTTCTCTATTATAACATTTTTATTCCTTTGCGCCCACTTTCGGAAATCGACTCCTGTTTATCGATTCAGTCTGTTGTGCTCACTCTTTTAAGATAATGTGGATATGCTTCTAGCTCACTTGTTTTCCTTAATGTTCTATGAAACATATCTCAAAACAGATCCAATTGTTTAAAAAATGCAGTCAAACATGATGTTAATAGAGCGGTAAGGGAAATGATGTTGGAGGTCACGGGCGAAGAATGACTGTTAAAGATTTAATGTGATAAAAGTTATTTTTACAAGAAAATGTTTGGAAGAAAGTTTTTGAATGTAAAAATCTTTTATGTGCAATAATACAGAATATAAATTTTGTATTAATAAAATATGTGTAATATTTATTTTTACTTAATTGTAAAGGTAAGCGATTTTATTTTGTCTGCTTAACTGTTAAGTGTCCAATACTTTGTAGAGTTTAATTAAAAAAAAAAAAAAAAAAAAAAAAAAAAAAAAAAAAAAAACGTGATTTATTAAATAGAAATTGTCGAAAATTTTATTTTGCTTTTCGGATTATTCGACACAAATGACATTTAACTTAAAAATGTCTCAATTTTCTGTTATTTTGATGTTTGCAGAAATACATGAAAGTTGAGTTTCGTGGCCTGAAATAAGCGAAATTTGATCGCGTGGACTAGTATTAAAATTTTTTTTACTTATAAATTAGAATTTTTACAGAAAAAGAAAGTAATATTATATTACATAGTTTTTCTTGGTAATTACCTATTTACAGACTTTAAAAAGTTTTTATAAATGTCAAATTAAATTCGCATAAACATGTAGAATTTGCTCCTATTCTAACATCGAAAAATAAATCAAAAAACATGAATTGTAAACTCAATGAATGTTTGCATCACAATTTTTATTTAAATAAAACGTGTCTCAAAACAGATCCAGTTGTTTAAAAAATGCAGTTAAACATATGATGTTAACAGAGCGGGCAAGGGAAATGATGTTGGAGGTCATGGGCAAAGAATGTTTGTTAAAGATTTAATGTAAAAAAAGTTTTTTTTTTTTGCAAAGAAATGTTTTTGTTAAAAGTTGAATTTTTTTTTAAAGAAAAGTTAATGAATGTAATTTTTTTCAGGTCTTATAATGTAGAAAAAGAAATATATATTAAATATGTGCAAGATTTTTTTTTCACTTAATTGGATGGATAAGCGATTTTATTTTGTCTGCTTAATTGTTAATAAATGTCCAACACTTTGTAGAGTTGAAGAAAAAATGGAATATTTTACGTAATCTATTAAATAGAATCTGTCGAAAATTTTATTTTGTTTTCCGGATTATTCTACAAAAATGATTTATCCACCCAACTTATCAATATTAAAAAAATAATAATAATGTTTTTTTTTTTTTTTTCACTTTTTGTTTTTTACAGATTTTTTCTATCTTTTATCACAGGTTATTCAAAACAAAAATATTTGTCTAATTGAAAGAGAAAAAATACTTAGATTAAATAATGCAAAAATTACAATAAAAGTGTACTGGTGACAATATTAAATCATGATTGGAATATGAATGCCAGTACGTGGTACGGGCAAATCTAGAAAGCGGGTAACTTAAAATTGTATTCTTTTAATGAACTTTTTTTTAAAATGGTGTTTACAGAAATACACGCAAGTTGAGTTTTGTGGATTCAAATCACGAAATTTGAACTTGTAGATTAGTATCACTACATAGTATAAAATAAAGTCGCTTTTTCTGTCCCTATATCCATATGTACGCTTAAATCTTTAAAACTACCCAACGGATTTTGATGCAGTTTTTTTTAATAGATAGAGTGATTCAAGAGGAAGGTTTATATGTATAATAACATCTATTAAATAGTGGAGAAATCACTACATATTATAAAACAAAATCGCTTTTTCTGTCCCTATACCCCTATGTACGCTTAAATCTTTAAAATTACCCAACGGATTTTGATGCGGTTTTTTTAATAGATAGAGTGATTCAAGAGGAAGGTTTATATGTATAATAACATCCATTAAATAGTGGAGAAATCACTACATAGTAAAAAACAAAGTCGCTTTTTCTGTCCCTATATCCCTATGTACGCTTAAATCTTTAAAACTACCCAACGGATTTTGATGCGGTTTTTTTTAATAGATAGAGTGATTCAAGAGGAAGGTTTATATGTATAATAACATCCATTAAATAGTGGAGAAATCACTACATAGTATAAAACAAAGTCGCTTTTTCTGTCCCTATATCCCTATGTACGCTTAAATCTTTAAAACGACCCAACGGATTTTGATGCGGTTTTTTTAATAAATAGAGTGATTTAAGAGGAAGGTTTATATGTATAATAACATCCATTAAATAGTGGAGAAATCACTACATAGTATAAAACAAAGTCGCTTTTTCTGTCCCTATATCTGTCCCTTTTTCTGTCCCTATATGTACGTTTAAATCTTTAAAACTACCCAACGGATTTTGATGCGGTTTTTTTAATAGATTCAAGAGGAAAGTTTATATGTATAATAACATCCATTAAATAGTGGAGAAATCACTACATAGTTTAAAACAAAGTCGCTTTTTCTGTCCCTATATCCCTATGTATGCTTAAATCTTTAAAACTACCCAACAGATTTTGATGCGGTTTTTTTAATAGATAGAGTGATTCAAGAGGAAGGTTTATATGTATAATAAAATCCATTAAATAGTGGAGAAATACTGTTATTTTTGAGGTTTTTAATGTGATGTCGTAAATAATTTCATTTTTTCCGCTTATACATTGCAAACGCAGGCTGAACCCTACAAGATTTATCACTACATAGTATAAAACAAAGTCGCTTTTTTTCCCCCTGTATCCCTATGTACGCTTAAATCTTTAAAACTACCCAACGGATTTTGATGCGGTTTTTTTAATAGATAGAGTGATTCAAGAGGAAAGTTTATATGTATAATAACATCCATTAAATAGTGGAGAAATACTGTTATTTTTGAGGTTTTTAATGTGATGTCGTAAATAATTTCATTTTTTCCGCTTATACATTGCAAACGCAGGCTGAACCCTACAAGATTTATTGTGTATAAAGACATCCTGTAATTGTTGTAAAAATAAAATAAATAGCTAAAAATGTAAAAAGTAAATAAGTAAAAATGTAGTGTATGAATTACAAATAAATAAAAAATAATACTAATATCCGAATTTTCTTTTATAAGTTTACACTTTTTTAATAACTCCACCCACAAAGAAGAGAGTATGAGCATGTGTGTAAAAATTTATAACCTGAATTTTTTTTTAATACCCGTTCAAAGCCTGGGAGGGCTGCTATAATCTATATTCATAAAACAAAGTCGTGTTAGTTACACCATGTATAACGTAAGAACGGATGGATCGATTTTTATGAAACTTTGTATGGAGTTATCTGGCACCTTAGATTAACATACAGGCTACTTTTTACCCGACTACTTAAAAGGAGAGTAATAGTTTTAGTAGTTGAATTTAATGGGATGAAGTGGTAGTAACAATTTGCGGTGTCAGTATTGACACGGGGCTACCCTAAGCAAAGCGACGGCGGGCCGCTAGTTTAGAATATTTCTTATATAAAAATTAGAATTCTTACACTTAAAAGACAACAACTTTAGTCTACATAGTTTTTATCAGTAATTACCTATTTACAGATTTACTGACTGATTTTTTGTATAAAAATCAGGTAGATGTCATTTTAAAGTATTTAACTTTCGTCTGAATTGTAAAAGCCACTTTTTAGAACACCCTTATGTGTTCGTAAAAATGTGAAAAAAAAAATAAATGTTAGAAAACACCTAAAACTGTTTTTACGACAAGTTCGGAAGAAACGTAAGTACTTTTAAATGACGTCCAGATGATTTTTATTTAAAAAAAGCTATTCATGTATATAAAAAAGCGAGTACTAGGAAAAACTAACTATAATTTAACCTGACATTATTGTAATTTTCTTGTATAATAACTTTAATGTTAGATTAATTTTATTCAACTGTTTAAGTTTTAATCGTAATTTTAAACAAATCACACATATTGTAAATTACGTTTCCAAAGATAAATTAATGATGTAAGAATTTGTAGTTCGAATAATAAAGACTAAGTTTTTATTAATAATGCCACTGCAATGAAGGTCAAAGGAATAAAGATATATTTCATGTTGCACTCGAGGAAAGAATCTAACATGATCTGGACATACAAAAGTGAACGTATGGTATGACAAAAGATAAAAATACTTCACAGGTTGGGAATCATCAAACGCTAATTATTGCTGCATAGAACGATACAAAAAATTTTATAGAAAAACATCCACAGCAGGTACAAAAATTTTTTTTAATCTTAATTCCTTGGCTTGAATTAAAGTTTATTAAAATTCAATGCGAAGAAGCATCCATTTTCATTAAAATGCACAGAATTCAGAAAAAAACCTTGGGTATGTCTAGTAATCTTTGCCACAAATCATAGAATAAAAATATATACCAATAGATAACTAACAACTACATATTTCCATATATAATTGATATTTAGGGGATTATCTAAGTATAGAAAAATTGCATCAAACATTAAAATTTTTTATGTTAACAGCTAAGTTTAAAATCATCTATGGCTTTTTCAGCAAATTTCACTTTTGGATGACTTACTCAAAATCCTTCAATCAAGTGGTTTTGGTACAAAAAAATTTAAAAATATTAGTTTATCTGCTATAATTAAAATTGATTAAATTAAAACTTTAATTAAATTTCATTAAAATGCACAGAAGTCAGTATAAAAACCTTGCATATACCTACTAATTCATGTTTGAAGTCGAGAATTACTAATGTTCAGTTCATTTATATTCTTTACAAACTTTATTGTAATCCAGGAAGGTTTTAAGCATTACTCAAAAACAACTCTAAGGAATGAGTTGTAAGTTTAGATTACATGTTTAAAGTTTCTAGATTTTAAGTATAACTCAAAAACAACATGAGGGAATGAGTTGTGATTTTGAAATTGCATGCTTAATTTTTTTTAGATTTTAAGCGCAACTGAAGAACAGCTACACTGTTAAAAATCTTGTTCTAGTTTGAACTAAAAATGTTTGTTTTTTGGTGCTCAATATCTGCCACCATAAGATAGGGAAACCCTGAACAGATATTTGGAGCTCCCGTTGAAGCATAGTTCCACAAGTTGTAACGAGGTTGAAATAGGAAGCTCCAAATGTTGGTACGAGATTTCACCATCTTATGGTGGCAGCTATTGAGCACCAAAAAACAAACTTTTTTGGTTCAAACTAGAACAAGATTTTTAACAGTGTAGGATAATTCAATTGTAATTTTAGATTTGCACGATTAAAGTTTTAATGATTTATAATTTTAGATTTTCACGTTTAAAGTGTCTAGATTTTAAACATAAATAAAAGCAAATTGGAGGAATGAGTTGTAATTTTGGATTTGCATGTTGGAAGTTTCTAGAAATTAGTTTCGATTAACACATTCATAAGTTACGATTCATATTTTGTTTAAAAAATTAATTTCAAAATATAAATATTTTTAAAAAGTACATTAAATATAAACCATTTTTTTTACAGAAATTGATTTTAAGAAGCTTTAAATAAGTTAATTGCAAATTACAGATCCGTTGGAAGTTTTTGTTTTTGAGATATGCTGTAAAAACTACCTGCGTTGCAATCTATTTTACAACGATTAAGAAAAAATGATTTTAGAATTTTCAAATTTTAAGCCAAAACACTAAAAGTACTTGACCGAATGATTTCCGAATGACTTGAACCAAATAACTTTGGTATGCGAAAGAAATTTACCAAAATATCTAAATATAAGCGTTGAAATTTATTGGGGAAGTAGAAAATAGAAAAAGAAGACAAATTCACTTAGGAAACAATGGGGACAAACGAAGGCATAGTGTTTTAGAGCGCATTGTATATATACAAGTTTTGCTCACGTGTAAAGTTCTTTGAGAAGTTTTGCCGATGGTCACCCGTCAAGGCGATTTTGCGGATGTAACATTATACGCCAAATGTTTAGGCTGACATACTGGCAGTTGATATAAGTGTATATTCTGTTGCTACAGTAATATAATATAAATTTGTTAAAAAATTATATTATATTCTCTATAATCGGAATCGGAATTATAATGCATTCGACTGAGTGCTTACCACCATATTTGACACAACACCACATAAGGTGTTCTGCTGTAATAACACCAGGCAGCGTAATAACGCCAAGTGCTAATATTATGCATAATTATGAAATAATCCGGTAAATGACACCCATGTGCTCTGCGCAGAAGGGTTTTGAATTATATAAATCCCAAAAAACAGGTTAAAGTTAATTTCTTCCATTTGTAGGTCTTACTGGTTTTACAAGCAACTAAAATTAACGCTTGATCTGAAATTTGCGAGATACGTTTTGTGATGTGCAGACTATATTTTTTATATGGAAATAATTTGTTTATTACATAAATTTGAGCGCATTTCACATCTCTCTATTTTGTTTTAGGTAGCTTTCATTACAAAAAGTCCTTCCGGCAATGCCGGGAGGAAGAGGTAGCTTTCATATACTTATTTATTTATTTTAAATTAAGTTATATTATTCAAACACACGAAGCTCAAGTTAGTGGAACCCGATTTTATAAGACTGAATACTAGTTTTTATCAATACTAAATATTAATAGGATAATTATCATATTTTATTCAACCTGGTTTTACTTTAAGCAATTTATAGGGTCGCCAAATTTCACGATATTCATTTTAAAGCAGCATGATGGATAAAAAACCCAATGAGCTTGATCGAAATCTCAATTCATGTAAATATGCACACTCACATCGAAATTGATTAATATATACGAGTACTGTCGCTGGCAAATTGACTTTAAAAAAAAATGTCACCCACATTAGAAATTCAAACTGCTATATCCCAGGCGTTTTTCAAGGTAAAGACAAAGCAAAAAATACTCCGGAATTCATAATTAAGATAAATAATTTAGAAAAAACCTTTTTTTCAATTTCAAATTTTTTGTTTATACATCATTATACATTTAAAAGATTTTTGACAAATTTAAATGGCCGCCATTTTGAAACAAGATGGCATATAAAGTTGGACAGTGAACTCGGTCAAGACATTGGTATGTACCATGAACACACGGAGTTATATCGAAATCAGTTTATAAATATGCGTATAAACGCGTGGCAAATTTCAGACCGTTTCAAAATATCAATCACACTGGAAATTGAAAGTGCTAAAACTCAGCCCTTTTTCAAGATATAGATATAACAAAAAATGATCTGGAATCTTTGTATCAAGGTCAAAACACAAAAGAAAAATCGTTTTCAATTTCTTACTTTTTTGCACCTAATTTTAAAATTTAAATTAAAAAAATTAATATTCCGCCATTTTGAAACAAGGCGGCGGTTGGAACTGGCCAACGAACTCGGTCCAGGCATCAATATGTCCTATCTACGCACAAAATTTCATTCAAATCGGTGTATAAATACGTGTGTTATCACGTGACGAAAACCAGATCATTTCAAAATGTGAGCAACACAAGAAATTAAAAGTACTATAACTCAGACATTTTTTAAGATTCAGACGAAACAAAAAGTGCTTTGGAATCTTTGTATCAAGGTCAAGTGGATAAAAGAAGAATCTTTTTAAATTTCTCAATTTTTTGTACCTAATTTCAAATTTTAAATAAAAAAAAATTAATTGCTGCCTTTTGAAACAAGATGGCGGATGGAACTGGTTAACAAACTCGGTCCAGGCTTTATTATGTACTATGTACACACCAAGTTACATCCAAATCGATTTATTAACATGAGTGTTATCACCTGACAAAAATAAGATCGTTTCAAAATGTCAGTCATAAGAAAAATTCAAAGTGCTATAACTCAATCATTTTTTAAGATATAGACAAAGTAAAAAGTGTTCTAGAATCGGTGTTTTAGGAACTAACACAAAATAAAAACATTTTTCAACTTTTAATTTTTGCGCATTTAATTTTAAATTTTAAAATTTTAATTTTTTTTAAATTGCCGCCATTTTGAAACAAGATGGCGGATGATGCTGGCCAACGAATTCCGTCGATATATTTGTATGTGCTATGTACATACCAAGTTTCATTCAAATCCGTTCATAAATACGTTAGTTATAGCATGACAAAAATCAGATCGTTTCAAAATGTCAGCCATGAGAAAAATTCAAAGTACTATAATTCGATCATTATTTAAGATATATACAAAGTAATTAGTGTTATGGATATAATGTTTTAAGATCTAACACATAAAATAGAAATATTTTTCAACTTTTAATTTTTTCGCATTTAATTTTAAATTTTAAATTTTTTTTAACTTTAAATGGCCGCCATTTTGAAACAAAAAGGCGGATGATACTGGCCAACGAACTCGGTCGAGATATTTGTATGTACTATGTACATACCAAGTTTCATTCAAATCGGTTCATAAATACGTTAGTTATAGCATGACAAATATCAGATCGTTTCAAAATGTCAGCCATAAGAAAAATTCAAAGTGCTATAACTCAATCATTTTTTAAGATATAGACAAAATAAAAGGTGTTCTGGAATTGATGTTTTAAGATCTAACACATGAAATAAAAATATTTTTCAACTTTTAATTTTTTTGCATTTAATTTAAAATTTTTAAATTTAAAAATTTTTTTAAATGGCCGCCATTTTGAAACAAGATGACGGATGGTGCTGGCCAACGAACTCGGTCGAGATAATTGTATGTACTATGTACATACCAAGTTTCATTCAAATCGGTTCATAAATACGTTAGTTATCGCATGACAAAAATCAGATATATATATATATGGTTATATATATATATATATATATATATATATATATATATATATATATATATATGTCAACATTTGAACGGAGGTTGGTTTTGGGGTCTGGAGGGTCATGATCGGTGAAAATATACCAAAATTTTCTGGAAGTGCTTTCCTCCGGACGGCTGCAATAGGTAGCTTTTTACTTTTTGTAATGAAAGCTACCTAAAAGTAAAAAGTCCTTCCGGCAATGCCGGGAGGAAGAGGCAGCTTTCATTTACTTATTTATATATTATTTATCTTAAATTAAGTTATATTATTCGAAAAAACGAAGCTCAAATTTGAGAAACTCGATTTTATAAGATTGAATGCTAGTTTTTGTCAATACTAATTATAAGTAGGAATTTTTAGAAATTAGTCATATTTTATTTAACCTGGTTTTATTTTCAGCGATTCGGAGAGCCGCCAAATTCCATGGTATCATGAAGTGTATGCCATTTTAAAGCAACATATATACGACTGCTGTCGCGGGCAAATTGATTTTTAAAAAAAATGTCACCCACATTAGAAATTCAAACTGCTATATCTCAGGCGATTTTTAAGATAAAGACAAAGCAAAAAATACTCCGGAATTCATTATTAAGATAAATACAGTTGAAAGAATCTTTTTTCAATTTCTAATTTTTTATTTGTACATCATTATACATTTAAAAAATTTTTTGACAAATTTAAATCGCCGCCATTTTGAAACAAGATGGCGAATGAAGTTGGCCAGTGAACTCTGTCGAGACATTGATAAGTACTATGTACACACGGAGTTATATCCAAATCCATTTATAAATATGCGTATTATCGCGTTTCAAAATGTCAACCACACTGGAAATTGAACGTGGTATAACTCAGCCATTTTTTAAGATATAGATGAAACAAAAAATGCCCTGGAATCATTGTATCAAGGTCAAATACACAAAAGAAATATCTTTTTCAATTTCTCACATTTTTGTACCTAATTTTAAATTTTAAATTTTTAAAAAAAATTAAATGGGCGCCATTTTGAAACAAGATGGCGGATGATGCTGGCTAACGAACACGGTCGTGACATTTGTATGTACTATGTACATACCAAGTTTCATTCATATCGGTTCATAAATACGCGTGTTATCACGTGACAAAAATCAGATCGTTGAAAAATGTCAGCAATAAGAAAAATTCAAAGTGCTATAACTGAATCATTTTTTAAGATATAGACAAAATAAAAAGTGTTCTGGAATCGTTGTTTTAAGTTCTAACACATAAAAGAAAAATATTTTTCAACTTTTAATTTCTTTGTATTTAATTTTAATTTTTAAATTTTTTAAAAAAATTTAAATGGCCGCCATTTTGAAACAAGATGGCGGATGATGCTGGCTAACGAACTCGGTCGAGACATTTGTATATACTATGTACATATCAAGTTTCATTCAAATCGGTTCATAAATACGTTAGTTATAGCATGACAAATATCAGATCGTTTCAAAATGTCAGCCATAAGAAAAATTCAAAGTGCTATAACTCAATCATTTTTTAAGATATAGACAAAATAAAAGATGTTCTGGAATTGATGTTTTAAGATCTAACACATGAAATAAAAATATTTTTCAACTTTTAATTTTTTTGCATTTAATTTTTAATTTTTAAATTTAAAAATTTTTTTAAATGGCCGCCATTTTGAAACAAGATGACGGATGGTGCTGGCCAACGAACTCGGTCGAGATAATTGTATGTACTATGTACATACCATGTTTCATTCAAATCGGTTCATAAATAAATTAGTTATCGCATGACAAAAATCAGATATATATATATATATATGGTTATATATATATATATATATCAACATTTGAACGGAGGGTGGTTTTGGGGTCTGGAGGTCATGATCGGTGAAAATATACCAAAATTTTCTGGAAGTGCTTTCCTCCGGACGGCTGCAATAGGTAGCTTTTTACTTTTTGTAATGAAAGCTACCTAAAAGCTACCTATTGCAGCCGTCCGGAGGAAAGCACTTCCGGAAAATTTTCACCGATCATGACGCCCAGACCCCAAAACCACCCTCCGTTCAAATGTTGACACACACACACACATATATATATATATATATATATATATATATATATATATGTATTTATAAACCGATTTGAATGAAACTTGGTACGTACATAGTACATACAAATGTTTCAACCGAGTTCGTTGGCCAGCATCATCCGCCATTTTGTTTCAAAATGGCGGCCATTTTAAATAAAAAAAAAATTTAAATTTAAAATTCAATGCAAAAAAATTAAAAGTTGAAAAATATTTTTCTTTTACGTGTTAGAACTTAAAACAACGATTCCAGAACACTTTTTATTTTGTCTATATCTTAAAAAATGATTGAGTTATAGCACTTTGAATTTTTCTTATAGCTGACATTTTGAAACGATCTGATTTTTGTCACGTGATAACACGCGTATTTATGAACGGACTTGAATGAAACTTGGTATGTACATAGTACATATAAATGTCTCAACCGAGTTCGTTGGCCAGCATCATCCGCCATTTAAAAATTTTTAAAAATTTAAAATTTAAAATTAAATGCGAAAAAATTAAAAGTTGAAAAATATTTTTCTTTTACGTGTTAGAACCTAAAACAATGATTCCAGAACACTTTTTATTTTGTCTATATCTTAAAAAATGATTGAGTTATAGCACTTTGAATTTTTCTTATGGCTGACATTTTGAAACGATCTGATTTTTGTCATGTGATAACACGCGTATTTATGAATCGATTTGGATGTAACTTTGTGTGCACATAGTATATACTGAGGCCTGAACCGAGTTCGATACTCAGTTCCTTCCGTCATCTTATTTCAAAATGGCGGCCATTTAAAAATTTTTATAAATTTTAAAATTTGAAATTAGGTACAAGAAAGTGAGAAATTGAAAAAAGATTTTTCTTTTATGCATTTGACCTTGATACAAAGATTCCAGAGCATTTTTTGTTTCGTTTGTATCTTAAAAAATGGCTGAGTTATCGCATATATATATTAATCGATTTCAATATAAGTGTGCATGTGCACCTGAATTAAGATTTTGACCAAGCTCATAATCAGGTTCTACTAATTTGAGCTTAGTATTTTTGAATAATATAACTAAATTTAAAATAAATATATAAATATATAAGTATATGAAAGCTACCTCTTCCTCCCGGCACTGCCGGAAGGACTATTTTTAACACTAATGTAAAAAATAATTTAAAACTCGTATAAACAAAATTATATCAAATTGTTTTCGATATTCGAATTCGAACTCAGGTCTTTAGAACTTCAAAATCAGTTTCTATTAAATTTCCATTGGATTATTCAATTGGGATCTAAATTTTAACAATCCGTTTCTCAGCGTTCAGTTTTTGAAAAATTTAAAAATTTAATCTTTAACCGATGTGACAGAAATTGTAACGTAACTAATGTGAAGCGGTTTGTGAGATTGAAAGTTGAATAAAAAGCCGAAATAACTCATAGGATTGTGTTTTTGTACTAAACTTTTTATACAAGACTATTATACTTAATATTCACCTATTTAAAAGTCTCCGGTGATAGTACTAAAGTTCCAAATGAAACAAAATTTCGGTAGTGTTTGTAATTAAACTGAAAAATACAAGTTAAATATAAAAATTAAAAGAAAAACAGTGGTCTGTAAGTTTGGTAGCATTTGTTAAAGGTTAAAAGGCGACCAATGATTGAAAATCATAGAATATTGTTCCTGAACTAAACTGTTTGTACAGAATTATTTCTAATTAAATTTAATCCATTCAAATATTTCTAACTATAGTACGAGGACTTCAAACGAAAGAGAATTTCAGTTGTAGCTATAGTTAAATTGGCAAATACAAGTTAAACTCTAAAGTTTGGTGAGGGGTGGAAACAGCGTTCAGTGAGATTGCTAACAGCAGTTAAAGATTAATTTTGTTGCTTATATAGACATAATAATATTTAACCACATGGATCATGTATAAAATTTAATAAGAGATCTCATTGGGATAGTATTTTTTATCAAAAATATTTTTTAATTAATTAAAAATTTATTAAAGCATGTTTTAAATAACGCCGACAGTTTAACTTTAGGTTTAAAGAATACGCATTAATGTGGAGTTATGGGTTAAAAACTATTTACAAGAATACTATAATAGTACTAACAAACATATTTTTTACACATAACTCCAGTTATAATAAAATTTCACATGATTAAAATATTACATTATAAATGGTTTAAACTATGCAATGTTTTTTGTAATTGTATTTAAACGGATCTTTTTAAGCAAAGGAAAGCACAGGGTGTTATATTCTGTTGAAGCTTCCCCTCACTCCTTTCTCTTTCACTTTCACAAAAAATTGAATATATTCTATCGCATAGAATGGATATATGGGAATATAAATACTGATTCAAATAAATATAGTTAAAACCGTGCAATTTTTCTAATAATTATATTTAAACGGTCCTTTTTAAGTAAAAATGAGCTTAGAATCTGATATTCTTTTGCCTCCTCCCCCCTTCACCACACACCTTTCTTTGTCTTGCACTTTCACAAAAAATTAACATTTTCAATAGCTTAGAATGCAATTTGTCAATTTCAAGAAACGTAGAGTTTGTATTTTTAGAATTGGACATTCTGCATGCCATTATTACATCTTATTTTATAGTTTTGTTTGCATGGTGTTATTATCCATATAAGTGGGTAATAACGCCAAATAGCATTGGTCAAGATATCACGCCATTACCTTTTATGACTACACATCTGTTAAATTACCTTTTTTTATATAGATAGTCAATGAGTTGCTGTATCAAATCGTATATTTGTTTGAAAAATACAATCTAAAACTAAGCCGTGAAAATTGGTAGAACCTTAACGTGGCGTTATTACCCCCAGGATACCTTATATATATATATATATATATATATATATATATATAACCATTAATTGTATAACAATAGATGAACTATTTGAATTTAATAGAAAATTATCACATTACATGAGGAAAAAATTAAATAAATAAATAAAATGAATACAAATGGAATTTGTAGAACCAAAGCAGAATTGTCAAGCCCCAAATACTTTGGAACTACAAATTAAGTGTGAGGTTTCATCTTCGTATTAGCCATGAAAAAGCAAAATAATACCGATTCGGGGTACCAACACACATAAAAACAAAATTAAATGAAGAAATAACATAAAAAACAAGACGCATCAAAATTACTAAATTGGATAGAAAATGAAAATGAAAAATAAATAAATAAATAAAAATAATTATCGTAGATAAATAGTATATTAAATCTCAATATATATGTATGTTTAGGCGATATACTGCTACTCTTAATGAAATATGCTATTAAGCGGTATCAGAAAACTACACAGTTTAAATTGTATATACATATATATATATATATATATATATATATATATATGCATATGTATTTGTTTACTCCATATCAAGTTTGAATAAATTTATAAAATAAAAATTGAAATGGAATAGCCCTTTTTTTTCATTTTAAGTGTTTGCTATGTAATTAAGAATATAAAAAAAAAGAAAAAATACGGGCGAAAAATGGATGTAGCTGGATAAACTGCAATTTTTATACGCCTAATTTTTATACTATATTTTTATTGTAGAAACACAACAATTAAATAAACGATCCTTAATTAAACAGTATAACGCATTTGTATTTAAATTCCAAGAAGCTTAAAGATAAGTAGGTTTTTTTACTGGATGTTTTGTTCCCATGTAAACAAAAAGAAAAAAAGACCATTTTATCCGAAAACAAAGAAATTAATTTGTATTGTTTACTAATAAAGAGCAAAAATTTAAAGGAATAAAGCTTTTTCAAAATCTTCTTATGGTATTTTATTCAAGGTAGGAATTTCATATTGAGATAATTTAAAAAATGACAGCATGTTTTATTTTTGTTTCATTGTTATAAAGACAAATGTTTGACTATAATATTCTACTGTTTTTTAAGTAAAATAGCATAAATTCGTTATTAAAATATGTAAGATATTATGAATGGCACGATTTAAAGTTTTATATTGTTAGATGTTGGAAATAAGTTATTAATAGGTACAGTTCTTTAAAAAATCAGTTTTTCTGTTTGTTTTTTATTTGAATTAAATGGTGACACACGTGCACAAACACACACGAACACGCATAAAAAGCTTCTATGTTTTTAGTGCAATGCTTATATAATTTTATAAACAAAAACCGCGTTTAGCAGTCATATAATTATGCAGGTAAATATGTCAAAAACGTTGTATCACATTTTTTTGAAAAAATACGATTATAATTTCATTTAAACATCTGTTACAATTAACAACTGTTGTTTCTTTTTAATAACATAAAGAAAATAGTTTTACAAAGTAGAACAACATTTTTAAATGTCGAAAATATCTATATTATAAAAATCAAAACTATCTGTGCGTAACGCATACATCAGTTTATGAATGACAACACTTTGAAATTTGAAATGAATTTCGATTTTGCAATTTTTGCTATTGTAAATTTTTAAACTTCTAAATATTTTAAAAAGCCGATTGGTTTAAAAAATCAGCCTTTTAGATACGGACTTATTTTGTATGAAACAAGATTTAGGTTTACAACAAAAAACTTAATTTTTATGCAATAATAATACACTATTAATGTGAAAGAGCAATTGAAAACAGTAGTATTTTGGAATTTGGAATGGAATTTTATATATTTGGCTTTATATATAAATCTTATCTTTGTTTTATAATGCAAAATATATTAATTGACATTAAAATGACTTTAAAATTTAATTTGCTGATTTTTAATGCTCTTATTTTAATCAAAATGTGTGATCTAACATTTCTTCTTATCCTCTTCTACCTCCTTGTCACAAACTGTCACAATTTCACGACCCCCCCCCCCCCTCCAAGTATGGCATCATTTGGGGACGGCCTCTCTCATGGGAATTATTTGGCGGTTAAATAAGATATTTAAAGATTCTTTATTGCATTTTTGTTTTTCTGAAAAGCATTTAATTTCAGTAGTTAATTAATTTATAAATTTATCTTTTGCTTTGAGCTTGCATGCAAACAAACAAAGACAAATACTTTATAGTCGTCAACGGATTTTTTGTTAAGGTAAAAGCCAGAATATTTTTTTTCATCTTCAGCATCTTTGTAAGAGTGAAAGACATTTTCACTCTTTTTTGTGTGCACTTTATAAAAATACACTCCTTAAAGAGTGGAATTTCTCACTCCTTAGAAAAGAGTGAAAAATGTCACTCCGTTGTAGAGAGCGAAACATCTCACTCCGCTAATGAGAGTGAAAGACCAGCATTATAAGCTTAAAAAAAATTCCGTTAAATTTTGAACCAATATATGGAGTAAAATAATAAAAAATACCAAAATATGTCAATTTTTAATTTTCAAAAACTCCATTTCATAATATAATTTGGAAAATTACGCTTATTTGGTATTAAAACGTACTTTTTTTAAGAGTCAGCAGTTCGAAAGAGTCAATACTCACTCCGCCGACAAGAGTGATTCATCAGCCAATCAAAAATGTCTTTTCACTTCCTTTACTGATAAGAAAAATGCTTCTTCCATTTTAAAATTAATCTTTTGTTTCCTCGGTTCACAGATGTGGAACTCCGTTCATTTCATTTTTATTAATAATATTGAAATATATTTTAAATTTCGATCTTTGAATGATATGCGTCGATATGTATGATATGAAATAATCCACATACTAGATTAAATCTCTTCTTCTGGATTCACAATGGAAAAAAATAATTCAGTAAAAAGGTATATTACTTCATTAATACTCAATAGCAAAGAGGTTGCAGTACACGAATATTATTTACCAAACAAGGGATTATTATTTATAAAATAAAGAATATTATTTATCAAGGTAGGTTATGTTTAATTTTAATTTTTTGTCCCCAAAAGTTCGTGAATAATTCGCATTAGTTTTACGTTATACAGAAAATCATTTGCTATGTGACAGCCATTCTGTATTTTATCTCCTCGGGAAAAAAATGCTGACACAAAAACATTTCACTTCCTTCGTCATACAATATAAACATCAATTAGCAATTACATGATTTTATTATTCTGATTCTGTCTCTTAAAGCATTTATTTTTTTTTCTTTTTCAAGTTAAATGCGTAATTTAAATAGGAATTTCTTATATGGCAAGATTTTTGAAAAATTGTTGAATCTAATACTGAATTTTATTCCATTATAAAATTTCCATCTGTTGTAAACTTTTTTGTTTGTTTGTTTGTGGCATACGTAATTCTAGACATTTAAAAATAAAACATGATATTTAAGCATTGAAACAAAGTTCTTTTTATGTCTTGTGTTTATTGATAAATTGACTGCATTAGTAATTTTAAAAGTTCGTAGTATGACCTATATAAAATGAAATATATTTAAAGAGATAAATAACTGCTTTTATATTAATGTTTTTCCAACGGTAAGAACAGTACATATGTAGACATTTCCTTTATTTTATAGTTCCTCGTTTTCCTATTTCCTACATTAGTATGTTCCTGTAAAACTTACGAAAACTGCAACTCGTATGAATAAAATGCAATATGGTAGATGTGCCAGTAATAAAACCCCCTGAATGTTTTCGGTTTATAAAAGAAAAACTAATAAAAATGTAGCTTTTATTATATTTTTTTGTAATTCCCCCCTTGCATATTTTATAATTTTGCACTATTGTTCATATTTTTAATTAAACCAATCAGGAATCGGAAAATATTGTTTCAATTTTAAAGTTTATATATAGAGAGTTATTATTCAGTAATGTACACCTCATAGGGGCATTGCTAAAAATACAATTTTGGGTAATGTTTATAGTGCATAAAATATATTGACTTTAAAGAAAACTTAAATAATCAAATATTATTTTTAAATTACACTTATCAAAATGTAATGACACCAAAACTTTTATAAATAGTTATATTAATGTGATTATTAACGTTTCAATATTTTAATCATTTTTTTATTATTATTTAAAAATGAATCTATGTTTTGCATATTTTATAATCTGGCTATCAAACCACTCATGAAGCCGAGAATATTATTTAAGGGCACAGTCAAAGAGAGGCTTATAGGGCTTAATCGTTCACCATTTAAATAAAAACACTTAAGTTACAGAAGTCATTTAAAACATATTTTCTGTCTTAATATTTGTTTACTTTTACTTTTTCAATTTTGGCAGCAGATAATTTTTAGAATAACACTTTCATTTTTTGTACCGGTATTGAAAGTGAAGGTAACTTTATAAAAAATAACTGCGACCAAAATCGAAAAAGTAAAAAAAAAAGAAAAAAAAAATACGATATAGAGATGAATTTCAGCCATCCAATGAAAAAAAAAATAAAAATAAAAAATAAATAAATAAATAAATAAAATTAAAAAATAAATTAATTAATTAAATTAAAAAATAAATAAATAATAAAATAAAATAAAATAAATGTCAAAATGCAAATGAGGTATTCGGAAAGTCCCTCCCCATAGGATTAGCATTAGCTCGTGAGTGTCTTCGCCGGCAGGGACAGAAGCCTTAAGGGTGTCCATTACTGACACATCTACCCTATATACGGGAATAAAATTTGAAATTAAATATGACTTTCCATGTGGTTTTATAAATACAGGTTGTATTAATATATGTTGAGCTGCAAAAAAAGATTTTATTTGCAAATAAAACAAGTTGGAAATTGCACGTGAAGCGTAGCAAATGAGGTGCGTTCGTACTATAAATTTTAAAATGTTCAGATCTTGCTGCTATAGTGTAGCGTACTTTGGATACAATATAGTGGTCGAAGTCTTTGTGTTCCTGTAAATATGCAGGGAGTAATTTTTATTGTACTTCATTAACGTATATCTTATTCATAAAATGTGAAGTAGGTTAATATAATTAAAACGCGCCCCAAACAATGTTTCCCCGTATAACATTATTTAGTGGAAAACAATTGTGTGGCTTTGTAATTTAATAATAAATATTCTTTGTATCCCAGATTGTACAGAATGTATATTTTAGTATATACATCATAGATTCATGTCAATTATATTATGTTCAAATGAGTGTAACACCTTTAAAATGCATTTGAAACTTTTTTCCCATTGATCGTGATGTAACGGAATACTTTTGATTGTCCAAGTGTAATTGATCTATGCATCCGATTTTCATAACATTTGAAATGACTCGACAAAATTATGTAATAATTATACGTTTTAAATTTCAAACGATTAAAATGCATTTGAAACTTTTTTTTCCCATTGATCGTAATGTAACGGAATACTTTTGATTGTCCCTGTAACTGATCTATGCATCCGATTTTCATAACATTTGAAATGACTCGACAAAATTATGTAATAATTATGCGTTTTAAATTTCAAACGATTAAAATGCATTTGAAACTTTTTTCCCATTGATCGTAATGTAACGGAATACTTTTGATTGTCCCTGTAATTGATCTATGCATCCGATTTTCATAACATTTAAAATGACTCGACAAAATTATGTAATAAATATACATTTTAAATTTCAAACGATTAAAATGCATTTGAAACTTTTTTCCTCATTGACCGTAATGTAACGGAATCCTTTTGATTGTTCCTGTAATTGATCCATCTATCCGATTTTCATAAAATTTGAAATGACTCAAGAAAATTATGTAATAATTATATATTTTAAATTTCAAACGATTCGGTTGGATAGTTTTTGCGTTGCTTTATGCGGTCGGACAGACAGACGGACAGATAGACGGACAGACAGACGGACAGACGGACAGATAGACGGACAGACAGACGGACAGACGGACAGACGGAGGACTGAACGACAAAAATAGGTGCTACGTATTTACATAATTACGAATGCACCTAAAAACAACAAAAACATAGAAAACTTGCATCACGGAATTATTTGAATAATATGTAAAACCTAATGGGTATCTGAAAAAAATACTGACTATTTAAGATTTTAAAATTGTTTAATAACTTGCGCTTTTTTTAAATTCTTTTAAAATGCCCCACTAAGAAACGCACTCCTTTAGCAAGAGTGAATAGTCACTCCTCCGTAAAAGTGACTACTCACTTTTACTTGGAGAGAAAAAACGCACTCCTCTAGCAATAGTGAATAGTCACTCCTCAGAAAGAGTGATTATTGAGACCTGTTTAGAGTGCCTATTCACCTCCCAGGAGTGAGTATTCATTCTCTCATAGAGTCAACGATTTCACTTTTGCTCATATATATATATAACAAATTTTTACAGTAATTGATGTTGATTTGTAGTATTATGTAATGGTTCTATATATATATATATATGTATATATATATATATATATATACATATAATTTTTTGCATTTTAAACGCAAATCTATTAATTAACTAATTATTATAAAAATATAAAGAACATCAATTATTTGTAAACACTTTCGCAACTGTTAACAAGCTTTACTCAAAAAATATATTCCATATTATTTATTATAATTACGAGAACTTTACATTTCTAAATAATAATCTATCAAGATGTACTGAAATAATTACTATATTATCTTCTTAATTCGTTTTCAAAATCGTCAAGTTTTATGTAATTTCTAGAAAAATAAAAATAGAGAAAATCTTTTAATTATTTAAACAGCAACATCAGTTTTTATTTTGCTACAAATAGAAATTAATAATCATCGACATGCTCAGTAAGTCCGCATAAATATAAGCGATATATAATACAAGGAATATAAATATAAGGAATTTATTCAGTTATTGATAGAATTAACAGAGAAAGAAAATACAAGCGAGACCATACAGCTTTTTTCATGGCGCCCAGCCAATACTTTCAAAATGATGCTATGATCCATTCACAGCAACTCTGCTTTTCATTTTTCTTTCTTTGTTTGTCATCTATTTCTTCGCCTTCTAAAATATTAGTCTATGACTTAGCGCTTAAAAAACTATTTGTTTTAGTTCAGATCGATGTCAAGCTAAAAAAAGACGAACATGAAAATATCGAACATGAAATATTAATTAAATGTATACACATATTTAGAAAATAAAACTTTGCCGTCCATATGTCTGTGTGTATGTGTCCGTCCATCTGTCTGTAAACAGCTCTATTTTCCGAACGAATTGAGATGGAGACTTAATATTTGGTGTGTACTTAGTATGTAAAATTAGAAAGAAGCCTATTGAATATCATTAACCTCTATTATCCGGAATTGTTTTTTTCGGACTCTTGAAAACTTTTTTCTCATGAAAGGTATATAAAAATTTTCGATTTTTTTTAGAGAATTTTAGGGACAAAAAAATATGTATTTTTTATAAAGAATAAAATTGATCTGATAATTAGTTGTCGAGATATTTATAATCCTATTTCCCACACTCTTCGATTTTTCATGGTTCTTTATTTCATTAAAATTTCAATTCAAACATATATTTTAATTGGAAAAGGGACTCTCCATTCGACGTGGTATCATTTTTTGAGTTACAAGGATTTCTCTTTTATTACTTGATTATTACGTTGACCAAAAAACTATCACCAAATTATAAGATTAAATGCCCATAATGGCTTATCGTAAATGTCACATGTATTTGCCAATTAAATCATTACACGTATTTTTAAAATATAACTGGTTTTTAATTTAACGTTTTATTCGTATTTTTATTGATATTTTTCTAATTTATTAGCTCTTTCGTTATTTAAACTAAAAATTATGACCATTTGTAATAATCCAAGAGTAGTTTGGCGATTTATATAACTTGTCAAAGTGGGTCAATGGTATAATCAAGTAATACCCACATTTCCGTAATAGAGCATGTGTATTTATAACGTTTAAATGTACGTTTAAATTTTATTTTGAAATTTCAATGCATTTTATAAATAGCTTAGAAATGTTTTATTTTCATTTATTTTATAGTATCATATCCATGATGTGTAAGTCTCCAACCACAATACCTTCAAACTATATACACAACATATCCAAATATCCCCAACTACTAGTTTTACTATTAAATTTAAAACAGGTAGTAAAAAATTCATTTTATTGCACTTAGCAAAATAAATATAAAAAAAATATGTGTGCCACTCGGGGACTGCCGCGGTAAAGCTATTGCATAGCATTTTTTATCAACTTATGCAAAAATACCGCGTCAATGTCTGCTGAAGTCTATCGAAGGATACCTTCCCGAAGTCTGCCAAACTGAAACTTCGTTAGCCGGATTGTTAGGAATTTTTCTCGTTGCGGAATTCTTAAATTCGGTCGCCGCGCTCAAAGCCCGCGATAAAAGCTATGCAATAGCTTAATAAATTACCAAACAAAATTTGGTCGCGCTACGAAAATTAGATCGCGAGTTATAAGCATTTTAAATTTTTCGACCCTCACGGTGGGAGGAGTCTCCTGTCACCAAAAATTAACACTGTCTCATAAAAAATTACCAAACAAAATTTGGCCGCGTTACGAAAATTAGATCGCGAGTTATAAACATTTTAAATTTTTCGACCCTCACCGTGGGGGACTCCTGTCACCAAAAATTAACAAAATCTCATAATAAATTACCAAAGAAAATTTGGCCGCGCTACGAAAATTAGATCGCGAGTTATAAGCATTTTAAATTTTTCGACTCTCACCGTGGTGGGGGTCTCCTGTCACCAAAAATTAACACTGTCTTATAATAAATTACCAAACAATATTTTGCCAAGCTACCAAAATTAGATCGCGAGTTATAAGCATTTTTAATTTTTCGACCCTCGCCGTGGGGTGTCTTCTGTCACCAACAATTAACAATGTCTCATAATAAATTACCAAACAAAATTTGGCCGCGCTACGAAAATTAGATCGCGAGTTATGAGCATTTTAAATTTTTCGATCCTCACCGTGGGGTGTCTCCTGTCACCAGAAATTAACAATGTCTCATAATAAATTACCAAACAAAATTTGGCCGCGATACGAAAATTAGATCGCGAGTTATAAGCATTTCAAATTTTTCGACCCTCACCGTGGGGGTCTCCTGTCACCAAAAATTAACAGTCTCATATTAAATTACCAAACAAAATTTGGCCGCGCTACGAAAATTAGATCGTGAGTTTATAAGCATTTTAAATTTTTCGACCCTCACCGTGGGGGGTCTCCTGTCACCAAAAATTAACAGTATCAAAATAAATTACCAAACAAAATTTGGCCGCGCTACGAAAATTAGATCGCGAGTTATAAGCATTTTAAATTTTTCGACCCTCACCGTGAGGGTCTCCTGTCACCAAAACTTAACACTGACTCATAATAAATGAATAAACAAAATTTGGCCGCGCTACGAAAATTAGATCGTGAGATATAAGCATTTTAAATTTTTCGACCCGTACCGTGGGGGTTCTCCTGTCACCAAAAATTAACAGTCTCAAAATAAATTACCAAACAAAATTTGGCCGCGTTACGAAAATTAGATCGCGAGTTATAAGCATTTTAAATTTTTCGACCCTCACCGTGAGGGTCTCCTGTCACCAAAACTTAACACTGACTCATAATAAATGAATAAACAAAATTTGGCCGCGCTACGAAAATTAGATCGCGAGTTATAAGCATTTTAAATTTTTCGACCCTCACCGTGGGGGGTCTCCTGTCACCAAAAATTAACACTGCCTTATAATAAATTACCAAACAATATTTTGCCAAGCTACCAAAATTAGATCGCGAGTTATAAGCATTTTTAATTTTTCGACCCTCACCGTAGGGTGTCTTCTGTCACCAACAATTAACAATGTCTCATAATAAATTACCAAACAAAATTTGGCCGCGCTACGAAAATTAGATCGCGAGTTATGAGCATTTCAAATTTTTCGACCCTCACCGTGGGGTGTCTCCTGTCACTAGAAATTAACAATGTCTCATAATAAATTACCAAACAAAATTTGGCCGCGCTACGAAAATTAGATCGTGAGTTACAAGCCTTTTAAATTTTTCGACCCTCACCGTGGGGGCTCTCCTGTCACCAAAAATTAACAGTCTCATATTAAATTACCAAACAATATTTGGCCGCGCTACGAAAAATAGATCGTGAGTTATAAGCATTTAAAATTTTTCGACCCTCATCGAGGGGGGGTCTAATGTCCCCAAAAATTAACACTGCCTCATAATAAATTACCAAACAAAATTTGGCCGCGCTACAAAAATTAGATCGCGAGTTATAAGCATTTTAAATTTTTCGACCCTCACCTTGGAGGATCTCCTGTCACCAAAAATCAACACTATCCCAAAATAAATTACCAAACAAAATTTGGCCGCGCTACGAAAATTAGATCGCGAGTTATAAGCATTTTAAATTTTTCGACCCTCACCGTGGGGGGTCTCCTGTCTCCAAAAATTAACACTGTCTTATAATAAATTACCAAACAATATTTTGCCAAGCTACCAAAATTAGATCGCGAGTTATAAGCATTTTTAATTTTTCGACCCTCACCGTGGGGTGTCTTCTGTCACCAACAATCAACACTGTCCCATAATAAATAACCAAACAAAATTTGGCCGCGCTACGAAAATTAGATCGCGAGTTATGAGCATTTTAAATTTTTCGATCCTCACCGTCTGGGGTCTCCTGTCACCAAAAATTAACACTGTCTCCTAATAAATTACCAAACAAGTTTGGCCGCGCTACGAAGATTAGATCGCGAGTTATAAGCATTTTAAATTTTTCGACCCCCACCGTGGGGTGTATCCTGTCACCAGAAATTAACAATGTCTCATAATAAATTACCAAACAAAGTTTGGCCGCGCTACGAAAGTTAGATCGCGAGTTATAAGCATTTTAAATTTTTCGACCCTCACGGTGGGGGGGGTCTCTTGTCACCAAAATAAATAAGACCACCAAAATAAACACTGTCTCATAATAAATTACCAAACAAAATTTGGCCGCGCTATGAAAATTAGATCATAAGAAACATAAGTTTGAGACTTGATATTCTAATATCTGAAAAATACCGCGTCAATGTCTGCCGAAGTCTATCGAAGGATACCTTCCCGAAGTCTGCCAAACTGAAACTTCTTTAGCCGGATTGTTAGGAATTTTTCTCGTTGCGGAATTCTTAAATTCGGTTGCCGCGCTCAAAGCCCGCGATAAAAGCTATGCAATAGCTTAATAAATTACCAAACAAAATTTGGTCGCGCTACGAAAATTAGATCGCGAGTTATAAGCATTTTAAAATTTTCGACCCTCACGGTGGGAGGAGTCTCCTGTCACCAAAAATTAACACTGTCTCATAAAAAATTACCAAACAAAATTTGGCCGCGTTACGAAAATTAGATCGCGAGTTATAAACATTTTAAATTTTTCGACCCTCACCGTGGGGGTCTCCTGTCACCAAAAATTAACAAAATCTCATAATAAATTACCAAACAAAATTTGGCCGCGCTACGAAAATTAGATCGCGAGTTATAAGCATTTTAAATTTTTCGACTCTCACCGTGGTGGGGGTCTCCTGTCACCAAAAATTAACACTGTCTTATAATAAATTACCAAACAATATTTTGCCAAGCTACCAAAATTAGATCGCGAGTTATAAGCATTTTTAATTTTTCGACCCTCGCCGTGGGGTGTCTTCTGTCACCAACAATTAACAATGTCTCATAATAAATTACCAAACAAAATTTGGCCGCGCTACGAAAATTAGATCGCGAGTTATGAGCATTTTAAATTTTTCGATCCTCACCGTGGGGTGTCTCCTGTCACCAGAAATTAACAATGTCTCATAATAAATTACCAAACAAAATTTGGCCGCGATACGAAAATTAGATCGCGAGTTATAAGCATTTCAAATTTTTCGACCCTCACCGTGGGGGTCTCCTGTCACCAAAAATTAACAGTCTCATATTAAATTACCAAACAAAATTTGGCCGCGCTACGAAAATTAGATCGTGAGTTATAAGCATTTTAAATTTTTCGACCCTCACCGTGGGGGGTCTCCGGTCACCAAAAATTAACAGTCTCAAAATAAATTACCAAACAAAATTTGGCCGCGCTACGAAAATTAGATCGCGAGTAATAAGCATTTTAAATTTTTCGACCCTCACCGTGAGGGTCTCCTGTAACCAAAACTTAACACTGACTCATAATAAATGAATAAACAAAATTTGGCCGCGCTACGAAAATTAAATCGCGAGTTATAAGCATTTTAAATTTTTCGACCCTCACCGTGGGGGGTCTCCTGTCACCAAAAATTAACAGTCTCAAAATAAATTACCAAACAAAATTTGGCCGCGCTACGAAAATTAGATCGCGAGTTATAAGCATTTTAAATTTTTCGACCCTCACCGTGAGGGTCTTCTGTCCCCAAAACTTAACACTGACTCATAATAAATGAATAAACAAAATTTGGCCGCGCTACGAAAATTAGATCGTGAGATATAAGCATTTTAAATTTTTCTACCCGTACCGTGGGGGTTCTCCTGTCACCAAAAATTAACAGTCTCAAAATAAATTACCAAACAAAATTTGGCCGCGTTACGAAAATTAGATCGCGAGTTATAAGAATTTTAAATTTTTCGACCCTCACCGTGAGGGTCTCCTGTCACCAAAACTTAACACTGACTCATAATAAATGAATAAACAAAATTTGGCCGCGCTACGAAAATTAGATCGCGAGTTATAAGCATTTTAAGTTTTTCTACCCTCATTGTGGGGGGTCTAATGTCTCCAAAAATTAACACTGTCTCATAATAAATTACCAAACAAAATTTGGCCGCGCTACGAAAATTAGATCGCGAGTTATAAGCATTTTAAATTTTTCGACCCTCACCGTGGGGGGTCTCCTGTCACCAAAAATTAACACTGCCTTATAATAAATTACCAAACAATATTTTGCCAAGCTACCAAAATTAGATCGCGAGTTATAAGCATTTTTAATTTTTCGACCCTCACCGTAGGGTGTCTTCTGTCACCAACAATTAACAATGTCTCATAATAAATTACCAAACAAAATTTGGCCGCGCTACGAAAATTAGATCGCGAGTTATGAGCATTTCAAATTTTTCGACCCTCACCGTGGGGTGTCTCCTGTCACTAGAGATTAACAATGTCTCATAATAAATTACCAAACAAAATTTGGCCGCGCTACGAAAATTAGATTGCGAGTTATAAGCATTTTAAATTTTTCGACCCTCACCATGGGGGGGGGGGGGGTCTTCTGTCACCAACAATTAACAATGTCTCATAAAAAATTACCAAACAAAATTTGCCCGCGCTACGAAAATTAGATCACGAGTTATAAGCATTTTAAATTTTTCGACCCTCACCGTGAGGGTCTCCTGTCACCAAAACTTAACACTGACTCATAATGAATGAATAAACAAAATTTGGCCGAACTACGAAAATTAGATCGTGAGTTACAAGCATTTTAAATTTTTCGACCCTCACCGTGGGGGCTCTCCTGTCACCAAAAATTAACAGTCTCATATTAAATTACCAAACAATATTTGGCCGCGCTACGAAAATTAGATCGTGAGTTATAAGCATTTAAAATTTTTCGACCCTCATCGAGGGGGGGTCTAATGTCCCCAAAAATTAACACTGCCTCATAATAAATTACCAAACAAAATTTGGCCGCGCTACAAAAATTAGATCGCGAGTTATAAGCATTTTAAATTTTTCGACCCTCACCTTGGAGGATCTCCTGTCACCAAAAATCAACACTGTCCCATAATAAATTACCAAACAAAATTTGACCGCGCTACGAAAATTAGATCGCGAGTTATAAGCATTTTAAATTTTTCGACCCTCACCGTGAGGGTCTTCTGTCACCAAAACTTAACACTGACTCATAATAAATGAATAAACAAAATTTGGCCGCGCTACGAAAATTAGATCGTGAGATATAAGCATTTTAAATTTTTCTACCCGTACCGTGGGGGTTCTCCTGTCACCAAAAATTAACAGTCTCAAAATAAATTACCAAACAAAATTTGGCCGCGTTACGAAAATTAGATCGCGAGTTATAAGAATTTTAAATTTTTCGACCCTCACCGTGAGGGTCTCCTGTCACCAAAACTTAACACTGACTCATAATAAATGAATAAACAAAATTTGGCCTCGCTACGAAAATTAGATCGCGAGTTATAAGCATTTTAAGTTTTTCTACCCTCATTGTGGGGGGTCTAATGTCTCCAAAAATTAACACTGTCTCATAATAAATTACCAAACAAAATTTGGCCGCGCTACGAAAATTAGATCGCGAGTTATAAGCATTTTAAATTTTTCGACCCTCACCGTGGGGGGTCTCCTGTCACCAAAAATTAACACTGCCTTATAATAAATTACCAAACAATATTTTGCCAAGCTACCAAAATTAGATCGCGAGTTATAAGCATTTTTAATTTTTCGACCCTCACCGTAGGGTGTCTTCTGTCACCAACAATTAACAATGTCTCATAATAAATTACCAAACAAAATTTGGCCGCGCTACGAAAATTAGATCGCGAGTTATGAGCATTTCAAATTTTTCGACCCTCACCGTGGGGTGTCTCCTGTCACTAGAGATTAACAATGTCTCATAATAAATTACCAAACAAAATTTGGCCGCGCTACGAAAATTAGATTGCGAGTTATAAGCATTTTAAATTTTTCGACCCTCACCATGGGGGGGGGGTCTTCTGTCACCAACAATTAACAATGTCTCATAAAAAATTACCAAACAAAATTTGCCCGCGCTACGAAAATTAGATCACGAGTTATAAGCATTTTAAATTTTTCGACCCTCACCGTGAGGGTCTCCTGTCACCAAAACTTAACACTGACTCATAATGAATGAATAAACAAAATTTGGCCGAACTACGAAAATTAGATCGTGAGTTACAAGCATTTTAAATTTTTCGACCCTCACCGTGGGGGCTCTCCTGTCACCAAAAATTAACAGTCTCATATTAAATTACCAAACAATATTTGGCCGCGCTACGAAAATTAGATCGTGAGTTATAAGCATTTAAAATTTTTCGACCCTCATCGAGGGGGGGTCTAATGTCCCCAAAAATTAACACTGCCTCATAATAAATTACCAAACAAAATTTGGCCGCGCTACAAAAATTAGATCGCGAGTTATAAGCATTTTAAATTTTTCGACCCTCACCTTGGAGGATCTCCTGTCACCAAAAATCAACACTGTCCCATAATAAATTACCAAACAAAATTTGGCCGCGCTACGAAAATTAGATCGCGAGTTATAAGCATTTTAAATTTTTCGACCCTCACCGTGGGGGGTCTCCTGTCTCCAAAAATTAACACTGTCTTATAATAAATTACCAAACAATATTTTGCCAAGCTACCAAAATTAGATCGCGAGTTATAAGCATTTTTAATTTTTCGACCCTCACCGTGGGGTGTCTTCTGTCACCAACAATCAACACTGTCCCATAATAAATAACCAAACAAAATTTGGCCGCGCTACGAAAATTAGATCGCGAGTTATGAGCATTTTAAATTTTTCGATCCTCACCGTCTGGGGTCTCCTGTCACCAAAAATTAACACTGTCTCCTAATAAATTACCAAACAAGTTTGGCCGCGCTACGAAGATTAGATCGCGAGTTATAAGCATTTTAAATTTTTCGACCCCCACCGTGGGGTGTATCCTGTCACCAGAAATTAACAATGTCTCATAATAAATTACCAAACAAAGTTTGGCCGCGCTACGAAAGTTAGATCGCGAGTTATAAGCATTTTAAATTTTTCGACCCTCACGGTGGGGGGTGTCTCTTGTCACCAAAATAAATAAGACCACCAAAATAAACACTGTCTCATAATAAATTACCAAACAAAATTTGGCCGCGCTATGAAAATTAGATCATAAGAAACATAAGTTTGAGACTTGATATTCTAATATCTGAAAAATACCGCGGATACCGTTCCGAAGTTTTCCGAAAGGAAACGATGTTAGCCGAGTGTTAGGTTTTTTCGTTACCGATGTGTTAGGATTTTTCACGTTACGGAATTTTTGGATTCGGTCACCGCGCTCAAAGCCCGCGATAAAAGCTATGCAATAGCTTAAAAAAAATAAATAAATAAATTATTAACCCCAAATTTTTATAATTATATTTCAAATATCAGTGTTTGAAGTAATTATGGAAAACTTTTAACGTTATGGACTTTAATGTTATGGAAATTTCATTATTGCATGCATAAGTTAACATTATTTGAAAGACCAGTTAGTTCACGTAATTATATAATAGATAAGAAATCCAAAACAGTTTTAGATAAAATTAAGAGAAAATATACGCAAGTTAATAGAGCTTCATTTATGGCATTCAGCCAATACTTCCAATTTGGAGTTATAGGCATTCTCAGCTATTCATAGTTTTTGTTTGTTACATTTTCTATCTGTATTTTTATTTATTTATTTATTTATTTTTCTTCCAAAGTATTATCCAAAGGTAACGGATTTAAAAAAATCTTCTTATTAATTTACACGTAAAGCGTTGTAGAGTTTAAAAGCTTATTATGAATTAATTTTAGCAAGTTTACTCTAATTATAAAACAATTACAATATATATTAGGAATTATTTATATGGAATGTTTTATAAATTTAAAAACTCCTTGAATATTTTTTCTTGGCTATTACATTAAAGAGCACTATATAATAGATAATACCTTATTAAATATATATTATTTCAGATTTTTTAAAGTTTCTCTAAGTAACAGTCCAAAGTAACAATGCAAATCTTTGTTGCATTGAGTAAAATGTTTTCAAAGCCACAAAACGTTAAGCACTTTGGTTGCAATGCTTTCAACGTTTATTTGTTTTAAAATTTGGATTACAAAACTTGCAGTTGTTATTTTAATGTATTTTTCTGTAATTTAAATTCAAAGATATCAATTAATAACGATTTCTTAAGTATTTGGAACATAAATTATTTAGAAAGAGTTTTGAAACCTTTAAAAAATATTATTTTGCTATTTCATTTTTTGTAATGATAGTACATCTAGAATTATCGCTGTATTTAAAAGATAAGGTTTTTTTTTTGGTCATCTAGTTTGAGCTTTCTACAAAACCGATTTTGACAATTATTATTTTTTAAATGACAGCTGTTTTTTGTAGATGTGCCCGCATTCGCTATTTTTTAATCCAATTTTTACATATTTATTGCAGTTTTATAAGTCCTTGATGAAAATTTTGGTAGCAATCGGATCACTTCCTCTGTTGTAGAAAAAAAATGGAACTACCATATGATTACAGATGCCATTTTCGCATTACAGTAAACCCTTTCAGGTCTGGTGTACTATTAATAGTACATGTCTTATAGTGGAGCCATGTATTTTAGTGGTATTTTGTTTTAAGAAATAATTTTGATACTATTTACATGTAGTACTGTTAGTATATGTCTTTGTTTTTACTATATGACTTTATCAACACTTAGGCATTTGGTAATAATAATTATTATTACTGTTTGTTTAATTCTATTTACGCCGTTTGCAATTCTTTTATTTTACACATACATTTCACTCTTTAAAGTTACTCTAAAGGTTACTTTACTAAATAATTATCTGTAATAAATCGAGGAAAAGTATTAGAAAGTTGTAATATAGTTTAAGTATTATTGTAATGCAATATTTCCTAAACATATCCAAAAATTCTTCCTTAGCCTACCGTCATATGAACATTTCATAAAGAGTACACAAAACAACAATATTCGTTATTCTTCAGAAAATGAAACTAATTACTTTACCTTCGTTAATGTTATTAACATAAAAGTAATTTTTACTAAAAATTGAAAAAAAAAAATATCGGGGCCGAAATGGTTAAAAGTAACTTTTTAAAAAGTTTTATACAGAAAATGATGTTACGATTTAAAATAAAGCATTGTTACTCATGAATCTGTTACAATTCAAAATTGTTTTCATTCGTCCGATACTGAGATTAAGACACTAATCTCAGAGGACTTTAGGATGAAAATGATGTCATAGTGAAAATGAAATGAATATTTCATTTGATAAAACTAAATACATTTCTGCAAATGTATTTAAAAGGAAATTTCGGCATTTCGTCGGCATTCAGATTCGTCCTCATGTGTGAGTATTTGCATGCAAAATTGTAACTAGCAAACGTGATATCAAGTTTAGGAGTATATTTCTTAATAATTCATTGCAAGTTAAATTTTTTTTAAAATAGTGAAATAGTGAATATGGATATGAAAATTATGCATTCAAATTTGGCTACGGTGAAATAAATGTTATTTTTAAATTTTCTTGAAAACAAAAAATATACTTTTGTAACAATGGCGCGATTTTCGTTGAATTTCAATTACGTGATATCAGAGATTAAAGCCTCAATTATTAACTTCAAATTTTCATTATTTTAATTGTATGTTGATGATTACGCATAAGAAAAAAGTTTAATTTTTCAGAAATTTGAAAAAAATTAAAAATAAATTTAGTCCTTCACGACACGATTTTTTCTATTTTTATGAAACAAATTATTTAAATTCTATGTATCGGTCTAATAATGTAAAAAGTAGCAAAAAATTAACTTTAAAATTTTTAGCTAAATTTTGATATTTTCTGGCGTGTATCCTATACAGTTAGAGTTTTAAAATATTGTAATGTTATATTTCGCAACTAAATGGGCTTAAATTAATTAATTTTGTCTGTTTAACCCTCTGCAACTTTCTTTGTATTAAAATTTTTAAGAATTCAGTAAATGTAATAAAATTAAATTTTAGCTTAGCAGCTTGGTCGACTTTTTTTTCTGTTTCCGAAGAACAAATTCTATTTCTTGACAAATGCAGTCATCTGACAAGGACAAATTAAGTGTCATTTATATTCTTTGGATTGGTCTTGATCAGTTACAACTATCATGTTGGCCAAAATTCATGACACTATAGTGTGTCTATTTATGTGCCAGATGTGGCACAAGGTGCTGTGAGGTGTTAAACTTTAGTTAAAAATAAATTTTGTTTAAAAGTTAGGCTAGCCGACATAACATTGGTTAATTATTGTAAATATTTTCTTAATTTTTTTTTAATTTATCTAATTAGTTCTAGTAAACATTTTCATTTGTTGAATTCGACGAGTTTCGACTCTTTGGATATAATTACCAAATTATATTCATAATTACGTGCGTTCGTAATTATGTAAATAAGTAGCACCTGAAGTCGGCATTCAGTCCGTCCGTCTGTCCACATATAACAGAGAAAAAACTATACTGTTGCATAATTTTGTCGAGTCATTTTAAATTTTATGAAAATCGGATGTATAGTTTAAATACAATGACAACAATAAAAAGTATTCCATTACATTTCGCCAATTAAAATAAAATAGTTTCAAGTGTATTATAATGGTGTTACATCCTTTCGACCATAATAAAATAGATATGCATCTGTGAAGTATGCATTAAAATATAAATTATGTACAACCTGCGGTGCAAAGAAGATTTTTTATCAATTTACAGAGCTATATAAAAGAATTCCATTACATAATGGAACAGGGGGAAGCATTGTTTGGGACGCGATTTAATAATATTTCACATTTTATGAAATTAATATACGTTATTGAGGTTTATCACAAATTATTTCCTTTATATTGAATACAAAAATGAACAATGTTAAAAAGCGCCAAATATTGTATGTAAACAACAGACCGGTATCGGTAGCATTTAGCGTACCGTCGCCAGTACTCCGGTCTGCTGTTTATATACAATATTTGGTGCTTTTTAACGTTGTTCATTTTTGTATTCCATTGTATTGCACCAAGCTCTATCTCAATATTAATTATTTCCTGTATAATAGGGAGCAGATAGTATTTACAGGGATACACAAAATATATCGGATACTATACTGTATCCGAAATGCTGTGTACTATTACACCAAGATCTAAATAATTTAAAATTTCTCTATAGTACCAACGCACCACTTTTGCTATACTTTTGCAATTTCCAACTTGTTCTCTTTTGAAATCATATTTTTCTCTATAATTATGATAAACAACAGTACAAAATGTTTTAAATTGTTTTAAAGATAAAAAGAGATTACGAATATATGTTAATAGTTGTTAATAATTTTTATTTATTAAGACTAGCAACTTTACATAAATAAGTATAAGTTAGAAAAGGAATTTAATCAAGTTACAGCTATAAGAGTAAAATATAAAGCAAGAGAACAGAATTTTTGTTACGGCGTCGAGCCAATGCATTCGAACTGAAGTAATGGACCATTCACAGCATTTTTTGCTATTTGTTCATTTATTTGTGAATTTTTTTAATGTTTTGAAACATTCGTTGATGATGACGTTTTAAAAAAATCATTACATTTATTTTGGCTCAAATCACTGGAAAGCCGAGAAAAGCTGACACTTAACATAAAAGCTTATTGGCTTTAATAAGTTTACTCTAAATATAAAATTAATTTATACGGTTAAGAAATTTTATATTTTCTTCTTTGTTTAAAGAACAGGCTTTGCGTTAATAAAGTTTATTTTTTTAATAATTTGAAAAATTTAATTTAATTTTTTGTTTTAAAAGTTAGACAAGTCAATATAACATAGGTTAATTATCGTAATTATATAATTATGTCGTAATTATTTAGTAATAATCATTATTACCGTAATGATATAATTAAGGTCATTATATAATTACTATATTATTTTAATAATTATCTTTTCAAAACGTATTTTTCTGCATAATTATGATAAACAAAAATGCAAAATGATTTTAATTATTTAAAAGACAGAAAAAAGATTTCGAATTGATAATAATAATTTTTATTAATAAAGACAAGCAAATTTTCCTAAATAAGAATATGCTAGATAAAGAATTGGATGAATTTACAATTATAAGAATAAAATTAAAGCACGAGAATAGAATTTTTATTATGACGCTGAGCTAATTCATTCGATCTAAAGCAATGGACCATTCAGAGCAATTCTGCAATTTATTTATTTATTTGTTAAGTACTTTTTTGTATTCTAAAATATTTGTCAATGATGACGTTTTTAGAAAATCATTATATTTATTTCAGCTTAAATCACTGACGAGCTGAAAAAAGTTGACGTTTAACTCAAAAACGTATTGTCTATTAATTTTAATAATTCCACTCTAAATTTAAAATTATTTAAAATTACATGCTAGATAAGGAATTTAATAAAGTTACAGCATTAAGAATAAACTATATAGCAAGAGAATAGAATCTTTATTATGGCGTCGAGCCAATTCATTCGAATTGAAGCAGTGGGCCATTCAAAGTATTTCTGCTATTTATTTATTTGTTTGTCAAATATTTTTTTATGTTCTAAAATATGTGTCGATGATGACGTTTTTAAAAAATCATTACATTTATTTCGGCTTAAATCACTGGCAATCTGAGAAAAGTTAATGCTCAACTTAAAAGCTTATTGGCTATTAATTTTAATAAGTTTACTCTAAATATTAAGTTAATTTATATGGTTAAGAAATTTTTTTTGGCCATTTCTTTTTAAGTACAGTTTGGCGTTAATAAAGTTTAATTTTTTTTTATAATTTGAAAAAATGAATTTAAACTTTAGTAAAAATAATTTTTGTTTTAAAAGTTAGACTAGCCAATATATCATTGGTTAATTATCGTAAGTATATAACTATAGTAATTGTATAATTACTAAGTTGTCTTCATAATTCTTTTTCCAAATCATATTTTTACTTAATTGTGATAAAAAAAATGCAAAATGATTTTAATTCTTTGAGAGCTAAAACGATATTTCGAATTCATGTTAATATTTTTTATTTATAAAGACCAGCAACTTTTCCTAAATAAGTATATGCTAGATAAGGAATTGAATGAAGTTACAGAATAAAATATAAAGCAAGAGAATAGAATTTTTATTATGGCGCTGAGACATTTCATTCGAACTAAAACAATGGACCATTCAGAGCAAGTTTGCAATTTATTTATTTATTTGTTAAATGATTTTCATGTTCTAAAATATTTGTCAATGATGACGTTTTTAGAAAATCACTATTTTTTATTTCGACTCAAATCACTGGCGAGTTGAAAAAAGTTTAATTTAAAAGCTTATTGGCTATCAATTTTAATAAGTTTATTGTAAATATAAAATTATTATAAATTATATGCTAGATTAGAAATTTCATCAAGTTACAGCATTAAGAATAAAATATATAACAAGATACTAAAATTTTGATTAAGATATTGAGCCAATTCACTGGAAATGAAGTAATGGACCATTCACAGCATTTCTGCTATTTATTTATTTATTTGTCAAAGATTTTTTTCATGACATAAAATATTCGTTGATGATGATGTTTTTAAAAAATCATTACATTTATTTCGGCTCAAATCACTTGCAAGCCGAGAAAAGTTGACGCCGAACTTAAAAGCTTATTGGATATTAATTTTAACAAGTTTACTCTGAATATAAAATTAATTTATGCGGATAAGAAACTTTATTTATCTTAGCTATTTCTTTTAAAGAACAGACTTTGCATTAATAAAGTTTAACTTTTTAATAATTTGAAAAAAGAAAACAATTAGATTTCTTTTATTAATTAGAATTAGAGATTTTAATTACTATAAAAAATGAAATAAATTCTATGTAAGGTGAGTGGTAACTCATCAAATTAAGGTGTATGTATGGCAAATTCGCGAAAGACATTCACAATACTAACTGGACATAACAATTAACACTTCTAACTAAAATCGTTTTTGATTATACTGTGAATGTGTTGCGAATGCGTAATTTTTACAGAAATGCAAGTTATTGATATTAATTGGCAAAATTAATCAATTCACTCAATAATCTCCTGCAACCTTTTTTTTTTTTTTATAAAACAAACTGTTTCTTATTTTCTTTTAAAAATTGTGTAATTTTAAAGACAGCATGTAGAAAGTGTTTTGGAAGTATTTTACATGTGTTGTTTTATAGTGTTCTAAATTGTTTGGCATTTAGAATGCGTTGTTAATTTGGTGACATAGTATTATGCAGCACAACATTATTGTAAGAAAATATTTTTATCAACACTATTTACAGCGCTGTTTGAACACAATTAATAGAACTAAATATGTTCTATAAATTGAACAAATTTCTAGATAGAAACACTTTAGTAACATATTAAGAACACATTTATAGATCGAAACACTTTTGGAACACATTAAGAGCACAACCATATCACAAAAAACTGTTTGCCTAGAAATATTTTAATTGACTACAACACATTAGCATGTTGCAAATTTGGTAACAAAAAGTGTTTTAAAATGTGGTTATTTTTGTTTATTGAAAATTTGCAGCGTGTGTAAAAATGCTTTAAGCACAAAAATAATTTAAAAAAAATTCTATCTAACAAACACAGATATTGAATTTTCCAAAACCTCTTTATTTAATCAACATTCTAAATTTTCGTAAAAACTGAGAATGGAGTTAACAAATCTTACTAAATACTAAAAGAAGAAGTAAAAAGCCCCGCTGTGGTATAAATAAGAGAAATGGGAAAAATAAATCCAAACCAAAGCTAAGCATCCCGCAATACCTATCTCAGTACTAGAAACAAATCCATCAAAAGCCCTAGAAGGAAAATCACTCTTTTTCCAGCAGTCTTGGCAGTTACGGACGACAAGAAGAAATAGCAATTGTAAATGCCTTTTTTCGCGTTTCACTTGGATAATTCTCCATGGAAGAGAGTGGGATATACTTCTAATATTATTATAATATTTAAAAACAGCTTTTGTAGTTGTATGTTAAAAAAGAGAACCCTGTGTATTGTTGATATAGAAGTAAATTAAGAAATACAAATTCACAATTAAAATATAGAATTATTTCACTGTAAAATGTAAATGAATTTATTTTTTTTCTTTACTTCCTTGTAGTCTATAATATATATGTATGATATGTCATAAATGATTCATCTTTTGTTTTTTTATATCTAATTTTCAAGTAGCTTTATATTTTTTTCACTACTGTACATATTATTTTTAAACTGTATTTTAGATATTCAATTTTCGAATCTAATACTGAGAAAGGTTTCTAATGAAAATGCATCAAATATTGATTATTTTAAAGAAAACAAACAAGTAAATTGTGTAAGGTACCCTGGGGTAATAACGCCAGGCGGGGTAATAACGCCAAGTGCTTATATTTTGCATAATAATGAAATAATCAGGAAAATGACACCCATGTGCTCTGCGCAGAAGGGATTTGAGTCATATAAATCGCAAAAAACAGTTTCAAGTTAATTTGTTTCATTTTTAGATATTATTGTTTTTACAAGCAACTAAAATTAACGCTTGATCTAAAATTTGCGAGACAAGGTTTTTGATGTGAAGACTATATTTTTTTATCCGGAAATACTTTTTTTATTACATAAATTTGTAGTGTATTTCATGTACTTTCAAATTGTTGTAGAAGATTTTGGATATCTTCTCGAGATAATTTGTAGTTTAGGATTTACTGCGCAATAAGTATCCCGGGGTAATAACGCCAGGGATTGGCGTTATTACCCCGGTTGATTCCCAACAGTGGCCAATCTATACCCGAAGGGGGTTTATATATTAATATGGGACAGCATTATCATCATTGTTGAAATGGTAAGATTAAGGGGGGGGGGTGCCCAATACTTAAAAATAATCTCTCTATTTTATTTTTTATTATATTGTTATTATTTTTTTTACTAATGCAAAAAATAATTTTTAACTCTTGTAAATAAAACTATATCAAAATGTTTTCGAGATTCAAATTCGAACTCAGGTCTTCAGAAATTCAAAATCAGGTTTCTATTAAATTTCCACTGGATTGTTCAACTGAGTTCGAAATTTTAACTGTCCGCTTTCTCAGCGTTCGGTTTTTCAAAACTTTATAAATTTAACCTTTAACTGATGTGACAGAAATTGTAATGTATGAATGTGATGCGGTTTGTGAGACCGCAAAATTGAAAGATGAATAAAAGGCGGGAATAACTCATAGGGTTGTGTCTTTGTACTAAACTTTTTAAACAAGGGTATTATACTTAATATTCACCTATTTAATCTCTGGTGGTAGTACTAAAATTGCAAATGAGACAAAATGTAGTCGGACCTTCCAATTTTATATCTTTCCGCTAAAAAATGAATTTGTAAATGTGTCAAATGTTTTGTGCTTGTTGAGAAGAGCAGTTAAACACAGCCTTAATTGGGAGTGAGAAGAACTTGAATATAGTTTATATATCTGCAAGATAACAAATGCAGGCCAAATCGAACTATACTAAATAGGTATGAATCATGGAGAGTTTTCTTTTATTTGGTGAAGATTTCATACTTCCATCATGATTCATTGATTTCATGTGATCAGTCAAAAGCGCCTCTACCATGACATTATGCGCACATTATTCGCTACCTTTTTCCGATTTGCTCACTCTTCCTAAAAACTTTCCTTATATTTAAAAACTTCAGACATCAATATACCGGGTGATCCAAAAGTCAGGACGAATTAGTTAAAAGTGAATAATTCGAAAACGAATCAAGATAAAAAGATACGGTTTGCAAAAAACGGATGCAAAAGAAAGTGGAATTTGTGTGGCAACAAAGAAAATAGTTCTGTGGACGACCTACAGATGACCTTTATAGTGTTTTATTGCACCAAAAGATGATTTACAAATGAAAAAATGTTGACAACTTAGAAGTCACCTTAATTACCTTTAATCAGTACTGTAATAAAAGTTCAATATGATGTCCATAAATCATAAGTACATCTGTGAGACGAGGTACCACACCGTTCATAGCATTTAGTAGAATTTCTTGTATTATGGGAGACAGATTTTGGCGGATGGCATCTTTCAGTGCTGCTGGTAATGCCAGTTGGTCTCGGTACATTTTTGACTTCAAGAATCTCCTCAGCTAAAAATCACAGAGTGTGAAATCCGTGTGTGTGACTTCCTCATAAAAAATAAATAAATAAAAAAATAAATAAATAAATGGACCAATTATGAAATACGCGGTGAAGCCACACCAGACTGTCAATTTTGCATAGTGCAAGGGTACTTCAACAAATTCCAACAGAACTATTTTTTTTTTTTCGTTGCCACACAAAACCCGGTTTCTCTCCCATCCGTTTGGTGTAAAAAGTACATTTGTAGATTGATTTGTTTTCAAATTATTCATTTTTAAAGTTCGTCTTGACTTTTGAACCGCCCGGTATATTTGATATTTAAAGAAGAATTTTTAAAAGCAAAGTTTCTTATGCTGTCACTGAATTTCATATATGTTTCCTAATAGTTTTGTTGCGCATTAATTATTTTTCACAATCTGAAGTACACGGTTTTCAGATTTTAAATGAATAAATAAATTGAAGTAGCTTTCGGATTTTACCAATTCACCAGTAAGTATTTTCATGTTCAACAAACACATTTTATTGACAAGCATGATAAATTAGCAGCATTAGCATCAAGATGAAAATTAATATCATTTCGTTACTTTTACTTGTTTATCCGATTATTTGCTATCGAAAATCTCTCATAAAGAAAATAAAAAAGAAATTTCAAATTAAAAAGAGACACTTCAGCTATTAAATGCAAAATAATAATAATAATAATAATAATAATAATAATAATAATAATAATAATAATAATAATAATAATATAAATAAATAAATAGATAAATAAATAAAAAATAAAAATTAAAATTAAATTTCGGAAAGTAAATGAAATATTTCATGCTAAAAAGAAACAATAAAAATAAGGAATGCTATCATATGTTTAACATTAGTTTATGAGTGTTTTTACGTTATGTTTGTATCGTTGAAATTAAGCATTTATGAAAGAACGTTTAAGCTCAGAACCATTTTAAATTTGACAGAATTTATTTGATAAAAAATTTAATAATAGTAAAGCTTAAATAAAGTAAAATTATGAAAAGATTAGAAAAAAATTGAAAAAACATTTTTTGAGTTTATAAAGTTATGAACTCATAAAAATATCTAAATCTGAAATTATATATTCATTATATCTGAATGGTTTAATTAGAGGACTATATTTTGACTTGAAAAAATATCAAAATTATAATCCCCAGAAGATAAAACAAAGGACTATTTTAACAGTATAAATCAAAATTAAAAAAAAAGTCTAGAATTGCAAGATTTTAAATTTCGTTTAAAATTTTTATTAAATTCCGGAACTAAAATTCGATGAAAACTGAAACAGGTTAATCAATCTAACACAGAAAGAAAAACGTGGACTTTGTGAGAAAAATGGAGAAATAGGAAAAATAAATTCGAAACCACTCTGTGAAATACTTATTCCGAATAAAGGGTTCTCGTTCTCTTCTTGAAGCCAATCCATCAAAGTTTTCAAAGAAAAATCATTTTTTGGGGGCAATTGTCGGCGTTGGGTAAGGCCTTCAGAAACCACAACTGAAAAATACCATTTTTTATTAGAATGTTTTTCAGAATGTTTGAAGGTACATGAACATAAAACGGCTAAAATTTTTGTGCTTTTAATTATTGATCTAAAAAAATAAACAAAAAATTTATCGTGTTATAAAGATTATGGACCTAAAATATTATGTTTGCTGGAAGGTTTTAAAATCATATATTTCAAGCACTGTCGGTGTGTACATATATATATAGATACTTTATTTTATTTTACTTTGCTTTACTTTTTTTTTTTTTTTTACTTTTTTGAGATTTTTTTAATGTTTTGGTACATTTTTCTAAAACTCTAGTATAATTAAACAGTTTAAACTCTCCAAAATTGTGCAAATAACTTGTTTCTATAAAAATAATTGTGAATGAAATGTTTTAGAATTCATTTTGACATGAGAAAATATTCATCAGTATAATTCACAGAACATAAAATAAAAGACATAACACTATAATTAAGAAATGAAAGAAATTAATTTCTAACATTTCAAGTTTTTAAATTTCGTTTAAAATTGTTATTGAATTTCGAAAATAAAATTCGCTGAAAATTGAAACAGGTTAATCAATCCAACACAGAAGAAAAACGTGGACCATGTGAGAAAAATGAAGAAATAGGAAAAATAAATTCGAAACTCTTTCGTAAAATATTTATTCTCAATAAAGGGTTCCTGTTCTCTTCTTGAAGCCAATCCATCAAAGCTTTGAAAGAAAAATCATTCTTTTTATAGTAGTTGTCTCTGATGAGTAAAGCGTTAAGAAACCACAATTTAAAAAATACAATTTTAGTAGAAATTTACAATTTTGTTCAGAATGTTTAAGGAACATAAAATTGCTCAGATTATTCAGTTTTTAGTGATTATGGACCTAAAAGTTTTATTTTATATTGTAAAGACTTGGTTTTACAATATAAATTAAAAAATAATAATAACAGTTTAAATCCCCCCCCTCTCAAAAAAGAAAGGAAAAAGAAAGAAAGAAAAACTATTCCTAGATCCCCCACACTCAGTCATGCTTCAAAACAGAGATAAGTTAATCAATCTCAGTCAGGACTGTGTTAACATTGTGACAGTTAACATTCTGAGCGAGCGAAAAGATAGAAAAACAATAATTCAAGCGATAAGTTTCGATTTAAAAAATATGATTAAAAATTTAAAAAGAAAAAAACCATAAAGTATTAGCAAATAAAAAAAAAGTTTTAATCAAATTGAAATTAAAAGGATTTTTCTTTAATCTTTCGACGGTGTAAAAATTGAAATTGTTCAATATATAAAAATAGAAAAAAAAAAATACAATGAAAGTAACATTTATTGGCCCGGTTTTGAAACAGTGAATATGTAACGTCAAAATTTTTGTCTTTGTTTTACAATTTACATTAAAATAATAATAGCAATTTAAAATGTCCACGTTAAAAAAAAAAAAAAAAAAAAAAAAAAAAAAAAAAAAAAATGGATCCCATGCTCAGTTATTCTTCGAAACCGAAACAAGTTAATCAATCTCAGCCTGTACTTAGAACGAAGACAGAGAAAAAATAAATCAAGCGACAGACATCTTTTTTTTAAAATTACGATTGAAAATTATTTTAAAAACCATAAAGTATCAGCAAATTGAAGACATATTTTAACTAAATTGCATTTAAAAGGAATTTTTTAAACCTTTCAACAGTGTAACAATAGAAATTATGCAATATTTCGATGTAGAAAAAAAATTGCAATGAAAATAACATTTATTGGCCAACTATTGCCACCAACTATATCTCACGAACATGCCTTCTCTTTACAATATAAGTTTTAAAAATAACAATTTAAACTTTACGCATAAAAAGAAAAGTTATCTGATTTCACACTCAGCCATTCTTTGAAATTAAAAGAAGTTAATTTCGGCCAGGACTTAGAACAGCTAACATTGTAGAAAGTCGAAAAAAAATAATCCAAGCGATAGAAATCGGTCTAAAGAAATATGACGGGAAAAATATATATATATTTATGTATCAGCAAATTTAGGACAGTTTTTAAGAAAATTGTATTCAAAAGCAATTTGCCGATGTAATAAGTGAAATTGTGTTTTATTTAGAAATAAATTAAAATTAAAGCCAATTTTATTGGAAATGTGTTGCTAGAGTCAATATGTGACGACAGCGGTACTCATAGACATGCTTTTGTGTTATAAAATAGATTATAAGAAGCTGAAAGTAAATAATAGTATTAATTCTGTCAGTTTAAATTTTTCGCTTGCACAAACATACCCACAATATAATATTCAATCCCACATTCAACAATTCTTCGAAACCAAAATAAGCTAATCAATTAAGCCAAGAGCCGAATGCACAAAAACCTAAGGTATCGAGCACAAGATATTTTACGGAAGAGTAATAATAGGGGGATCTAATTATCCATATCTGCTGGAAATGAAGTTGTGCATAAGATAAAAATTAATGCCACTAGTGGTTTACTCGAAGGTTTACCACTGTGTTTGCCGAACAATCATTTCATACCTTTGATTGTACGGCAGACGCAATGACAAACCTAGGAGTAAATCACTAGTGGTATTAATTTTTGGCTTATTCACCACTTCATTTCCGGCAGACATGGATCATTAGATTCCCCTAATATTGCTCTTCCATAAAATGAAAGTTTTTTTTCCTTTGTGCTCGATACCTCAGTTTTTTGTGCTATCGGCTCTTGGACTCAATCTCAATCAGGAATTAGAACATTCAACATCGTGGGACAACGAAGGAATAGAAAAATATTGTTATTACCATATTGTAAAAATATTCTCAATAAAGCAGAGTTTCCATTTTCTTCAAGAAACAAACCAATCAATACCTTTAAAATAAAATTATTCATCTCTATGGATAGAAGTTTAGAAACTAGAATTGTTATTGTATTCTTTTAAAATTTTTCTGAAAAAAATTATGACACGAACGGTTACCGTTTATCTGAGTGCTATATATGTGAATTTTAATAGTTATAGAGCCTATAAAAGATAAGAATCAGCGCAATATAAAAAATCTTTTTGCATATGGTAGAAATAATTTCATTATCTATTGTACATTTTTTCCAATATAGCGCTACTGTTCTCTTCTAGAAACAAATCTGTTCGATACATTGAAAAGTAATACAGTATAATCTCGCTAATTCAGACCCGTTAATCCGGATCGGTTTGTTCATTTTTTTTCAAGTATGAGAAGCGATTGGATAATTTCCATACCATTAATTTGTTTCATCGTAGTATTCTGAATAAAAAAAATCTTTTTCTGAAATCTTCTTCTGAAGAATACCTTAAGCTTTTTTACTAATTATAAACTCTTTGATGTTATTTTTTAAAGAAACAACAATGTATCACTAAGTTTGGCAATTCCAATTTTCGAAATTTTCTATTTAAACCACTTAGAAATGTCATAAAAAATCACAGCACAATAAATTTTTACTTAGAGCATTGCAATAAAGCAAAGTAAAATAGTCGCTATAACACCCATTGTCTGATAAAGATTGCTTTCCGTCCTTTGTCAGCCCATAGGTCTGTTTTCTAGTTTATATGACAAAACGTTTCTACAATATCACTTGCAGAAAATTATTTATATTTATAAAGTGTGACCGTGCGGCTAGCAAAAGGTATAGAAGACTAGCAGATCAGAAAATTACAAACATTTTTATTACAAAGTAAACATTTTTACTGTTTGTAAACATTCTGTAAGTTTAACATAAAGATTATTTTCTGTAAGTAAGTTTTATTTTACTTCATTTTTATGGCAATCGTTTCAAGTGGGTAGATCTAAGAAACTGTAACTGATAAAATATTATTTTTAAGTTTTTCCAAAATAGATAAAAAAAAAAAAAAAAAAAAAAAAACATGAAACGCAATGTTTTAAATTGACGGTATATTATTTATATGAATTATAACAGAGATAAAACTTAAATAACATAAAAATTGAAAAAAAAATAGCACTTTCCAAGAAAATTGAAAAGAGTTAGTGCATTCGGTTTGTCTGTCCATTTTTGTTAAAATAAATCATCTATAGCAATTTTTATTATTTTACAAGGACACACAAAAGAAATCGGTTAGAGTACTGTCTTTGCGTAATAATTCCTGGAGAGTATATTTAAAAATTTGGCATGCGTTTTAAAATTTAATTAGTTTTTTGCATATTACTCTTCGTATATAAATTCTATGCCTCATATACAGGGCTGTACAAAACCAATAGTATTTTATATCATATCGATTTACGGCCGTCTTTCCATAATTTACGCAATTTTTTAACCAATATTTACCACGTTACCATCAAACGATACCATATAGATTACCTACAACTGGATAAAACTGTTAAATTTCAAGACCAGTATTTAAGTACGGAAGTGTCTGCTATCTAAATGTCTGAACAAGTAACAATTTTGGATTCTAACAACGAATTTGGTACATTAGAATTTAATGTCAAATTCGAAAAAATGGCCTACAGACCAATATTAACCAGTTATAATCATCAATAATAAACTACAGGCATTTCATTTGTGGGAAGACAAACCAATCAGAAAATATCTTTAGCTCAATTTTCCTAGGAATAAATGAATGAATTCATGTTTTTATTAGCTCTTTCCAACAAAGTTGATAAGTGCTTATGGATTCGGTTTGTCTGGCCGTCTATCCGTCGGCCCATCTGTCAGTCTATCCGTCTGTCCGTCTGTCCGCACTCTAACACCTGTAAATATACTCGAAACTCACTGAAAATTTTATATGTTATAGACGTTTACCCTAGCACGAATTCTATCGAAAATGAAGTTTCTACCATGATTAGTTTATTTACAGGGAGAGTCACAAATTTTCCATTACATTATGGCCTGTGGGGAAAAATCGTTTAAAATTCTTTAAAGATGTTACACCCTATCAAACATATTAAAATTTACATAAATTTAAGAGGTGCACTAAAATATACTTTCTATAAAATATGCAGTGAAAATATAGCATTATTCCTTTACAGGGCAACACAAAAGAATTCCATTGGACAATGATAAAGGGGCCAATAGTGTGCGACATTTTAAAAATATGTATAACAAAATTGATATATGTCACTGAGCTTAATATAAATTATACGTTACTGTCTTGCATAATATGAAGTACATTGCATTTACAGGGACACACAAAAGATTTCAAATCGAATATTCCTTCCGACGGACTGTATATGTTTCCGATGATGGCTGATGGATGGGTGTAATACATTTTAATCATGATATACGCATTTAAGTTTCACTAAATCTTTGTACATTATAAGGATGTGTATAAATGTTATAGCTGAGATACAGGGCTATCCAAAGGAACTCGCAAACATTACTGAGTATGAGCGTCAATTACTTAAAAGTGGTTTTTAAATAAGGCATACATTTTTACGCTGAACTCCATTCAATTACAAAGAAATGTTTGCAGAATATAGATAAAATGATATACAGGGTCACGCAAAGAATTGTGTACATGGACATCTATGAATGATAATTTATAACAATGTGATTTCACTTGTTTTAAGAGTTTTAGCTTAAAAAGAATTTTAGCTTCTTACTGACGTGTAATAAAGGGACAAGGTAAACTACACGGCTGAACAAAAGTTTTCAAGTATGTTTCCCATTTATTATTACAAATTGCTCAAAAATAAATTTTAAGCTTTTTTCTTGCTAAACTAAATTTTCGCATTTTATAATATGTATATCAACAGACAGATCAAATACAGGGCTGTACAAAAGTATTGGAATACATATATGGCTACATATCCTTATTTCCCTAATTAACGAAGTTTTTTTTTTATAGATTTCATGAAGTGTTTGAAAGTGCTTCATAATCTATGCTTAACGCATGATTTTTCTTACTTGTTAAATTAACTATGCATTTTTATGCTGATTTATATTTAGCATACTAAAAGATTTTTACTTAATATAGATAAAACGATTTACAGGACCACGCAAAAAATTAGATATATGACCGTCAAAGGATGATAAGTGTGATTTTACTAGTTTTAAGAGTATTTTAGTCTGAATTAAATTTAAGCTAAATAGTAGTGTGAATGTAAAGATAGCAGATAAAATACAGGAATGTAGAAATGTATTCAAGTAAATGTACATTCACAAATTGCTGAAGAGAAATTTCAATTTATTGCTCGTTTGCTTGCTAAACTAGATTTTCGTGTCACACTCTCAAAAAAACTTCCGTCTTTTCACAGAAAATGCACTGGCAGCACTGCTGCCAGGAATTGTCTGTATATTGACGATTTTCTGTTTATTTTTTTCTCTGTCAAAAGAGGAAAGATATTCGTCACTTGAAAAAAGTTTGGAAAAAATCAATGCGGAAGAGGCGGGGATCGAACCAAGGACCCCAGGATTACCAGACCAACGCTAATCCACGGCGCTACGGCTGCTCATGATGATTGTGCGTTAAAATAGAACTCTTTATTTCATATGGTGTGGGTTGGTGTATTTCGTTAAAAAGCTTTTAATTATGCAGTTAATCTCGGAAAGATTTCATCTTTAATGAAACTGTGGCTGGGTTTTTTTTACGTTTAGTATTAATATAGTATAAAAATGTGAATTTTAAATATATTACGTAGAATGTTAGAGAAAAAACATGGATGTTCTATTTGTGAGAATTTTTGAACGAATAAAGAAAGTAATTGTTATTTATTTTTAAATTCGAAAACATTTTTGTCTTTTAAAACTAAATTAGACATTTTAATCAATAGAATATTTTTGTTTTTCATTTTAAAAATAAATTCGAACTTATTACTAACAGACCCAATGCGCATGCGTGCTGGATAGAAACGGAAACTTTTCCTCATTTTTCGACGCTCGGAATGAACTCACAGAACAAATACGTTTTCTGGGAGAACAGAAATTATTTGTGAAAAAATAACGATAACTTAGTGTATATTGACGAATTTTTCTGACAGTGCATATCTAACTAAAATAGCAACTGTAGATCTTTTTTTTATTTCGATTCTATCAGTTTTTTACAAAATTTTCATATAAATGATAAATTACTCTAAGAAATAAATGATATATAAATAGAATGTACACATATATTTCTTACTTCTTACTTACAGATGTTTTACGAGAACTCATTCCAATTTTAGTGAGCAGATTATTTAAATTTTATATAATCTCTTAAAAAAAAGAAGTGATATCTATTAAAAAACACCTTACAAAAGTAAAAAAAAAAACAAGCAAGAAAAAAAAAGGATGAAAGTTGTGTCTAAAAAATAGTCTGATATCAAATTTCCAAGCTTATATTATGGTAATTATTTAACATTTTCCATTAAAAAATTACTATTTCTAAGTCAATGCTTTTGAATATGTTGATAGAAATCTTTCTCTCGTGTACTAAATACATCGTAAACGTGTTTTGAAAAAAAAATCAAATGTTTTAAAGTTATGCATGATGGGCTTGGCGGCCATCTTTTCATATTTTACTCAAATTTCCAAGCACCAAGTTTGTAAAGGAAAGCGTAGTAAGTTTACATTAAGTACAATTTAGAACTTCTGATTTCAACTATAGACAAATATATTTAACACGTTACCACAGCGATCTGTTTATAGATTATCCACAACTAAACAAAACTTTTTAATTTCAACACCAGCATTTTAGTACGTAAATGTCTGCTTAAGTAACAAATTTGAGTATTAAATTTTAACTATAGATTTGGGTACATAGGAATTAGTGTATAATATGGAAAAATGGCCGCCAAGCTTTTAAAACATTTATATTTTCAAAACACACTTACGATGCATTTAGAACAAGGGAAAAGGATTTGTATCAACATATGCAATGACTTAGAAATAGTAATTTTTTTAATGGAAAATATTAAATAATTACCATAATATAAGCTTGGAAATTTGATATCAGACCATTTTTTAGGCACAACTTTCATCCTTTTTTTTTTCTTGCTTGGCTTTTTTTTTTTTTTTTTTTTTTTTTTTTTTTACTTTTGAAAAGTGTTTTTTTTTTTTTTAGATATATATTACATGGAGTGAAAATGTCCCAGGACTCGTCACTAGATGGCAGTAAGAAAACGGTTTTTTTTTCATTTTTAGTCCCGAGATTTTTCATCTCATGTAGTATATATATATATATAGTTGATAAACATTTAAGATGAGTAATAATGCTAAAGGGGTATATAAAGGCTTTTTATAAAGTTGTGCTAGAAAAATTTTCAAATTCTCAAAATATATTTGAACATTATTTAGCTAGAAAAATACCGGCTGGATTTTGACATGAAGAAAGGTTGAACCATGAAAAACATAAATCACAAAATATAGAAAAAAAAAAAAAAAAAAAAAACTTTTTAAACACTATCAAATTTCAACGCTGCATTATGTGCATACGCATATTACTTTTACGGTAGAGAAATGTTATTGAATTTCGTTTCCAGATCTGTTTGAAAACCGATGTAAATTAATCACAATCAGAAAAAATGAAGTCTATTTTGTAAATGAAGCAATAGATGGAAAAAAAGTAACCACATTGTATATTACTTAGTTCCAATAAAAGGTAACTATTTCCTTCTTAAGGAAAATACGTCAAATTTTGAAAAGAATTTTTTTTTTTAATAGAAAGTCTTGCGTTTGAATAAACGTTAAGAAACAACGAATAGAAATATATATTTTTTCCCTTGAATAGGGGGAACTGGGGCACATTGATACAGCTTTTTTCTAATAATTTTTTCGATGTTCACAAAGCAGATATTTCAAGTTTTTTTTTTTCCATGTGATGTCAGCAAAACTTGTGTAGTGTGATATAAAATATTCAATCGTTGTTTCATATATCATTTTTGCATGTAATTTTAAAAATATAAAAAAAAAGCCATTTGTATCAATGTGCTTCATCGCCGGGGCAGATTGATACAGCTTATTGGGCACTTTGATACGTCTGTGGAAAATGGAGATAAAATAACACCAATGCATATTTTTCATAGTAAAATAATTACCAAACCATTTTATATGTATTTATAGAAATTTAAATCTCCCATAATTTATTTTAAGTAATATTAAAGCAATCAAAATGAAATATATAATGACCTGATGTTCTGGCTGTTCCTTGTCTGATTGTTGGCTGTGGTAACTTTGTCATATCTGGCACTTCAACCCCAGCATTATCTTTTTTCTTAGAAACGATGAAATAATTACCAGGTTTTCTGTTTATGAATTGGTTTATGGACCAAAAATAAAGGATAATTATATTTAAAAGTCTGTTTATAACATAATTATCCTGTACTGTTCTGCAGCCTGTTTCTCTTACTTAACATTTCTCATGTCGAAAATACTTTTTTCTCTGGAGAATCGATATAAATTTGAGATTTTCCAGGCTGCCGTCCTTTTCATTTGTTTGTTTTACGAGCACTAGATGTTGGGTAAGTTTGTATGTCTTCTGTTTTCAAAAATACTATGAAATGTTCTAATATAAAGAAATTAGAGCTATTTCACTTCAATAAATACTAATATTAGAAATTTTTGGCAAAAAATGGTTGGATTAAGGAGTGTATGGTAAAAAATAATAAAAGGTAGTGGGAAAATGAACTACACAATTAGAATTACATAAATAGTTCTAGAAATCAAAGTTTCCTAGAAAAAGTTTAGTAACGTTACAGTTTTTTTTTTTTTTTTACAGTTTGAAAGAAAAAGCTTTCTTATTCTGGAATTCTGGAAACTGAGTGTGGACGTTAAAAACCACAACTGGAAATATACATACTTTTTCGTAGAATAGAATTTTATATTAACAAATTTAAGGTCAGAATAATTTTATTACATCGGAATATTTTTCCTACCCAATATAACAAAAATAAAGTGTAAATGTGATAAAAAAAAAAAAAAAAAAAAAAAAAAAAAAAAACTGCTATACGGAAAAAGTCTAATAATGTTGATTGATATTTATAAAATTACATTCCTTACAAAAATACATTTTTAAAAATATATGAATGTATTTACAATGACATGGTAAAATAAATAAACTAAAAAAAATATGGATAGTAAATTAAAGAATTAGAGAAAAAAATCTATCATAATGAAACATAAAAAGAATATAAAGCCAATAATATTACAATTAACGTCTTTTTTAAACTTTTATTAAATCCCACCTAAGATACAAAAAATCAACAGGTTAATTAATCTAATTCAGAAAAAGAAAGTGAACACATTGGAAAAAGAATAAACTGGAAAAATACATTCTAACCGCTTTATAAAACACTTATGCTTGAAAATTTTATTTATTTTCTCTTTCTTCATTAAATAAATTCATCAATGTCTTGGAAGAAATAAAAATCTGTTGCAATTTCAGAAGCTATCAGACTTTTAGAAACCACAACTTTAAATATATATCTTTTGTGACAACCATCTTTTTCTTTAAAAAAATTAAGTATTTTTCAATTTTAGATTTTCCGAAACAATTCGGAATCATTATAAACATTTTGTTTCATTTAATCGACAAAAATATAATTGAAAGCGAGAAAATATTAATTATAATGGAAAACTGAGCGACGAGGAAAAAAATATTCAAAATTGTATTATTGAAAAACCTAGTCCCAATAAGGCGTCATTGTTCTGAACTTGGATTAAATATATTGACAGTTTTGAAACGAAAATTATACTTTTTGTGGAAATTCTTGCACTAGTTTAACTAGTGCAAGAATTTCCACAGATTAAGCAGTCCCAACTTTTCCAGATTAAGCAGTCACAACTGGAAATATACAAGGTTTCCGAAATTTATGTTTACAAATTTGATTTTCCACAAAACTTAAATGAAATCAGATAGCGGAGTTCGGTTATACTTTGTACTCAATAACAATAGTTCTTATAGCACACGCAGTAAAGTGTTCTTCTACAATCAAGTTGTTTTGGGTTCCAACACCAGGACGTCTGAAAATATACTGAGTTAAAATTTAATGATACAGCAGTTCAAATTTACTCGGAAAATTCAAGTTATTTAAAGATCATTTAAGATTAGGTAATTCACTAATTTTAAAAATTATATTAAATTAATATCATTAAACATAAATTTACAGAGTCATTTGTATTTTAACGATGTAACTTTACAGAGCCTATTCTAAATTTACCGAATGACATCTGTGTTGTTTAATATAACCTCGTTTTTCTAATCTCTGTAATTTTACATAAGACTTAAGATAATGGATTATCTGTAGATTCACTGTAATTTCACAGGAATATTTTTAACTGTGTAGGTATAAACACACTATAGAACAGGTTGTGTGGTGCATTAAAAAAAAGGTGTTAGCTGGGAGCTCATATAGAGCTGTTCTAGCAGCAAAGAAAACTTTGTAACTTTCTTTTCGTTATACACTAAACAGATTTTTGATATCTAATTTCGTGTAAATTTCATGGTGGATCAAAGTTATAATGATAATTTAAGACAATCTGTATATTTTTTCGTCGAGATTTATGTTGAGATTTGTTATTGACGGGTATTTATTGATGTCAAGTAAAGCAATAATATAGCAAAAGTATGATAGAAATCAGGTGAAACTAAAATAAATCTTTAAAAGGTATTTGTTAGTTATAAAATTATTATCTTCATAAAATAATCTAAATTCTAACAAATTATGATAGTTCTATTTATTACTCTCTTACAAATTGTAAATTTGTCACTTTTACTTAAGTGCATGAGTAAATTTGCAAAATTACACTTTTATCAGATAATTTACCCTCTTTTCCTATCATTTAATTGTATTTATGTTTGTTTATCGGCTTAAAGAAAGTGTACAATTTGTTATCTTTACAAAAACTGAAATAAGTATGAAAATGTTAAAAATTTACAAATATACGCCAATTTGTGTGTTACTGTAAATGAACAAATTTTTCACAGACTGTTAAAAAATTTTCTCTAATTTGAGCCGAATTTTGAAGTTTAGTAGCTATTACCATAAGATCGTAAAATGTCGTATCAACATTTGAAGCTTCTTATTTGAACCTCGTTTCAATTATTGGAATTATGCTTCAACAGAAGCTTCAAATATTGGATCAAGATTTCACCATCTTGCAGTGACAGCTATTGAGTACCAAAATTTGGTTAAAACTATGACAAGATTTTTAACAGTGTAGAACACAAGTATCTGTGCATATTTGTGATTATACGAAAATATGTGCAAGAATATTACAGAAATATATACGTAAAAACAGAATATTACACAAATATAAGCGTATGAACAAAATATTACACAGAAATATGTGTATGAATTTTACACACGTGTAAAAATAGATTATTATACAGGTTTGAATGCACTCAATAAATATTGATACTTGAAAATTTGGCTGTGTATTAGTAGCTGAAAAATTTGTGATTATTTGTATTAATACCTTAATTTCTCTACGAGTATGCTAGCTATCCTCATGAAAATGAGCACAGTTTATTACAATAGTACACTTAATCATAATCTACAGTTTGAACGCTTTTGCTATATTGGTTTTGAAAGGGTTAACCAAAAGGTATTCGTTTCTTTTTCAATTTGTTGATGGTCCCCTATGAGATTTCGGGAAAAAAAATCTTCGCAGAAATATATGGTCTGTACTATTTTATTTACACACCTGGAATTTCAGGATAATTCCTTAAGTATTTTTCTAGATATTTATTTAAACGTCTGAAATCTCAAGTGGCCGGTCCCTTCTGGCCATATAGTATATATGGACACTAAGAAAGTGTGTAAACATGTACATATAATTGTACTTTTTCCATAGAAAAATAAGAAAAAAGAGCAATGTATAAGAATTCGAATTGAGTTGAGATCAAATCTTTTGCCTAGAATTATATGAAAACCAAAACTATTGAAGCAATCTAACGGAGAATGGGAATAAACTCGACACCTTGTATGAAAATGACGAAACAGAGAAAATAAAATTGAAACCGTATCGTAGAATTTTATGTGAAAAATGCTTTTTTATTCCTTTGAGGCAAATCTGCCAAACCTTTGAAAAGAAAATAACTCTTTTTAGTGGCAATTCTTGTAACTGGGTGCACACTAAAAAACCAAAACTGGGAACATCTATTTTTAAAATAAAAATATGTACTTTATTTATTATGGAAATTTAAGTGGTCTCAGGAGTCTTAGTTTTTACCTGGTAGTACAGTTAACAACATGTCACATTTTATTATCTGTACCTATAAAACATAAATGCATGGTATTTTTAGTATAAAACAACTTAATATATCTTCTATTTAAAATTATTTTTTTAATATTCTACATTGAAATTTTATTTTATTATTTTAATGTTTAATTTTTATTTAAAAAAAATAAATTGTTTTTTGATTTGCATTCACTATGCGCAAGATTGCATCAAAAATATTGGTTCAAGAGCCGTTAAAAATATTAATGATGATATAAAATTAATGTATCTTGGACGTATACATCATTTAAAAGCAATATATTTATTTATTTATTTAAAATTTTGATTTTAAGTTTAAAATTTAGAAAAAAAAATTAAATTAAAATTGTCAATTTTAAATAATTAATGCAATTATAATTGCAATAATCAATGTAATAATCAAAGCAAGTTATTCTTCAACTTAAAATGAAGATATTTACGAATTTTGATTCAAATTGCTATACTAGTTTTTGAGAAATGTTGTCCTCAGTCAAAGAACAATTTTAAATTTTTGATCAAAATTAAACATAAAAAATAAAATAAAATTTCAATACAGAAAAAAATAGAAAAATAGAAAAATATTAAATTTTCTTTATTAAAAATTTTATGTTTTATATTTTATAGTTAACTGAGAAAAATAAAAATAAATGTGACATGCTGCTAAATTGCATCACAAGGTAAAACTCCTGAGACCCCTTAAGTAAAGTTTTGTTTTATATTTATCATAAGATTTTTCATGCCTAGTATGTCAAGCATTACCCAAGCATATTAATAATAAACTATAGCGACAAAAGATTCTGAAAAACATTTCTGTAGTAATCATTTTTCAAAATTTAAAAGTGCTTAAATTCTGAAAGTTGTCAAAATTTTTATAAATGGCGACAATTAAGCTGTTATTTGCACATCGGAAAATAAGCTAACATAAAAAAGGTATCAAAATAAAAGAATATAAAAGCTTATATAGCACTATGGGATGTTAATCAAAATATAATATTTTTAATGTAAAATTTTTTTATAAAAAAAAAATCTATTTGGACCATCAGAATTTTCTTACACTGAAACACAATACAATGAGAAAAGGAAAAGAATGGAAAAAATAATTTCTAAACCGTATTGTGAATTTCTTACTCCTAATAAAATGTCCCTGTTTATATCTTGTAGCAAATTCATCATCGTATTAAATAATAATAATAATAATAATAATAATATTTTTTTTGGTATTTCAGTTCTAGCAACTTGGTAGATGCTAAAAGATCTCAATTGAAAATTTATAGAAGGAAACTAAGTTTTGTTAATGAAATTCAGTCATGTGATGTTTTAAAAATATAGCTGAGTATTTTATTTATTTATCAAGTGCAGCGAACATAATGTCATCATAAAATAAAAATGCCTAAAACTTAATAATTATAAAAATTTAAATTTTTGTTAACGATAATATTCATCATAAAAAAATCAATCTATATTCCGAAAAAATGCCAAAGATTTTATACTTTGAAACTGATTAATTGTCATTTTGATATGGAAAATGTGCAAGCGTAAAATAATGGGTCATAAATAAAAGATTACGAAAGGTATTTCAACATTATGTTTCAGTAAAGCAAAATACAATTTTTTAAATCGGTGTTTTTGACACTCTCTTAAAAACTGCTATTGAATTCCACTTCCAAAATTCTTCGGAAACCGAAACAAGTTAGAATCTAACTAAAAAGAAAAATGGTCTATATAAAGGAGAAAAACATTAAACCATATTCTACAATTCTTATTCCTTGAGTAGTTCTTCTCTTCTTGAAAGGAAAATTGTCCGGTCAATTTACAGTTCGTGATTCATAAAAAATTTACCAAAGTTTTGGCGACAAGACTGGAATAAATTTTAGACTTAGTTCAACCTGGAAAAGCGAATTGTTTTAACTTACTAAATTATATTCGAGCTACAATCTAAATATAGATAAACATAAAGAATGTAATTTATCTTTCTGTCCCGTTTTTATTGGAGAAAAATATTAGTTAACTATGTCTACAGTGTAAAAAAAAAGTAATGTTATTAAAAATTTTCCAGGATATTTGGATTTTTAGAACATTTTACGTAAAGACAGTAACAAAAATTCTTGAAGCAGATACGCGTTTGCAATGTAAATAATAAGGTACCCTGGGGTAATAACGCCACGTTAAGGTTCTACCAATTTTCACGACTCAGTTTTAGATTGTATTTTTCAAACAAATATATGATTTGATACAGCAACTCATTGACTATCTATATAAAATAATAATTTAACAGATATGTATTTATAAAATGTAATGGCGTGATTTCTTGACCAATGCTGTTTGGCGTTATTACCCACCTATATGGGTAATAACGCCATGCAAACAAAACTATGAAATAAGATGGAATATTTGCATGTAGATTGCCCAACTCTAAAAATACAAACTCTACAAACTTGGAAATTGACAAATTGCATTCTAAGCTATTGAAAATGTTCAATTTTTTGTGAAAGTGTAAGAAAAATAAAGGTGTGGTGTGGGGATGGGAGAATGAGGCAAAATAATATCAGACCGTGAGCTTCTTTTTGCTTAAAAGGACCACTTAAATAGAATTATTAGAAACATTTCACAGTTTTAACTGTGTTTATTTGAATCAGTATTTAAAATGTAGCTCGGCCACTGTAGGGAATCAACCGGGGTATTAATGCCAAGGATTGGCGTTATTACCCCGTTATAACTGTACATTTTAAATTGCACATTATCTCGAAAAGATATCCAAAATCTTCAACAACATTTTGAAAGTCCATGAAATGTAGTACAAATTTATGTAATTAACAAAGTATTTCCGGATAAAAAAATAGTCTTCACATCACAAAACGTATCTCGCAAATTTTAGATCAAGCGTTAATTTTAGTTGCTTGTAAAAACAATAAGACCTAAAAATAAAACAAATTAACTTGAAGCTGTTTTTTGCGATTTATATGACTCAAAACCCTTCTTCGCAGAGCACATGGGTGTCATTTACCAGATTATTTCATAATTATGCAAAATATTAGCACTTGGCGTTACTACCCCGCCTGCCGTTATTACCCCAGACCACCTTAATAAAAAAATCATCTGTAAGGTTACTAGGAATTTTTGGAATTTTTCGGTTAGTCGGGGGCCAGTGTTGTATATACTTTTACATATACATACATATCAATGTATATACATGTATATATATATATATGCACATATATTGTATATATACACACACATACATCTATATTATGACACTGGCGCCCGGCAAAGAAAAGAGTACCGAATTTCTTAGGAAAATGGGATGCTAGAATTGTTCATGTAACTGCAACACTGGTTACGGATAAAATTTTAATAAGATTACTATAATTTTAGTAAATTATTTTGCACCTTTTGTTATGTATTTTTAAGTAAAAATACAAAGTAATGTAAAATTTTAGTAACCATACAGATTTCTGTCAATTTACATCTGAATATATATAGATTTTATTTATTTATTTATTTTTAAGTGTACGCATCAGCAGATGTAAATTTTTTGGGTTGGAGAGACATGTGGTTTAATGATAAATATTCTGCGCGTGCAACGGGATTTTGTATGACAATAGACAGCGCTACAAAGGATAATTCCATGTAATAAGTCTATATTGCTCGCGCAACGCAATAATTGGATATAAAAATGAGTACATGCATTATTCTATAATGCTTTTGTATGAGCCATTTTCAAATTTCGATTACATATGCTGTCCAAGAGTAAAAAGAAGAAAATTTAAACATAAATTAATATTTAAGTTTGATTTGAGCTATGCATTAGCTAAAGAAGATTATATTTCTAACATGAAAAATTATTTAAAAAAAAAAAAAAAAAAAAAAAAAAAAAAAAAAAAAACAATAAAATTTTTTAAGATATAAATCTTTAAAATCCTGATTCTAAGCAAAAATGCCTATCGCATTCCAAATTTTATATAATTAACTTTTATTTTTTTAATCTAGTTTAACTTTTTAAAATAAAGATATAAGGTACCCTGGGGTAATAACGCCACGTTAAGGTTCTATCAATTTTCACGGCTTAGTTTTAGATTGTATTTTTCAAACAAATATAGATTCTGATACAGCAACTCATTCACTATCTATATAAAATAAAATAATTTAACAGATATGTATTCATAAAATGTAATGGCGTTTTTTCTTGACCAATGCCATTTGGCGTTAATACCCACCTATATGGGTAATAACGCCATGCAAACAAAACTATGAAATAAGATGGAATAATGGCATGTAGATTGCCCAATTCTAAAAATACAAACTCTACAGCTCTAGAAATTGACAAATTGCAATCTAAGATATTGAAAATGTACATTTTTTGTGACTCTGAAAGAAAAAGAAAGCTGTGGTGGTGGCGGGGGGAGTAGGCAAAAGAATATCAGATTCTAAGCTATGTTTTGTTTAAAAATGACCCTTTAAAAAAATTATTAGAAACATTTCACGGATTATTTGAATAAGTATTTTTATTCCCATGTATGCATTCTATGCGATAAAAAATATTGATTTTTTCGTGAAAGTGAAAGAAAAAGGGTTGAGGGGGAGCTTCAACAGAATATAACACCCTGTGTCTCTCTTTGCTTAAAAAGTCCAGCTTAAATATGATTATAAGAAACATTGCATGGTTTTAACCATTCATAATGTAATATTTTAATCATGTGAAGTTTTATAATAGTTAGAGTTATATGTAATAAATATTTTTGTTAAACCTTAACTGCTGTTAGCGTCTCACATACTGCTGAGTTTTTCAAGTTTCAGAGTTTAACTTGCAATTTTTAGTTTAACTATAGATACTGGGAAAATTTTGTTTCATTTGGAGTCCTATTACTATCTCTAGAAACTTTTGAATAGCTGAATTTTATTTATAATAGTCCTGTATATAAGGTTCAATACAAAAATAATATTCTAAAAGTTAATTTAACATTTTATTCATCGTTAGATTAAGCGGTCTGACAGGCCGCTCACAGTAAGTTATGCGACAATTTTTGTCACAGCAGTTAAGGGTTATTACTATTATAGTAATCTAGTACCATAACTCCACACTAATGCAGATTCTCCCAACCTACAGTTAAATTGTCGACGTTTAAAAGAGCATGCTTTAATAAATTTTTAATAAATTGAATAAAATTTTTGGTTAAAAAATATTATCCCAAAGAAATCTTTTATTCAATTTTATACATAATTCATATGGTTATATATCATTATCTCTATATTAGCAACAAAATTAATCTTAAACTGCTGTTAGCAATCTGACTGAACATTGTACCCCCTCTCCCCCCCCCAAAAAATAGCGTTTAACTTGTATTTTCCAGTTTAATAGTTACAACTGAAATTCTCTTTCGTTTGGAGTTCTCGTAATATTGTTAGAAATATTTGAATAGATTAAATTTAATTAGAATTTATTCTGTACAAAAAGTTTAGCGCAGGAACAGTATTCTATGATTTTTAATCATGGATCGCATTTTAACCTTTAACTAATGTTACCGGTCGCGTAGACAACTATTTTTCTTTTAATTTTTTAGTTTAAATTGTAATTTTCAGTTTAACTGCAAACACTACCGAAATTTTGTTTCATTTGGAATTTTAGTACTATCACCAGAGACTAAATAGGTGAATATTAAGTATAATACTCTTGTATAAAAAGTTTAGTACAGAAACACAATCCTATGAGTTATTCCCGCCTTTTATTCATCTTTCAATTTTGTGGTCTTACAAACCACATTCATACGTTACAATTTCTGTCACATCAGTTAAAAGTTAAATTTATAAAGTTTTGAAAAACCGAACGCTGAGAAAGCGGACAGTTAAAATTTTGAACTCAATTGAACAATCCAGTGGAAATTTAATAGAAACCTGATTCTGAAGATGTTCGAATTTGAACGATGAATATATCGAAAACATTTTGATATAGTTTTATTTACAAGAGTTTAAAATTATTTTTCACATTAGTAAAAAAAATAATAATAATAATAATAATAATAATAATATAGTAAAAAATAAAATAGAGAGATTTTTTTAAGTATTGGGCACCCCCCCCCCCTTAATCTTACCATTTCAACAATGATGATAATGCTGTCCCATATTAATATATAAACCCCCTTCGGATATAGTTCGGCCACTGTTGGGAATCAACCGGGGTAATAACGCCAATCCCTGGCATTATTACCCCGGGATACTTATTGCGCAGTAATTCCTAAACTACAAATTTTCTCGAGAAGATATCCAAAATCTTCTACAACAATTTGAAAGTACATGAAATACACTACAAATTTATGTAATAAACAAATTATTTCTGGATAAAAAATATAGTCTTCATATCAAAAACCTTATCTTGCAAATTTTAGATCAAGCGTTATTTTTAGTTGCTTGTAAAAACAATAAGACCTAAAAATGAAACAAATTAACTTAAAGCTGTTTTTTGCGATTTATATGACTCAAAATCCTTCTGCGCAGAGAACATGGGTGTCATTTACCTGATTATTTCATAATTATGCAAAATATGAGCACTTGGCGTTATTACCTCAGGGTACCTTATAATCATTTTAAATATAAACTTTAGTGTTCTATAAAAATGAAAAAAAAATGTTTACAAGAGCTATTTTCTTTAAGAAATTAACAGAAATCTTTTGTCTCTCACTTTTCGTCAAGTCCGTTACCTTGTGATTATTTTAGTCAAAATAGGTTTCAAATGCTGCCTAAAGTTAGCAGCAAATATTCGGCGATATAGTTAAACTATTCACGCAAATACTACTTGCCATTTTTTACTCTTCAATTGTGAAGCAATGTAATAGTGGCAATAATCAGCTTTTATCAAGGTTGGTATTATTTTTATTGTCAAGTCTGTTAAAAGAAATTTTAATATTAAAATAATGATTTTTGCAGTTTTGTAATTAAATATTGTTTACTAAATAGTTTCAAAAGATATGTGTATTATTATCTAAGTTACAAATTATATAAGCTAGTTCATTTCTAATAGTTTTATTTGAAATGTCAAGTCCGTTACCATGAAATGAAAGCGAATGGTGAAAATGGCTCGTATTCAAATCTGGATTTGTGTGCGCAATACGAAATTATACCATGGAACTATCTGCAATAGTGGCCTCTATTATCGAGTTTTTGAACTATTTTATGTCATACAAAATACATACTAAATTTTTATTTGCAAACCGCATGTCTCTCTATTTATCGACCCCCCCCCCCCAATTATCGCGTTTTACTTTCGCATTGAACATCTGAAATGTAATAATAACATTGATTAATAATTAGCTAAATGCAAGTGTTTGCACAGTAGCTTCGCCCGGGGCTTACCTTTTCTCTTTTCAGTGTCTTTACTTTGCGTAATTTTGATTTTAAATTTGTCCGGCTTCATTTCTTTTCTATTCTGTTAGTGAGTTGGATATTCGATATATGTCTAGAAATCTGTCAAACTGGTTTCCGCTAGACAGATGGGACGAGATGGGAAGTGCTAAAGAATCGTGGATGAATAGAAGGTGCTAACTATGACAGTTGTTATTTTTTTGTGTATATTATTATTTTGTGTAATGATCTTATTTCTATTTAACTTGCATTTAATTTGTATTATTATTTCATTTTATTTTAAGTTATTATTTTGTGTATGTTTTGTTATTTTGTATAAGAATCTGTGTATGTTATCTTTTTAATATAAAGACAAAATTGAAATAATAGAAATAATTGTACACTAGTTTTCTATAACTGTTAAAAAATATTTATTCATTTTTTTTTTTTTTTTTTTTTTTTTTTTTTTACTTTGGATTTGGAAAAACTTTCGGATAAAGAATAACATTTGCAGAGACCAGGTCGTGTTAAATTTGACAAATTGGCTTGACTTGTGCGTCACGTGCACTGTGTGATAGTGGTGGTGTGTGAAATTAAAGCTGTAATACTTATTGCCAATAAAATATTTCATATTATGTTCTCTTCTTGAAGGAAATTCCCTTTAATATTAAAAGGAAAATACATTCCTTTAATGGGATTTGTCGCTGCTCGTAAGACATTAAAAATCCACCAGTGTAAATATTTTAAAAGTAATATCCAATTTGTTGTTTCAAAAACTGAATTCGTCATTATTTTTAAGAGAAACTGGAATAATAAAGCATCTGTTTTTTATATGAAAAATATCGGCTAAAATAAACAAAAAAACTCTGGCAATATCATATAATATTGCTAATGCTGCGATTATTTAAAAATGCATAGATTCTAGAATGTTGTCAAAGCTTTTAATAATTTATTGTTAAATGTATTTAAAAAGTAATTCATTGAAGAAGAATTTTTAAATTATACTTTCTCAATAGCATTTACTGTCAGAAAAATTATATAGTTGTAAAAATTAGTGATATGTATTAATTATCTGGAATTCCAACAAAAGTTTATAATTTAAAATAATATAAATGTATGATTAATGAAATATAGTTCGCTATAATATTTAAATTAAGATTTATTTAGAAAAATATATATCTACAAAAATATACATTTATAAATAAAAATACATAAATATATGTTTTTTGGATACTTTATCTAGCTGGCAACATAACCGCTATAAATTGCCGTTCATTATTTTATTTACGTGTAAAAACATTTAAACATACTTTTATGAAAATAATGTATAATTTTGAATGTCATAGTTAGTTTTAAGAGCTTTATTGGACTGTAGTCAATTTAGTAACAAAGCGAAACCTTTGTATGAGCATTTAATTTTTATAGAAATACATTTTCTTAATATTTTTTTTGAAATTTTAATTTTATTTCAAAGACCAAAACCAATCAATTAAAATTACTGATTTAATGCATCAAAATTAATTTTCTTTAAAAGACCTTAAAACATTTATATAAAATTAATTTTGTATTTTAAAAAACACAAACATTGATTTTGGTAATATTAATTATAAAAGTTAAAATTACTGAAGAAATCGTTTATATCGTTTAAATTGATCAGGCAAATTTAAGTACTCGGCGTAAAGTTGAAGTATTAACAACTAAAAATTTGATAACATAACTTACCCATGTTTAAATTTATGAAACACAGTAATGTACCTTCAATAGATAATATTCATTTACCTAAAAAGAAAATAAAAGATAATCAACATTTTATTCATAAAACAAACAAAAGAAAGGGAAAGAGAATTTTCTTATAAGTCATATATTTATGTATACACCAGAGTGGCTGAAATGTTTTTTATTTTTAAAATTATCTCTATACTTTATAACCTTTCACATATTACTCGTAAAACTTTACATATCAATATTTAAATACACCAAAAGTTTTTTTTTTTTTTAAAACTTTTCAAGCACCGATTCTGTTCAATCGAATTCAGACAAAAATAAAAATAAAAATTCAATTATTTCTGTCTTGTGCACCATGCAGACAATAGCTAAGAAATTTCACCTGATATAAGAAAATTTACAGAACTCTTAAAGAAAGCACAAAATTTACAGCGTATGAATAGTTTTTCTGAGGGTGATTAATCAGTGCATAATGAAGCAATCGTCATTTCTCATATAGAGCAGTTTGGAACTGTGCGAAAGTGGCTGGGGGTTGAAAACGTGTACATATAACACAGCCGAGGGAATCCTAAACATTTCAGTGGAATTAGACGAGTATACCGGCCAGTCCATATGCGCAATCCAACTCACTCCTTATGTAGTCTTCGACAAGAAAACCTCCATCGGAAGCTAGCAGCTGCAGCGCATAATTCAACAGTGAGGTCTAGAATTTCATACTGATACCGGGCAGCCATCGTAGAACATCGTCTAGAAATGTGCCAATCGGTGAGAAATTACAACGAAATTTCTATTCACAGCATGATGTTTTAACCTGGGAATGTGTCATGTTCGGTGATATTCTGAGACCAATTGCGTGTGTCTATTTCTTCCCAGATATTTAAACGTTTGTCATATTGTTGCAGGGTAAATCAAGTTTCATTCCCGAACATAATGTTGTTTTAGACTTAGTCGAATTAATGTCCCCCCCACACAAAAAAAAACCACTGTAACAGAGACCATTTGGATTGAACAGATACAGGATTCCAAACTATATACAATCCATCCATGTGTAGCTTTCGGTGCACAGTTGTGATAGATTTCGTCTTAGATACTCTTCGATTCCGCTCGTCTGCAACAAATAGAATATACTAGCTGATCTGTCCAGCGTTAACCGGGACCATAGATGTTTTCAAACAAATAATGAATATTTAAAATCTAGATTTATACTAACATATAAACAAATTAAAATTTTATCTGGAGAATATTTTAAATTTTATCTGAGTGAACACTGTTATGTATTTCTGCTACGAAAACCATGTTTTGAATGGATAAAAAAATATAGTCGTTGATTTTAGCTGTATTGAGCCACAAAAATATTGCAATAATTGAATTATTTTAGAATTCCTTTCTTCAATGAGACCTACTCCATGCAAAGTCTTCAGAGTACAGGATGGATTTTGGGCAGAGATGGATGGATTATGAAGACGGATTGTAAATCAATCAGGAAAAACAAAATCATCAACACAGGAAAAATGAACAAATGCGTGTACAATTTGTTGATAGTGTTCAGCCGTGAAATGCAGAAGTTAAATCCCATATTTGCCGTCTGCTCTCACTGGATGGTTTCTTCATTGCCGTAGATTGGTGGTTAGCAGCAAATATCCCCTTACCCAGTAAGTTTTATTTTTTTTTAAATCTAAATTTGAAATTTAAAAATCTGGCTGCGAAGTGCACTTTCCAGTGTTAGTATCCACACATGACAAAAACTTGTTAGACTTGGGTGTTATCCGCGGTCAGGCAGACAGGAAGACAGATATCTGTTGTTATATATATGTATATTTATATTTATATAGTTTGGCAATTCGCAGAGATCGTAATCACTGGACTATAGGCTACAGGTTCTTGGGAAATTGTTTGGCTGGTTAGAAATTATTACCATAATTTTCAAGTTGTGAAAAGAGAAATGCCGAAGAATAAAGTAACATATGTGATCGATTGTCCCGTTTCAAAGTTTCCGACGACATGCCAACGCCTAGAACTTCTTATTCATCTTCTGGAAGCTATAGAAATACGTCTGACTTGAAATAAAAATATACAAAATGAAAAAATATATATATATCAGCATTTACTTGAAATACCAGTAGCACTTTAAAATACTGGCTGCGATATGATTGCATTTTTTTCCATATTTCTTGGCGCGAAATTGTGATTGGCTCTTACATAATCTATATTCTTCATCTAACATAACATTCTTTATCTAAATCAAAAACGATTCGCCAGCGTCTCAAATGCAATTTGTGTTACAGATACTATATCCTCAAATTTAGGCATAAATTTGTGCATGATAATTGTTTTGTAGTTAATTTTTTAAACTTTATTGATACTTAAACACAAAGGTAAGAAAATTTGTAACTTATCCCTTTCCAATCATTTTCCTCATGACCTGTTGAGGTAATCCAAAATAATCCATTTGGCGATTTATATCCATAAGTGGCACACTTTTTAGTCTCTAGATTATTTATACGAAAATGCTACAAAATACGATTCTAAATCTTTTATTTTTTTAAAAAAGTATGTGATTATTAATTGTACGCGAAGAATTCTATTAAATGTAGCATCATTTAACCACGGTTTTTACGAAAACCTTTGTTTTCCACGTGAAATATCAGCACTTCTTTATATAAAAATAAACATAATTCAAAAGCGCGAAATTTCATTTTATTTACTCAGAAATTTTTTATAAGAAAATACTGGTACTAAAAAATTTCCTTGCCATGAAATTCTCGGATTGGTACGAACCCTGTTAACTTTAATAATAAATTGACATCAGAGCAAAAAATTGCCTTCCTTATCTATACGACTGCATTTTGAGAGACTTTTCATTGTCAAAATAAAGAAAGAAAGAAACAACACTAATTAAAAAAATGTTTTAAGTGTTTATGAGTTAATAGTTTATAGTCTTTCATCATCTTTTCTCAGTTAATAGCATCACACTGTTGCAAAAGATTATTTCATACTCTTCCGTAAGTTCTCCAATGGTTGAGAAAGGATATTGTTTTGCTTTTTCTGTTTTACTGTAATTATGAAACGGAATAGAAATTACTGTAGTGTTTTTTTTCCATCAGATTAGAGTCATAAAACTATGGTATATTTTTAAATGTAAACCGATCCGACTACGACTTTTTACTGAAAATTTGTCCAAAAATTAGAAACCCGAATATAAACCTAGTTTAAAAAATAGATGAGAAAAAAGGCAGAGGCCGAAAACATTTTTGTGCATAGATAATTAAAAAAAAGCCCGCTCTCCGAAATTATTCCTCTCCTCTATTCGGTTAACGGTCCAACTTATTCTGTTATGACTTGCTGTTTCATAAAAAAAATCTTTTATGGCTTGAATTGTCACGAGAAATGATCTTTCGATCATTCAGTAAGTATTGCATCAGTAATACGATGGATGGAAATGAGATCATCCTATTTATGAAGAAGTTGGCGATGATGATTAATTGGACAGTGTCGATATTCATATTGATGTACCAACGAAAGAAAGCGGTTTTAAAAAGTTGCTTGAAAATTCTGTTAATGACTTGTACAATGAATGATAATTACTTTTTTATTGTAAACGGATGGTGTACTAAAGTATTTTTAGAAATGTTAGAGTATTTTTTACGTTTACATATTTTTATCTTTAACATTTTTTTTCTAGAATATCAATTTTGAAATAATAATTATATTCATGTATAAGCTGACTCCCACACACACACACATACTTTGGAGCCAAAATTATGCCCAAAAATTCTATGATTGTATATAGAAATATATGGTACCATTTTTCTCTATTTGATGAATTTTCTCAGTGAGTGTATTTTATTCCAATGGAATCTCTCTAAATTGCATATTTTTTCACACATATCTATTCAGAAATATTTAGTCTTTGTAAAAAGTATTAAGTAATCAATATCAATATTATGAATCATTAAAATTAACTCTCGAATATTATTGTTTATCTACAGACAATTTTGAATATTTTTTATCAAAGTTAAACAAACGTATTCTTAACGTATAAATAAACGTATTCTTAGGCCCAATTTTTAATTGATCCTTTAATTTAATCATATGCTTTTTTAAAAACAAATTAAAAATACAAATATATGTACATGAAATTCGTAAATGAAACTGGGCTAGTTAATAGATAGTTAAATAGAACTAAATGTTTAATATAAAGGAACTACCTTCCACAATGATATATAGAAAAGGTTTAATTATTAAAAAGTTATATTAAAAATAAATAAATTTTTGCATAACACTTTATTATCTTGCTTTTTAACATAAGTAAAAAAAGTATAAAATATAAAACTAGAAACAACTTTGATTTTTACCAGTTTCAATCAAAATACCGGTAAATGTCTTCGTAATTAACCCAAAACAAAACGTTTAAATTGCAACGAAAGACTTACTTTCTACTACTTCCTTTGTTATGATACAAAGACTGACAGAAGGACTATCTTATAGAGATAATAACAAAGTTTATTAAAAGGAACGCGAGAGTTACTTTGCTTAATGACCTAAATTTTGAATTTTGAAGATGATATGTATGTATATTACATTACGTAGTCTCGTGTTCGAGATGTTATATTCATTAAATAACATCCTGCTCTAACAAAGACATTCATTAGTTTCCCTGCATGCAAATCTCTTAGAAGTACAAATTTTACAAGTTAAATTCTGGACTAAATACTATAATGAGTCCCTCAAAATTAAAATAAAGTGAATAAAGCCATATACTACATAAAATTATATGTAATGAATGCATTTTATGGTTGAAATAGGGGGAAATGTATTGCGTTAATTTATACAATAGATTTCAATTTTCGTTATTTTATTTAAAAATAGTTTTTTTCCGCTTCACTCCGTGATAAAAGCATATTATTTTTCCAGAGTTGTACGTAAAAAATGCAAATGTTCCTTAATCTACGACAATGAAATAGAAACCAACAAAAGAAAATGTAGAACCATCAAAAAGTAGAAATTTTGCATTCTCAGAATTTAGTGTCGCCCTCGGTGAAAAACAAACATCTAAATATAGATAGTACAAATTATACTTCAGTTTTAACAAATAAAATACACGATTTTATTTTAGGTAAAATGTCGTCATTTTCGTCCGTTGATCAATTATATATTTACGATCCAGTCTTAAACAACATCTATAGAAAAACATGCGTATGACTTTACTACTGACTGTATGTACACTGCTCAAAACAATTAAAGGATATTGCAGTTTTAGGTGGATTTTGTATCTGGGAAACTTTTTAGCTGATTGATACATGGTCGACAGACATAGTAGGTTATATGAGAATAAATTACACATGTTTGGCAGACAAAAAGCATTTTATTGCGCATTTGTGTACAAAAGGAAAAAAAACACAATTTGTGCATATGAGAAAAAAATAATAAGAAAAGGTGTTTTCTTCAAAGAAAATCATTTTCAGTAGGGGGTATGGTTTCCACGGGCGGCCAGCAACGTTGAACACCTTTGAGGCATGGATACAATGAGGCTATTAATGACGAGCTCTTCCAGAAGAGCTCTTTCCAGTTGTTGAAGAGTTTGTGGGGGTTGTTGGCGGCCAGAAACTCGTCTTCCTAGAGCGTCCCAAACGTGCTCGATTGGATTCATGTCTGGAGAACACGCTGGCCATTCCATTCGAACGATTCCTTCCTCGAAAAGGAAATCCTCCTCCAGGTTTGCACGATGTGTCCTGCAGTTATCGTCCATTAAAATGAAGTTATCTCCGATTGCTGCAGCGTAAGGGACTACAATAGGTCTGAGGACCTCATCCCTATATCGGCGATCAGTCAGAGCTCCATCTCGAATAATGTAGAGGTCAGTGCGCTCGTCAATGGAGATGCCACCATACACCAACACTCCTCCACCGCCAAATCTGACACTTTCGTGCACGAACGCAGGAATATTCCTACTGCCACGGTCCCCCCCATATGAAAATACGCCTATTATCCGGATGCACAGAAAAACGGGACTCGTCAGAAAACAGAATATAGCTCCATTAATTTCTCCTCCAGTTGACATGCTCGGTTGCCCACTCCCTGAGGTCGCGACGATGCCTTGATGTTAATCGAAAACATACCATCGGTCGGCGAGCATACAGACCTACAGCATGTAGCCGGTTTCGGACAGTCTGAGTTGAAATCGTGGTGCCTGTAGCCGAGCGAAGGTGTTGTTGGAGAAGAGTAGCGTTCATGTTTCGGTGTCTCCGAGCTGTTAACGCTAAATACCGATCTTCATTGGGCATTGTTGCCCATCTACGACCTTGCCCTGGTCTTTGGCCTGCACATCCACTCTCAAAAAAACGGTTCCAGATCCTGGAAATGACACTTTGTGACACTCCAATGGCTTGCGCTACTTCGGCTTGAGTTTGGCCCTCTTCTAACCTACCAACAATTCTCCAAGCTTCTGAATCTGTCAAATGACTTCGCTGAGACATCGTATTCATCGAAACAAAGCAATCACTGAATGCCGATCATCCTTGTCTTCATTCTCTTTTATTCAGTTGAAAGTCAAATTTCATTCGACGAATGAATTCGATCAAATTTCATTCGATTTTTTGAGTTCGACGTTTTTGACGTCGAACTCAAAATTTGCATACTCCACAGTTTGAAAACCAGAAAAATTTGCATTTGTGATGCACTTCTTCTATTTTCGGCAGAAAAAATTCGTTTATATCTTTATTTTATATAAAACTTCAAATATCCTTGAATTGTTTTGAGCAGTGTACTAACAGACGTTACTATCAGCCCCCCCCCCCCGAAAAAAAAGGATTAAAATGTAATTTAAAAAAAAAAAAAAAAAACGAGTTTTACAAGCGATAAAAGATAACGTAGTTGCCCAGATAAAAAAAATATACAATACTTTAATATGATTATAAAAATCTCTATGGTAATAAAAGTAATAGTTAATTAGTTATTAAATAGTTCAATTTAGAATTAAATTTGATTCCATTTTTTAGGAATATCAACTTAATAATGTTATTAAAATTTCTAATCTTATAAGTAATTAATTTTGAAATTACAAAAGTGTTTCATTTCTGATTATCAGAATAAAGTTATTTTTATGAGAATAATTAAAAGTTACTAAATCCTTTCTTTTTTCGAAATAACTTAAATCATTCAAACATTACTACATTCATGATTGAGCTGAATTAAGTCAAGCATAAAAGTAAAATTAACTTAATTAGAACATAGATGAAATCTAATATTAACTTAAATTAGATGGTACTAATTGAATTTTGAAGAAATTAGTAAGATTGCTTAACTATGTGAAATTATTTATTTCATAATTAATTGTCCAAATGATTTGATTGTTCATGAGTTTTATTTTTTTCTAAATGAAACATAAAAATGCTAAAAAACTATGATTTTGAATATAAAAAATGTAATCTTTGGAGAGCTTGTAAAAGTACAGTAGGTAAATTATCACAAAATTTATTTATCTAAAAGAAAAATAAAAACCCCTGCGGGCTCGGCGTACAGGTGGGGGTAGATTTTGGAGGTAGATTACATGCATTAAAATTAAATGCTGATTTAGCATTACCATTGTGAAATTTTGATATTTTGAAATTGTATGAAGATTTGAGAAAAAGTATATAGATTATTTCTTTTTCTCGCCTGATTTGATTAAAAGAACTTCAATACTGTGTATTAAACAAGCATTATGATTAACTAATTCCAATTGTATGCAATATTTAGTATACAGACCATTCATATTTAATAAATCGTAATCAGTTTAAAAAGTAGAAACAAACCCGGTCGAAAGGTACTCCTTGTATCTATTTAGGATAATTATAGGTTGAAAAAGCATGATGTGCGATTTTTTTCTGAACTGTACAAAATTTCATATTTTGAAAATATTAAAAGAGATCTAACTGTCCTTAAATTATTTTTTATGTAATGCTGCAAACTCGACCAAACAAATGCTATGAAAAAACATGACTTTTAGCATAAACGTAGCCCTCAAGGAAGTTAGGTGTTATAAAACTTTTAACACCATTGGATATTCCCAAGAACACAAAACCTGTTCAATGCGAGGATTTGATTAAACGAACTCCAATGCAGTGTCTTAAACAAGCGTTGCGATTTGTTCATTCAAAATTTCTACAATATTTAATATATAGACAATTCATATTTCATAAATCGTAATCAGTTTAAAAAGTAGAAACAAACCCCATCGAATGGTACCATTCGCATCTATTTAGGATAAGTTAAATTTGAAAAAGCATGAAGTGTATTTTTTTTCTAAACTGTACAAAATTTCAAGTTTTGAAAATATTAAAAAATGTCTAATTGCCCTTAAATTATTTTTTATGTAATGCAAACAAATGCTATGAAAAAACTTGAATTTTAGCATTAACGGTAGCTCTCAAGGAAGTTAGGTGTTACAAAGCTTTTAACACTAATGGATATTCCCAACAACAGAAAACCTCTTCAATGCAAGAAGAAACCCGCTTTTTCATTACTAAATTTTCAAAACACATCGACATTAACATACTTCTTTGTTTCTCTAATGCTCATGCTCTTCTTCATGTACAACCAAATGTAACTAAATACAATAAAGTTCAATTTGTTTATGTTTCAGAGATACCGTTAATTTAACCGTTTTAAATAATTTCAAATTTTACAGAATAGTTAAAACATCACAGAAAGTGCTTAAACAGTCGTACTATAGTATATAATAGTTTAGTAAAAGATCTGTTTTCATACTCGGTAAAGTATGTGCATTTGCTATTGAGATGTAAAAATTAAACTTTCCAAAATACTATTAAAAATAAAAAGTTTATTTTTAACAGAATTTAGAGTTTAACAACGGTTCCTTTATTTTGAGAGGGAAAACAGAGATGGAATAATTATAATAGTATAGATTTCGAAGTCTAAACTTTATTGTATTCAAATCTAGTTTCATAGCGATAAACCACTTTGCATCCGAAGAGTACATTTTAAGGATTTCTATTTGTCCCAGAAATTCTGATATCATTCCAGTAATTCTGAATAGTAATTTTTGTTTTATATAACGACAAAAGTTTCGTGATTAGCGTATATACTCGTGTATAAGTCTATGAATTTTAGACAAAATTTGGAGATGAACTTACATTCCAGTTAATAAAATAAATATTTTTTTCGCAAATAAGATAATGGCTAAATAGTCTTTAGGGCTTTAATGGCTAAATAGTCTTATGGGTCTAGGCTGGAGAGAGAGATAAAAGCAGTCAATGCTAATTTTCCTGTTTAAAAAAAAAAATAAATAAATAGCTAGTGTTTATAGAAATATTCGGCAGCCATTTTCTAATGGAATAGAGCTTCCTTTAATATATAGGGATTCTTATAAATCCTCTCTATCCAAGAATTTAATTATCGAAGAATTAATCCAATGATTTAATCTCCTTTTTAATAGGACTTTGAAGAAACTTAAGAATGTTTCTAGATATATTTTCTAAAAGTTCTATTACACTGTGTATAAGTACTGTATTTTCGCAGTCTAAGAAGCTGTTTACCCTGGTAAAAAAAAATTTAATATATTTTTTAGATTTTTTTTCAAGTATTATTAAATCGATTTGAATATGTTTCAAAATAATGTAAGCTTCTGCGGTTTTACATAATAACATAATTTTAAAACATTGAGCTAAAAAAATCTAATTAGAAACATAGAAAAAAATTTATTTTTATTTAATGTAAATTTATTCATTTTTTATCCCCCATTCCAAATGAATTTTCAACACACTACCACACACGCGCTTCGACTTATACGAGAAAAATGATATATTTTTTTCAAAATTTTGCTTAAAATTTGAGGAGGGGAGTCGACATATACAAGAGTATATAAAGTATATAAAGTAAATATTCTTCTTTCACAATTTCCGGTATGACTTTGTGCTATAATGACTAAATGCAAAATCAATTCATTATAAAAATTAGCAACAAGAATTTAACTTAAAAAAACTAAAGCAGCATTAAGATACATTAAAATTGAAAGTAAAATAGGTGTTTCGGGCTGTAAGGGCAGCTTCTCGTCAATTACGATACTTGTACATAGCTTGTCATGCTATTTCTTCCTAAACTGGCTACATAACATACTATGCTGGCAAGCATAAAAAGCATATTATAGCATGTTAAAGCTCTCCATGCTTTGAAAGAAGCTTAAACAGCAAATAAGCATTAGATGCTTGTACATAGCTTGTCATGCTATTGTTCTGTATGCTAGCAACATAGCAATTGATGCTTGCTAGCAATTTAAAGCATAAAATAGCATGAAAATCTATCAGACAAAGCAATATATAGCAATAACTAGCATATTTTTGTTGGTGGTACTAGCATGAATTTTGACCTGCTGGGTTCGCACCGTTCCTAAAATTTTCACACTTTGCTACCAGTATTTTAAAACAAATATCTTCATTGAATGATCCTGTAATATCTACAAAATAATTATACAATAAATATTACCGTTTTAAAATTCCGGTAGGAAAGTATGAAAATTTTAGGAACGGTGCGAGTCCTGGATCTGGGTATAAACATCAATAACGTAAACAATTTCGAAAATATCAGTTATGCATAAAATTACAGATATACATCGAATAAAACTGTATACTATTTCTCTTTCATTCACCTCCTTTCAGACTTAGTTTTATAAATTTCTCAATCCAATGCAATAAAAAAAAGCAATTTTTCGTACGCTAGATTATAATTTTATAGGAAATGATTTGAAAAAAAAAGAGAGAATTGGGGATCATGGGAAAGAATCCCCCCTAAACACAAAAAAATGTATGATTTTATTAAAATACTTTATTAAAAAATAAATTATTTATTTAAAATTTAAAATACTTTATTTAAAATACTTTATTAAAATACTTTTCCGAAAATAAAGTTAGATTTTTATTTGAGGCAACAGAATAAAGCATCGAGTTAATTAAAAGAAAAAAAACAGAAATTGTAGATTTATCGAATTTGTAATAACAGGTAAACTGAAAAACAATAAAAAAAAGTTGACTCATGTTAATTATCATATGTTTATAGTAATTTTTTCGTTTATAATATGTACCCTAAGCTTTAAAAATAATCATAACCATTATATTGATCCTTTTACACTATCTTTTCTTAATTTGAAGAACTTTAATCATAGAAATGTAATTAGAAAGACGTATTGAAACAAATATAATTGTTAAATACTTTTCAGAATTTAAAGTTTTTCTAAACCTTTTAGCAAGTCTCAATTTCATTTTCATACTGTACTCTGGTAAAAACTGTCAAGTTGTAAGTTTTTTTTAACAAAAATCTCTTAGAATTTGTTTAGCTTACAGCAGTTTAAAACACAATAAAAATATAGTATTCCGAACACTACGTGGTTTCAATGAAAAATACTTTTTACTGCGTTAAATGTAATGAACAATGCTATCATTTTTATCGGCGAAATAAATAAAAATCGACCCTTTTATGCGAGACAATTATTACATGACAAATTGTTTGAAAAATGTCCTGCTTAAAATAAGAAATAACAACCCAAACACTATTTTTCATATAATTTCATTAAAATCTTTTGTCGAAAACAAAGTTAGATTTTCCTCTGAGGCAATTCAATAAACCATCGAGTAAACAAAGAAAAAAAAAGAGACTTCTGTGTTAAACTTGTCCAAGACTCTAGCAATCCGTTCGATACATCCTCAGAGACGAAAAACTTTTAAAAGCTTGTTGTTTTGAAACGGTTGTATCCCACGTTACTTACGTTAAGCAGAGAAAGAAAAAAATGAAAACCACTACTTTTATAAAAGAAAATACTTTATAATAAATGCTTTAATGTACGTATTTTTATTTTAAGTAAGATATTTTGTGTTCGTTTCTGGATGTCATACAGACTGTAATAAACGTTCACTGGAAAAACTGACGTGAGAAATGCAAAGATTCTTTTAAAAGATTCATAATTAGAATTTTTTCTTCATCAGGTAAATAAAATTCTTTCGCATTATTAAAAACAGATTTGTCGCATGTCATAGGATTTCAATTAAACATAGTTGTTGATAAAAAGATATATGAAAATAAAAATTTCATAAAAAATTTCAATGCTTAACAGTAGACTTACGAAACTTTTTTCTCGAGATTCCTAAAGATATTTGACACAAGAATTTTCATTTTAAAACTGAACAAAAACTTAATTTTGAACAATTATTTAAATTATTTTTCTATAGCATACATGTAACTTATTTTATAAAAAAAAAATTCTGGTTTGAATCGACTTTTATTTATTTTTGACGGGCCAAAATGACCCTTTTCTGCATTTTTAGTGTTAATTTACGAGGCAGTTAGATGTAAAATAATTGCATTTTTGGGACCAAAATTGAACTATATCAATAACAAGTAAGGCCTTTGTACACAATCTCAGACCATTTCATGTAAAATTTTACTCCTGTATGAAATGTCTAAACACAGCCATATCTTGCAATTTACTGCTAATTTAAAACAAAAAGGCCACAAAAACTACTAAAAACTGCAAAAATTACTAAAAATATTACTAAACACCGAGTCACATGATGCTCTTTTTGCCGATTTGAGAAGTTAATGTCTTAAGTTACATTTTGTTTAATTGAGGTGGGGTTTTTAACTTTGCAACGAAAATAAAAATACAGAAAATTCGACGTTTTTGTAATATCTGTACCCGCTAAGAAAAAAAATCTGCCTGAATAAAATTTAGCTTAATAGAATAGGTGGCGGCAAGTTCACAGCTGGCATTTCAGAATTAATTAAAACTCGAATCACATTTTACAACGCAATTGGTCTGCCAAGTCATACCTTGGTGGAAAACACCTGAAAACTCGATTTTGGCGGTTGATTCGTAGTTTTACTATTGTGTTTTCCTGCACCCGAAAGTGTGAAAACATGAAGGACTGGGGACAGGAAAATACAATGTTAAAACTACGCGTAAACCGCTAAAATCGGGTTTTTTGGTGTTTTCCACCAAGATATGACTTGGCAGACCGATTGCGTTTTGACATACGAATTGAGTTTTAAGTAATTCTGAAATTTGAGCCGTGAACTCGATGAGGTGATTGTTAGTGCTGCCGCCCCCCTTTCTATAATATGTGACGTGTTTAGAAATCTGTAGGTAATATACATGACTGTACACATTAATGAAAGCACGTTTCTGTCTGTTAGAGGAAAAATTTAAAGTTTCCTGCAACTCAATTGGGCTTCTAAATAAATTAACTTTTTCTTACAAAGTAGAATGTATACAAATATAGAAACCACATACAGAGATAGATACACAAACAAATTACATTACCTACTCGTCTGTTACTGAAATATGCTTTTCAAAAGTGTTATTTGTTTTCTAAAATGTTTGCTAAGGTGTTTTCTTTACATTACTGAACAGAGTGTTTTTGTTAAAGTTTCATGAAAAGCTTCATGAAAAAAAAAAAATATTTTATTTTTAAAAATTGATTTATTTTATTTTATAAATTATGTTTTATTTTATTTTTTAAAATTACATTATTTTGTATTTATAAAATTTGTTTTATTTTATTTTAAAAATTTTATTTTTATTTTTTTAAATAATTTTTTTTTCTTTTATAAAAATTATTTTATTTTGTTTTGTAAAATTTATCTTATAAAATTATGCATCAATATTAAAATGCCTGACTAAAATGAAATATATATATATATATATATAAATATATAAAGGTTTCATGGTATTTCAGCATAAGATAAATGAAATATTTGTTGAAAATTTGTAAGGAAAAAAGAATATTATAAACACCTTTCATGAAAAAAGCACTGACACCTTTAATGAAGATTTTGCACTATTTTGGTAGTTTAATTATAAGTGCTATAATTCATCTATATATGCTATATTTTGCTGAGAAAAACTTCTTCTTACATGATGAAAATTCTTTGACATAAAGTTTTAAAATTATCCTTACATCATTAATCACAATTAAATATTTATCCTTAATCTTCGTTTAAGAATAAAAGTCCACAACAAAAATAGGATATGGTCAAATCATAAGCATGAAAATCATATAAGTCAATTTCTGAAGCTTTGTTAATAATGACAATTTAAGAATTTAAACTTAATCTGAGTGCAGATGAATAATTTAGGTGATACATAACTAAAGAGATTAATAAAACATCCAAAACCGTATTTTTATAGTTTTCCTCATGTCCATTTTGCTTCGTGTTTAGTACACAAAAAGCTATCAAGTGGAAAAAAACAAGATTTATTTTTTCCTAAAATGGTCCGAGATACAAAAATCTTCAAATTTTCTGAGGAAATTTTATCGCATTAAAAAATTCTTTCCTTTTTTTCTACTTAAAATGACGTTTAAATCAAAGTTTCAGTCTTACTTGGAACAAGAACTATAAATTTTTTCGTTTTGGTTTGTTTTCAAAAAACTCGCTTTCAAGCAGTGGCTGTCATGGACATGAATTCTCGTGAAAATCCATTTCTCTTAATGACGTTTATTTATTTATCTATATATTTTATTTTATTTTATAATCATCGTTTTAATTTTTTTAATCTTTTATTTTAATAATTGTTTTAGTTTTGATTCAGAAAATTTGAAAAGTATTTACTTTTCAAAAATACATATATATTAAAGTTACATTATTTTTCTTTTAAATATTTTTAATTTTTATGTAATTTAATATTTAAAAAAAATGCTGAATCAAGATTTAAGCTTATATATTTATGTTTATTTCAAGGTAAAAAAATTACATTCTCCAAATATTTTTTCGAGTTACAACAATTTTAATTCACCCCACCTTTTTTAATATTTTTTTTTCCTATAAAAAAATAGAAGTTTTATTATCTGATTTTGTTTATAAATGAATTTACAAGAAACTTCAAAATTTCAGCACGATAAATAACAGTAATTTTAAAATGTGTCCCTGATCCCCTTAAAGAATATATGCCGATTTTACTTTCCTTGAACAAAAAATTAAGTCAGTCTTTAAGAGAAATGTAACATTTTAATTAATAAGCTACAACAAAAATACTAAACTGCACAAAATAACTGCACAAAAATAAAAACTACAGCAAAAATACTAAATTGCAACTAAACAAAAATAATTTAGTTTAAAATTATATAATTCCTATGAAAATCAAAACTATGACTTTTTAAAAATTATTTAAAGAAGATCAATTTTTGATTATGAGCAATTATGCGAAGTTATGCAAAGCTGTAAATTTTCAACTAATAAAGCTAATACATATTTCATGAAGAGCTTGCAAATATCTAAAAAGGGAAAAAAACAATATTTAAACGTAAACTACATAAACCAGCAAATAACTGTTTCGAATTCCCAAGCAAGATTCTTTCTCAGTGCAATGCATGGCGAGTTAGAAAAGGCTAGACTAGGCTTTCTTTGGTACTTTTATAACTTTCAAATAATTTTAATGACAATAATTTTGATCATCGGATAAAGTATAATATTTATAAAGATATAAAATTAAGACTATTGTTGCACCATTTGAGATTAAAAACCATCTTGCATTGCACGGTTAAAATTTCTGTAAAAACACAGAAATAGAAAACGAAACTCCCTCTAAATGTACACTAGTTCTAGAAGAATATCTCGTTCATCATTTTACACGCATTTCCCTTATCTTATATCTTATCGTAAATCCTTACAGGGAATTCCCTATAAGGATTTACGTATCTTTATTTAAAGATATTTATATCTTTGTTTAAATTTGTAATTAAAAAGTACACGCTTTTAAATTCTTTTGCAATCTCATTAATCGTAGAAAGATTAAGGAAAAAATAATTAATTTAAAGATTGTATTTTTTGAGTTTAGAATAATTTTGAAAATGAAAGATCATCTCATCAGATTTAGTGGAGAATTTTCCCCGCTGAATCATAAAAGTCATACTTTCTATTTGTTACCAATATCTGCTATAGCTCAGATAGTAAGATACTCGTTTGGTTGTAGATGTTGTTGAGAAGTCTCGTTTTTTAACTCCAGCACGGATAAAAACAAATTGAGTTAAATTTTAGCGATACAATAGTTCAAATTTATTTGGAAAATTCCAGTTCTCTGAAGATTAAGTGATTCACTGACTTTAAAACTAAATTAAATTATTATCATCAAAAATAAATTTACAGAGTCTTGTGTATTTTTATTGATGTTTATTTACAGTGTCTATTCTAAATTTACCATATAACTTCTCTGTTATTTAACATAACCCCAGTTTTTCCAATCTCTGAAATTTTACACAGGACTAAAGATAATAGATTACCCATAGATTATCTGTATTTCAAAGAAAATATTTAACAGTGTGATTGTGTTTGCGTGTGGGAAGTTAACTTTTTAAGCATCGGTTAGTTTTCGCTGTCGGAAAAATATGGCTTCAGGATGAGTTTTGAAGGGAGGGTGATCTAAATGATTCTTGAAATACAATGAATTCTAGTACATTCGAGTACATTAAAGAACTTCCGCGTTCACTTCGCGTTGGTTTCGAATCAGGGATGATCGGCTCAAGCATCGGCATTGTGTGTAAAAAATACCAACTACTTTATTTAGTAGGCTTCTATAATTATTGCGATTCAAGCGATTGGAAAAATAAAAAGAAAGAGAATTTATGCCTCAAGCATAGATTATGAAACATTTTATAACACTTTTTGAAATCTTTAGCACGTTAAATGCCGCGGTGACTGACACTAAACTATCCGTTTAAGTCGCGTCAATCACAACTGATTGACAGTATAAATTATGATATTATGTAAATTTTAAATAAATTTTCAGTAATTACTTAATACAATATAATTTTTTGAACTGTCAGTCACTAATCACTGACGAAGTCTAAATGGAAAATTCAGCGTTAGTCGCCAATTAATGAAATGGACTAAACGTGTTAACAAAATTCTCTGTTTATGAAGATTAAAAAAAATATAAAAAATAAGCAAACATTTTAGAAATTTTATAACACATTTGAAAATCAAGTTTCAGCAATAACTATCCGTAGTGAAAAAGTTCACTTATTTTGTGAAACTCTGCTGTTAATCTACAATTTGTACATGTTCTACAAAAGACGCTAAAACTTGTGTGGTCCTGATTATGATTTTATTTCTCTTATAAATATTTCTTAGTATACAAAATATAATTCAGATTGGAAATGCACAGCTAAATTAAAAGCTGCTTTTAAGACATTCTCGCTGGTAAACCGAATTGTTTGAGAATTCATTTATGAGATCCTGTATCTATAGCACAGATGCACAGCACATTTTAAGCAAAACTTATTTAAATGCACACACCATAAATTAAATCGATTTTACATTACTTATAGCTTATAAGCAGTGTGTTTTCAGATACAATACTCTACGCGAATCTTTTGTATATATCTGTAAATGAAGGGTAAATGCTATGCATATCATTTTTGCAAAATGTATTTTGTAATAAGACTGTGTAGTTTTTAGATTCCGATTTTTTTAGCAGCAGTATGTATGACATAGATATTTGTATCTATTAACAATATGCATTCCAAAATGTAATTCATTTAAGACATAAATACATCTCAAGAAACTCCCCTTTAGCAATTTCCTCTAATAAGGAGAATGGTATGCGAATACTTTTGTGTAGACTTGTATAGGAGATATAGATTCTATATATAAAGAGCAAAAAAAAAAAAAAAAAAAAACCTAATTAAATTTAAAAGCACATACCGAATTTTGAAACATACTCTCTTGCAATTGTTACGCATAAACAGTAATTGTAACCGATTTCTTTTGTGTGCCTCAGTAAATTTATAAAAATTGCTATAGATGCTCTGTTTTAACGTGATTGTAGTAAAATTCAGTGATTTATATCACTTTCAATACCTTTGAAATAGCATTATGAAACTACTCTTCAAACAATTTTCCCCCATATACCATAATGTGATCGAATTCTTTCGAATGTCCCTGTAAATGAATCATTAATCGCACATACTTCATATGTAATACCAAACATTCTTTGGTGACACTAAATACGCTTTATTAATTGCTTAAAAATCCGAGTATATTTACAGGAGTTAGGACGTGGACCAACGACAGACAAACCGAATGCATAATCACTTTTCAACTTTGTTGGCCACACATATTGTTATATTTTTTATGAATCGAAGTGAATTACCATTTGAAACACAAAAACTATTATGGATAATATAATGTTAATTTTAATCCACGTGCAGTAAATTACAGAATTACAAACATTAAAAAGCAAAAGTGCGAATAAACGAATATATTTTAATGAACTGACTATTAACGTACAATGAAATCATTTTTTAAAATTCTGCACTCACAGAAAAAACACTTTATATCAACTGGAAAATATCTTAATTACTTTTAACAATTTCTGTACATGATAAGTATTAAATAAAGAATTCAATTCGAAAGAAGAGAAAAAAATTAACTACATTTTGGATCAAGATAATTTTTTACCGTATTTCGGAAGCATTGAAACCATGAAATTCCAAAGACGAAAAAGAAAATTAGTGATATCGTGTTTTCATTTGCAGTGACATTTAGAGTGACATAGCTGGGAAAAGTTTTAGCTAAATGTCAGAAAAATTAATACAAAAACATGCTTTGAATTAAATATTTTGAGTTATGCATTCAAATAATTTTAAAAAGATATTTTTATCTAGATCTGCATTAAAAATAACGATACAATTATTTTAATGAAAACTGATTATTTTTTGAAAAGTATATTTCATTAAATATATTTCAAAAGAATAAATATTAAAACATCTATATTAGTACATTTTCTTACGTTAAGGCTAAATGTGAAATGTAATTTAACGTAAATTAAGAATGAAATATTTGCTAAAATATGGCAGTGAAGGTTAACTCTAGTGTCGCAAAAAGTTTTTGTTTTTGTCTGTCAATCGGTCCGTTCTGGGTTAAATTTCGCAGAAAGTATCGAATTATCTCTAAATTAAGTGGGAATTTCTTAAGGTACCCTGATTATGCCGCATATTTTTTTGTTAAGTATGCTACATTCGTTCTGAAAATATAGAATATTTTACTTTGCGCCATAATACTTTTCTATCACAAATAAGACGATTTTCAAAATTTCATTTGTTATTTTGACAATACATTTGTCAGAGATTTAAAATTAGGTGTATGATTTATTATGAAATTTTATACATGTGTTCGAATAATATAAAACATTTAATTTTTTAAATTTACTTATTTCAGATGTACATGTTTCATTTTTTTGTCCGTTAATCAGCTACCTAGCAACTGTATCTCACCTAGAACTATCATATGTGAAAAAATATGTGGGTTTTTCGAAGTCAAATCAACTTCAAAAGGAATGAACTAATGAATACCTTTGCATATATGGTTGCATATAGATGGATTTCAACTTAAAAATTAAATTGGACTATATTTTTTTAATTTATTCAATTATTTTGCTTGTAAATTAAAAAGTTTTGAAACATATAGTATTTTGCTACAGAATAAATAGATACTTTTGTAAGAAGATGTATGATTTCTTTATTGTTTCCAAAAACACAAAACTTTCTTTCAAAAAGTTAATTTTACTTCGATTTAGGATGGGATGATGGCAGTTTAAAGCTGCAGAAAAAATACAAAATTTTAAAATATTTATGAAATGAATCTACAGATTTTTTTTGAAACAATATATATAATTTTTTAAACACAAAATAACATTAGAATCTAGAAGGTACCATAAGAAAGTGTATATTTCTGTTTTTAGTAACCGCATAAAGAATCATATGCATGTATTTGAGAATCGAGTATTAGCCGTACAGAAACAGTCAGAATTAGCGGCCATAATAGAAGTTCACCATTTTGCTATGTTCAAATAAAGTATTGAACTAATAGATTAATCTGGGTTTATCATTAAAAAGTAGAGAATTTGAATCTCTGATGCATTCGGAATTCTCTTCGTCCACCCTCAGTCAAATTTTAAGTGTGCATTTTTTTCCTGTTTCTGTCCTTCTGTATCCTTTTAAGTATTTTATCTAGTTATTGCCAAAAAATGCACACAAGAAATATACATAAAAATCAGTCATTTTTACATAGAAAATGTCTAACAACTTACGTAGCAAATTTTAGACCGTGCATTGATTCTTACGTGCTTGTTCCAGCGATAATGTCTATAACTAATTAACTATAACAAATTAACTTTTAGAGGGTATTTGGAATTATGGTGACTCAAAAACTTTTAGCGCAGATTTTACAGTTATGCTGTACAGTTATGTTTTCAGACAGATTTGTTGAAGCACCATCTGCCGATTGCAAATCTCATTGCTAACCCGTGTTGCTTTCCGCAGCCGAGTTTGTTCTTTTCTGTTGCAGTGTATCGTTTATTTGTTTATTTCTTAATATATGTTTAGGATAGTCCCGTCTTAAATGGATGAATCTGTTTTGGGCGATAGGTAAATATTATCGATATAAGGTACCCTGGGGTAATAACGCCACGTTAAGGTTCTACCAATTTTCACGGCTTAGTTTTAGATTGTATTTTTCAAACAAATATAGGATCTGATACAGCAACTCATTGACTATCTATATAAAATAAAATAATTTAACAGATATGTATTCATAAAATGTAATGGCGTTTTTTCTTGAGCCATGCTATTTGGCGTTATTACCCACCTATATGGGTAATAACGCCATGCAAACAAAACTATGGAATAAGATGGAATAATTGCATGTAGATTGCCCAATTCTAAAAGTACAAACTCTACAAACTTAGAAATTGAAAAATTGCATTCTAAGCTATTGAAAATGTTCAATTTTTTGTGAAAGTGTAAGAAAATAAAGGTGTGGTGTGGGAGGGGGGGATGAGGCAAAAGAATATCAGACCGTGAGCTTCTTTTTGCTTAAAAAGGACCGTTTAAATAGAAATATGAGAAACATTGCACAGTTTTAACTGTGTTTATTTGAATCAGTATTTAGGATGTAGCTCGGCCACTGTAGGGAATCGACCGGGGTATTAATGTCAAGGGTTGGCGTTATTATCCCGTTATAGTTATTGTGCAGTACATTTTAAATTACAAATTATCTCGAGAAGATATCCAAAATCTTCAACAACATTTTAAAAGTACATGAAATGCACTACAAATTTATGTAATTAACAAAGTATTTCCGGATAAAAACATAGTCTTCACATCACAAAACGTATCTCGCAAATTTTAGATCAAGCGTTAATTTTAGTTGTTTGTAAAAACAATAAGACCTAAAAATGAAACAAATTAACTTGAAGCTGTTTTTTGCGATTTATATGACTCAAAACCCTTCTGCGCAGAGCACATGGGTGTCATTTACTTGATTATTTCATAATTATGCAAAATATAAGCACTTGGCGTTATTACCCCGCCTGGCGTTATTACCCCAGGGTACCTGATTTACTCATTTTTTTCCTGTAATAATATTGCATTTCTCTTTATTGTGTTATAAATACCCGAGGGATAACAGATTTATGAGCGGAAGCAGTCACCATTGATGTGCCTTTGAGTTTGCTATATGTATCCAGTAGAGATGAGTTCGGGCTCACTTTCCGAAGTCCGGGCCCGCCCGAGCCTAACAATTTCAAATACGAGCACGTCAAATCCCAAAACATTTTCTGCCGTCAGAGCCCGAACCCGATACTGAAAGTATGCAATACAAAAAAGTAATTCAGAATACTTAAATATGATAGTTTCTCTAAATTGAAATCTTTTTTCTAAACAACTTATTACATGGAAATAACTTTTAATGTGCTTCTTTAATGTTATATTTAATATAAAAGATGTACATCTTAAATTATGTTTGATTCCATCCTTCAAGCAATATTTTGTAATTCTCGTGTTTCTAAAAATCCCCTTAAATAAAAAAGCAATACTATTTTCTGAAAGATTCGATATTTTAAATATTCTTTTCATGTAAAATTAATGCTGCTTCCGTGTAAAAAATTAATATGACTCGCACACGATACAAGTCTGAAAATTAAAAAAAAAACACGATTTCTATTTTCTCTTTATTTTCATAAAAATAGCATTAAAATGACTTGAACAGCAATAAGTAATTTTTAAGAAAAAAGTTCTTTTTCTATACGAGAAAAAATAAAATTGTCCATTTCAGAAAGAATGAGCCCGAGCCCGTCTCATCTCTAGAACCCAGCACCCGTTAACTTCTATTTAAACACAGAGCAACGGTGCTGAATCCTGACAGTCATTTTTTGTTAGTGTGGTAGTGTTTCTGTCAGCTAATACACGTTCTAATTAGTTACGAACTTTATGATGGGACGTTGATCAATAAAAACATTATTACTTTTTAACGCACTTATTTGTTATGCAAAAATTATTAAAATATCTATCAGTTTTTAATAAAATTTAATTTTTTGTTCGCATTCTATTAAAAAAATCCGGATTGTAGAAAACAAAATGTGGTTGAAAAATGAGACATTTTCTGAATTTGCAATTATCGTTTAAGAAAAGCATTTTAAAAAATTTAACTATTCGAAAAAAAATTATAATATTAAGAGAAAAATATCCTAATTAATTTTAGCAAATTGCAATAGAAAAAAAAACTACAAAAATAATTTAGTTAGGAAAAGGAAGAAAAAAATTTAAAATGTCATTGAAATCAAGAGAAAAAAAAAGTTCTGTTACTAGAAACACTGAAAACGTGAAAATTTTATTTAAAAAGAGTAACTTTTTTGAGAACGCAATGACATTTGAAGTTGTATTATATATGACAACATTTTAAATAGCATAATCAGCAAAACAGTATTAGGAATAACTTTAGACTGTAAAAAAGGCAAACGTTCTTTAACCTAAAAAAATATAATATAGCCACAAACGAAAATATATAAGCAGTGCATAATTTGCAACGGAAATCAATCGTAATTCAGCTCTGGTAATTTTTTTTTTGTTTTTTGCGTATATTTAAATATTCACGGAGTTCGAAAATACGGCGCCCCGATGTCTAACGGAACAGCACTTCGGAGAGAACGAATCCTAAACTATATGTGTTCCTATTCTTTGCATTTTCAGACCCTTGCGTTATTTTCTAACAAAATGCTTATATTTTTGCACTATACGTTTATGGCACGTAGCTTTTCGTAGATGTTGGCGATCACAAGTAGAGACTAAATCATTTACTGTCTCAATAATTTCGAAACGTCGATGCAGAATTCCAGATGAAGCCTCAACTGTATCTATAAATTTCACTCTTGAGTCTTATTATGTTTACTTTCAGCGTTTCGTTGATACATATAAAGAATTCTTTCGGATTAACTGTTTTAACTTTAAGCAATACTTAACCTCTAAATGCCATACGTTGCCTTTTAGCAACATACCCAATTTGGCCTTCTAAAACATTATTAGAATAATATTGAAGCTTTAATGTGTAATGTTGATTATAAAATATTTACTGAAAATATTAAATCAATTTTCAACATGTGATGGTGGTGAGGAGATTGGTGCTGGTTGGTTTTGATCTGAGGATCTCGTGATCAGGAAGTGAGAGCGTTAGCGTCAATTAAAAAGCCAAGCCAGTTACTTTCAGCTAGTAACTCGCTTTATACTGATCGAGATCGCTACAGAAGTATCGCCCCAGTGAGAAAAACGTATTGTTGATGTCTGGCGAGCGATATGCACTCGTGAATGAATGCTGTCGTACGCATAGTGTGATGCATGGGCAGGCTTTGCGTTGAGAGATTTTGTTTGGGGATGTCATCTGTTGATTATGAGGTGAGTTGATTGCTGTGCGCTGGTTGTTGATGAGAGAGTTGCGATCACATCCGGGACACCAATGAGGATATTGACGCCGGTTTGTTTTGATCTGAGGATCTCGTGATCAGGAAGCGAGAGCGTTAGCATCAAGCAAAAGGCCAAGCAAGTTACTTTCAGTTATTAACTCGCTTTATACTGATCGAGATAGCTGCAATGGTAATGGTGTGGCTTAAGAATAAAATTATATATTTCTTTTCAATTGTTGCTATATGTGCTTTTTGTTTTCTTTGGAAACTTACAAAATACCCTATTTTCCCTGTAACCATCACGTAATATTATATATCATAGTTCTTAATACTGATGTGTAATTTATATTAAACAATTTTATTAAGAAAAGATTATTTTTTCAATTAAAGCTGAGTGTTGCCGCAGCAGAAATTCATGTAATAAAATAGATTATATAAATTTTTGCTGCTGCCATTCCATAAAAACTTCTAGGAATCTCAGTTTCCCAGAAAACGTTTAGTAATGTCCGAGATGTTTTTTTACAATGAGTGAATTTATATAACTAAGAAAAAACTTAAAATTTATGTTTCGTTATTGCATCGATAAATTTAATTACGCAGATAGAAATGTTTAATTGAAAAGAAATAACATTCTAAAAACCGATATGAGAAAATTAATTATTATACTGTAAAAACTGTTCAGAAAAATTTCACAAAATAAGGGCAGTAACAGAAACGATTTTTATTTATAAGTAGTTATTTAACCGTTTGAGTTAAAAAATAGCGCGATCACGCTGTTCAGTTCTTTTTGTCAAGAAAATCCAACACATTTTGAAAGCTGTGGACCACTCATTCTGCACCGATTGAAGTTTGGAAGTATTATTGCGCTGCTTGTGTCTTTTCGGCATAAAATAAAATAAGTTCTATCGCATTACCTGGGATTTTTTGACAAAGATTTTCCAAAAACCTGTGAACCTCAAACAATTAAACCTCTAAAACATATTTTTTGCGAGATATCTGAAGGTAAAGAACATCCTTTGACATCATGGGTAACGCAGAAGTTGTCACTGTACATTTTTAGTTTGTAATTGTATTTTCGTAAATCAGGAAACAATTGCCTTTCTTACAATTCTGTAATCAGTGTGATAAATTAATAAAGAAAATTTTTTATCTTTATTTAACTTTTAACATGTCTGTATATAAAAAATGACATACATGTAGGAAAAATAAAGTTTTTTTCATAATTGCTTATTAGCTTTTAATAAAAGCATTTTATAAAAAGTTGCATTTACAACATGCGATACAATAACAACTATTAAATATTTTAATTAATCTTTATAAATTGTCATACAGAATAAGTATTAAAAGCAGTTAGTTTGAAAAGAAAAAGAAGAAAATTTAATATATGATACCTAAATGGAGAGAAAATGTTTTCTTTTTCGCAATCCATTGAAAACGTAAAATTCCAGCGACTAAAAAGATTAGTGATAACGTTTTTTATTTCCAGTTTATGAAGCCATTCATAGCGAAATATGCGGCAAAATTTTCGATTAAAGTTAGAAAAATGAATACAAACTCTTGCTTTCAATGAAATAATTTAAGCTTAATTTTCATATTTATTTTTTAATGGAAAAAAATAGGAATGTTTCAAAAGTGAATATGTTTCGCTTAATACAAAAAGAAATGAGATAAAATAATTAAGTAATAATAAATTTTCTTTAAAAGAAAGAATACCGAATCATTTACAAAAGAACATTTTCATTTCATTAAAGATATATATGTAACATAAATGTAAACAAAGCATTTAACTATGTCGTAATGAACGGCACTTATGTGTGCTGTAAGGCAGTACAATATACTTCAGTTTGACCGTCACTACTTTCACGCAATAATTTTTTCATTATCTAAACATAGAGTTTTAACAAAAATGTCAAAAACTGGTATTTATAGATAGTATTTACAGTTCAAAAATAAAAAAGTATCTGAGATGTAACCAAAAATGTGTTAATATTTAAAAAAGTATATTTATACATATGTATAAAAAAGTATATGTTTTCTTGATCGAAATATCTATAACGTTATTTTTTGTTTCAACACTCTGTAGAATTACTAAACATTTTCTAGGAAATTGTTATTCCTTTTTATGTAACGGTTACATAAAAAATTCGAGTGACATAATTGGTTATATAAATTTTTGCTGTTACCGTTAGATGAAATGTTTTAGGAATAACAATTTCCTAGAAAAAGATTAGTAACTTTGCATTTTTTTCTTTACAGTGAAGGATGCGGGATAGATTGGGATCATGCATTCTCAGATAGATTGTAAAAACAAATATTTAAAGTTACTGAACTTTTTCTAGGAAACTGGGATTCCTAGAATTTTTTATGCAACGATAACAGCAAAAGATCGTGTAACTGATTCTGTTATAGGAAGTTTTTATGTTACCCTTACATAAAAAGTTGTAGGAATCCCGTTATCTAGGAAAAGTTTTGTAACTTTACAGATTTTTTTTGTTTTGTTTTACCGTGTAGCATGCACATTAGCAGCAAATTTGTTTTTACTTCTGATATTATTTTGCTATGACAAATTCGGAGCGAATTTTCCGCAAGGTAGAGATTCATCCGCTTGCATGAGTAGTTTGTTGTAAAACTGATGAAAAACTGCCATTAAATCATGAAAGTGACGAAAAGAAAAAATCTCTCTGTTGAGAGCATGCATTTTTTAATCTTTTTATAGAAACTGGGTGCTCAAACACAAAACACACACATCATTATTATGGAATCTCATTTCATTCACTGGTTAACTTAATGAACCAGAAAAAATATTTATTATTCTAAAATATATAACTCTTCAAATGTAGTTATTTTTTAAAAGAAATATTTTATCTACAATCTGCAACTTATTTCATATAAAATGCTTTTACAAGTTAAAAAGTTATGTTTACGTCTTCGGCCAATTTAAATTTATATTCAAAATTTTAATTTTTAAATGAATTTTTCACAATATTGTTGTATTTTCTTAAAATTTCGTTTTAAATTATGTTTATTTTATGCCTTTAATCTCATGTGCAACCCCAGTAATATATTTTTTAATTTTTTCGTGATTGCATATCCCTTACAGAATTTTTTTTTGGTTGGCACCGCTATTTTTAAACGCTTTATTTATCAAACAAAGAAACACTTTAGTGTAAGTGTGTAAATATTACATTTATTTGTTAAAGTGATAAAAAACGATGCATGCACCTTCTGATGATGCGTATACATCAGTGCGTATGCATCAATAGGCCTGAAGGCGTTAAACTTACAGTGTGACAATTGTAAACAGGTAGCATCGAAAGATTACTAATTTTCAATAAATTTTCAATATTTTGAACAAGGCAAAATTAAATTTTCTATTATTTTGTAAAAAATTTGCAATATTTTCATCATGACAGAACTAAATTTTCTACTTGTTTGTAATTAATTTGCAATAGATTTGATGCAGTCAGAGAACTTTAGGACTAGTTGCAATTTTGAAGCGTCGTGAATTTGGCGTTTGCGTTATCTTGCTGCAGTCATGTTAGGAACTTTCAGTGTCCCCATGCTTAACTTGATACAAATTTTCAGACTGCAAAAGTCTAAACAAGACTGCTACAAAGTTTCTGTAAACTGCAATTGCTATGTGAGTTAGGCGTCGATTTCTAGAAACATTGGTATTAATTTAACGTTATTTAAACTAATGCATAAAATAATAGTAAAAATAAAACTCTAATTACTTTTTATTAAGAAAGAGCGTTCAATCTCTGCGAATTATTAAGTTGTTTGTGTAAACGCCTTCAATGGGACGTTGGGTAGAAATCGTGGTTTTCATTTAAAACATGAAATATTTGATAAAAATATTCATATTATATTATTTTGTAATCGAGGTACAGTAGAACCTTCATTATTGGAACCTCGATTAACCGAAACTCTCCGCTAACCGATGTTGGTTTCTTCTGCACTTTTTTCTCATTTTCTACTATCATCCAAAATTTGCGAAAACTTTTGTCGAATTTTTCAACTGGCGGAGATGAAAATGCTACAGATATTGTGAAAGATAGTGTTACTGAGTTTTTAAGCCTTTTTAAGAACAATGAAAGGTTTTGAAAATCTCGGGGATAAAGAAATCACAGATTAATTGAATTGTGACGTGGAAGATGCAGGTTTCCAGTTGCTCAATGATGATGAATTAATAGCAGAAGTCCGAAGTTCTAAAGAAAAAGAAAAAGATGATGATGAAGATGAGAAGGATTCTGGAGCAAATAAGATCAGTAGCAATGATGCTTTTATACTTTTTCTCAAAAGGCCTTGTTTGGTTGGAGCAACAGGAACAGTGTGATTCCTCAGAAACCTTCGGGATAAAGCTACGCGGCAAAGGATGGTCAATTTACACCAGATGAAGCATGCATTTAAACCATTGTAAGTTTTTGTCTCAGAAATAAATTTATTTTCATTTACAATTTTAATTTAGTATTCAACAGTTAAAATAAGTCATAATAATAGTTCAATGATGATATTACATATTAAACTAGATCATTATTGATGAATTCTCGATTATCCGAAGTAAGGTCGGTCCCAATTACTTCGGATAATCGAGGTTCTGCTGTATTTGGTTTAGAAATAATATAAAGACAATAAATTAAAATACAAAATTTGAAACACTTTATATTTTAAAGTACGCATTTTTTATTCAACGGTGTAAAATTTTAAATTATACAATTTTGTGGTTTAAGTTTGAATAAAAAGGAAAGGTAAATGGATTAGTGATTTATCAAATAAAATACACCAAATCAATTTAAAATGCAAATCTGGAACAAACAAACTAATTAAAAAAAGTCTATGTTTATGACACTATTACTCAAAAAATACAGTACTTTTATGTTAGCTTGGCGATGAGATATATCGCCAAATATTGGTCACGTTGATATTACTTATACTGTATTAATTTCACTTAAAATATAAACATTTAACGCATTTCAGTAAAAAAGCCTAACTGCTTTTTAAAACAAAAAAGAATTGGCGTATTTGTATCTATCGAGAATAAAACTCCTGCACTCGTGACATCTTAATTCACTTCTATATTTTAACATAATAATAAGGCGACTATAATTAGCTATTATAATACTATACAGGGTGTCGCTAAACAAATGTTATATACGCTAGCGGGTGATAGAACACATCAAGACGAGTAATAGTAAATAGGAAATCAAGGGTCCCAAACGTTTTCCAAAGGAGATAGCCGCCATTATGGTTTGGGGTCCAAAATTTCAAATACACATAAAAAACAGAAAAATTGGTCGATTGATTTGCGGTTTTCACTAAAATTATTCTTTATGTTGGTATTTTCTTGAAAATAAATTATGAAGATAAATTTGGAAAAAAACCGATAGCGGGCGCTTTAGACTTTGAAGTAATGAAAAACTATTTTTTGCCGTGACTTTTTGCATCTCATTAAATGGTTTCGTAAGCTTAGACTTAAATTTTGAGCTCAAAGTCTGAAAAGTTGGAAGCGGTTAAGTAGCGCAAACTTAACTGTGTTCAGAGGGTTTAAATTTCAAATAATTATAAAAAACGGAAAAATTGGTCGATTGATTTGCGGTTTTCACTAAACTGTTCTTTATGTCGGCATTTTATTGAAAATGAATTATAAATTTCAAAAAATGCCGATATAGGAAGCTTTAAACTTTGGAGTAACGAACGACTACTTTTTATGTTATATTTTGCATCTGATTAAATGTTTTCGTAAACTTAGACTTAAACTTAAATTTTGAGTTCAAAATCTGAATAGTTGGGAGTGGTTAAGTAGCACTAACTGAACTGTGTTCAGACAGTTCAAATTTGAAATGATAATAAAAAACGGAAATTTGGTCGATTCGTTTGCGGTTTAAAATAAAACTATTCTTTAAGTCAGTATCTTCTTGAAAATGAATTTTAAAGATAAATTTCAAAAAATTCCGTTAGAGGGCGCCTTAAACTTCAGAGTAACCAACAACAAATTTTAACCGTTATTTTTTGTATCTAATTAAATGCGTTCCAAAACTTGTTAAATGTTTTCGAAGTCTTAGATTTAAACTTAAAGTTTGAACTCAAATTCTGAATCGTTGGGAGGGGTTAAGAAGCGCAAACTGAAGTGTGTTCAGGAGTTGAAATTTAACCCCCCCACTTCGAACGCAGTTCACTTTTGCGCTACTTAAACACTCGCAACGACTCAGAATTTGATCTCAAAATTTAATTATAAGCATTTGAAAGCATTTAATGAGGTTTAAAAAAATAACGGTTAAAAATAGTTGTACGCTACTCCAATGTCTAAGGCGCCCTCTATCGGCATTTTGTGAAATTTATCTTTAAAATTTATTTTCAAGAAAACACCGATTTAAAGAGTAGTTTTATCAAAAACCGCAAACGAATCGACTAATTTTTCCATTTTTTTTTTATAGTTTTCTGTTTCCTTTGAAATTTAAACCCTCTAAACACAGTTCAGTTTGTACTACTTAACCACACCCAACTATTCAGATTTTGAGCTCAAAATTTAAGTTTAAGTTTAAGTTTACGAAAACATTTAATCAAATGCAAAATATAACATAAAAAGTAGTTGTTCGTTACTCCAAAGTTTAAAGCGCCCTCTATCGGCATTTTTTTAAATTTATCGTCATACACTGCTCAAAACAATTAAAGGATATTGCAGTTTTAGATGGATTTTGTATCTGGGAAACTTTTTAGCTGATTGATACATGGTCGACAGACATAGTAGGTTATATGAGAATAAATTACACATGTTTGGCAGAAAAAAATACATTTTATTGCGCATTTGTGTACAAAAGGAAAAAAACACAGTTTGTGCATATGAGAAAAAAAGAATAAGAAAAGGTGCTTTCTTCAAAGAAAATCATTTTCAGTAGGGTGTATGGTTTCCACGGGCGGCCAGCAACGTTGAACGCCTTTGAGGCATGGGCTCAATGAGGCTATTAATGACGAGTCGGGGTATTCTGCCCCACTCTTCCAGAAGAGCTCTTTCCAGTTCTTGGAGAGTTTGTGGGGCTTGTTGGCGGCCAGAAACTCGTCTTCCTAGAGCGTCCCAAACGTGCTCGATTGGATTCATGTCGGGAGAACACGCTGGCCATTCCATTCGAACGATTCCTTCCTCGAAAAGGAAATCCTCCACCAGGTTTGCCCGATGTGGCCTGCAGTTATCGTCCATTAAAATGAAGTTATCTCCGATTGCCGCAGCGTAAGGGACTACAATAGGTCTGAGGATCTCATCCCTATATTGGCGACCATTCAGAGCTCCATCTCGAATGATGTGGAGACCCGTCAATGGTGATGCCACCATACACCAACACTGCTCCACCGCCAAAACTGACACTTTCGTGCACGAATGCAGGATTATTCCTACTGCCACGGTCCCTCCAGATGAAAATACGCCTATTATCCGGACGCACAGAAAAACAGGACTCGTCAGAAAACAGAATATTGCTCCATTCATTTCTTCTCCAGTTGACATGCTCGGTTGCTCACTCCCTGCGGTCGCGACGACGCCTTGATGTTAATCTAACACATACCATCGGTCGGCGAGCATACAGACCTACAGCATAGAGCCGGTTTCGGACAGTCTGAGTTGAAATCGTGGTGCCTGTAGCCGAGCGAAGGTGCTGTTGGAGAAGAGTAGCGTTCATGTTTCGGTGTCTCCGAGCTGTTGACGCTAAATACCGATCTTCATTGGGCGTTGTTGCTCGTCTACGATCTTGCCCTGGTCTTCGGCCTGCACATCCACTCTCCAAAAAAGGTTCCAGATCCTGGAAATGACACTTTGTGACACTCCAATGGCTTGCGCTACTTCGGCATGAGTTTGGCCCCCTTCTAACTTACCAACAATTCTCCAAGCATCTGAATCTGTCAAATGACTTCGCTGAGACATCGTACTCATCGAAACAAAGCAATCACTGAATGCCGATCATCCTTGTCTACATTCTCTTTTATCCAGTTGAAAGTCATATTTCATTCGCTGCCGCTGAAGCGACGTCCGCAAATCAATCGACCAATTTTTCCGTTTTTTTATGTGTATTTGAAATTTTGGACCCCAAGCTTTAATGGCGGCTATCTCCTTTGGAAAACGTTTGGGACCCTTGGTTTCCTATTTACTATTACTCGTCTTGATGTGTTCTATCACCCCCTAGCGTATATACCATTTGTTGAGGGACACCCTGTATAAAGAACTTGTACTATAGCCAGTATAAACGTCTGGATACATTGTTGTTATAATTATTTTTTTTATTCGTGAACGTTTCGCTATAGTACTCCATTGTGAACTTTGATAATGTTTGAAATTTAATATTTTTAAAATGGCATAATCATTAGATTTGAAATTCATATCACGAAAATTAAATTTTTTACTTTGCTAATGCAGTTTGTCAAATAACTTTCTGACAAATATTTTTCTAGCTATTATTATTATTATTATTATTATTATTATTATTATTATTATTATTATTATTATTATTATTATTATTATTATTTGGTAAATTCAAGTGTTTTATTTTCCGAGATTAATCTATGCCAACGATTAGAGAAAAAGCCAGTCGTAAGTAGCAACGTAGCTCTTTATTAAAGCGAATTATGCGCTTTCATTGCATTCTGCTTTCGAAGAGCAAATTTCAGTGGAAAGTGGGAATATCGTACAATGTATTATAACTATTTACATGTATGCGAAAAAAATACTGAACAAATTTATCTAACTATTTTAAGACATCTCTATTAAATAAAATAAATACAGACATTGAAAACCAAAATGTGCCAGATATTTTGGAATGTAACTGCACTTAAAAAAATGTACTTTCTAAGATTGAACTTTAGCTAAAATCATTTAAAATAACAAGTGAAAAATATCTTAATTAATTTTCATAAATTATCGCATAACTTATGCGTTGAAAAAAAACTCAGTTTTATAAAATAAATAAGAAAATGAGAAATGTTATTAGAATAAAGGGAACACTTTTCTGTTTTGGGATATTTTAAAATCATGGAATTCTTTCAGGAAAAAATAAAAATAATAATATTTATTGGTTTGCGATGACATTCAGGGTGAGATATCTGCAAAATGTTTTAAATAAATGTCAAAAACTATATTTTAAAATGGCTTTTTTTAATGTTAGGTTATAATATTTTCAGTTTAGTGTTGGGATAATTTTGGAAGAAGTATATTTATCTAGAAATATGAATTAAAAGAGTTCATATCTTCACTATATATTTTTTAGAAATTGTTAATATTGAGATAGTTCATTTCAATAATTTATATCACATTTCTATCAGGAGAGAAAGTTATAGCATTCGTTATTATTAAGAAAAACTTAACGTTCGTTCTTAAAATTTCTTAATTTGATCATTTCGCATTTAAAATTTCAAGATTTGACATATTATTATTGGTTTTATAAAATTGAAAGAATCTACATTCTTATTTTTTTTATTATTATTTTTGGTTAAGAATGGTCAATAAATAATACAGTGAGGCTTTTATATTAAGAAACTTATATTACAGAATACATACAGTAAACTGAGGCTAATTTGATATCGCGGGATAATTTTGTCACTTTGTAGGTTAACACGTTTATTATTGTTTTGTATATATTTATTGGTGTGTTTTATTTAAGTGATTGATTCTCGGTTCACATACAAGTTTTAGGCAGTATCTACCGAAAAAGGAAAATACAAGCACCAATGTTCCCGCATTATCGCAATGACTCTGAGGAGAATATGTCAAACGCAGTGGCAGTTCAAGTTAAAAAAATAGCTCCCGTAACATTCCAAATGCCATTTAGTACACTTTTCAATAAGTGGTCTTGAAGTAACACCAAATCTGTGGGTCGTCTGACAATCCTCATTCATGAAGAAGAGCAGTTGATTCCCAAGATCTGGGGAATCATGGATGACTGTTGTTTTGGAATCAAGCACAATGTCAAGATGTTAATTAAAAAATTCCTTAATTGGAAAAGTATTAATATCGCTATATTGACTAACAACACTTCAGGTGATGATATCATCAATACTTTCACCAAAGGAAAGAAACATTGGAAAATTATATTTTCGAAAATAAATCGTAAAACTTAATCGTTCAAATATCCCTAGGTGATCTAATCGGCATACTTTTGCGGATCACATCGTTACCTGAAGTAACTATGTCATACATCGTTTATTGTGAACATTTAAAGGAGGTTTGTAGTTAGGTGACGAAGTTACTCCAAACTCGGGATAACATTGTAACCATTTTTTTAGTTTTTTTCCCTTACAGTATTTCATGTATACATTTTAATCTGATTTGATGTTGAAGACAATTGTTATTTCGATACGCCTATATATTTTTAGACTCGAATTCGAAGAATAAAAAAAGTTATGAACAAAAATATGTCTGAAAAGAAACAAAGTACGGAAAGATTTACGGAACTATATTTTTTAAACTTAGACTACACAATTTTCGATAAAAAAAAAATAGAGAGAAGGTAAAAATACCGTAGTAAATAAAATTATAGTATCATCTGTGCATATCGTATTATTAAGTTGTGATTTAGAAAACTTATATTTTAAATTAATTTCTTTTGTAGAATTTTTCGGAAAAAAAAAACGTTTGAGAGTTGCTCTTTTTTTATGACTGAAAAAAAAACCTGTGGGAAATGTTCTGTCGTCAGCATCCGTGTACAGAAGTGAATATGCAATATGTCATCAATCCGATTAGAAAATGAAAGGTTTTTAATTCATTTAACGTCTGATAATAAATTTCTTTTACCCTTTGCACTCTTCTGTCCAATCTAACTGGACATCCTATTTCATTGTAAAATTTGTTTGTCTCAGCTAAAATAAAATAAAATATGCTTTAGTTAATTATGGAATTTTTGATACTGCGTAATTGAAAGTAAATACAGTTGAACCTCTTTAAAGTGACCACGTTCCGTTCTTACAAAAATGGGTCGCTGCGAGAAGTGTTCTCTTAATGAAGGTCATGTTTAAATTTGGATTTTAATTGTTAATAAAAGTACCAATGAATGTTATTAAAATTCTTTTTTCACATTAGGAAAAATTATAAAATTTAACTACCGAAACAAAAGTTAATTCCATAACTTAATTACTGCAGAGTTTAAAAAATGAATACATTAATTATACTTTGATTTTGCAATTTCTAAATACTTTCAAAGTTCAGTAAATAAATGCATATATTTCTTGAATGTGAACAAATAATGTGGATTTCATTCCTTTGTATTCTTTTTTTGAGAGTTTTCTGACAGAATCTTGCCAGATAGTTTATAAACTGTCATTCATAACTTGTCATCAGAGTGAAATTCATTTTAAACGCTTAAAAGTATTCTAAGTACGAAAAAAAAGAGCTTCCGTGAATTATTTTTCGAATGAAAAACCTTCTTGAAGTAATCAGGAGAAAATGGACTTTGTTTCATTTTTTTCAAAAAAATGGTCGCTTATAGAGGAAGTTCAACTGGGGTGGTCTCTGAATGGAGGCAAAATTAGTATTGAGCCTCTGGAAATCAATTTTGTTCCATGAAAAATTGGCCACTTAGGGTAGTGGTTGCTTAAATAGTGATCGCACAGGGAAATTTCTCTGTACTTTTGAAAAAGGGGTCCCGACCGAATAAAATTTGTGTAAGAGATATTGTATTTGAAAACGTCCAAAATGTCTGACATTTTAGTGATGTTATGAACTTTACTTTGGTGGAATTTTTTAAGTTGTTTGCTTTGAAATTTTACCGAAACCATTGACTTTAATTTTATTTCGTAAAGAAATTGTGTTTTGTCTGTACCAAGCTAACCCACTTTTGCGGAAGAAGACTGGGCGGTTAACAGGTATGCTAATAGAATGCAACAAGGGCGTTACCTTTTATTTACAAAGTATCCACAAATATGTATACACGATAGGGTTATAAGTTTTGCATTTTATTAATTTTCAAGGTATAATTAATTAGAACTAAAGAACAGATCACGATTAATTTTTTTAAACTGATTTTTTTTAAATGGTATTGGAAGTGCGATAACATAATCGAAATCGAAATACAATAAAGAAGGTAGCTAAGTCTATGTGATTTACAATTAATCGACTTAAAGATATTGAAGATACGTTTGAAACGAATGGAATTGTTCGGAATCTTCATGTACAACATTTTGAATGTTAACAACACCAATCAACTTCACCAGTAGATTCCAAAAATAGCACTGTTTTTATAAAGACATAGAGGAACGAAAAAAAAAATTTTGAATGCTGTTTTTGTATTTTTTAAAAATCCCCCTGTACTTTTTTCTTATAAAAATTAAGATTTTATCTGCTGCTGAACCAGTTTGATTGTCATTAATTTATATCTTAAGACTTTAGCATAACTTTCTTAAGTAAAATTTAAAAATTAAGTCTTCAACTTTGAAGCATTTGGAATTTCTAAATTATTTTAAAAAAGAAAGATAATTAAAAAAATCTGTAGAGAAATTTAAAAAAAAATTCTTAAGAATTATTTAACTTATTTTTAGATCAAAAGGAAAACCTTGTATTTCCCTAAAGTATTAAAAAATGAAGAATCGTTATAAAATGTTTCTCAAAAAAAATCTTTAGATGTTTGCATTTTCGTAAATGAAGTACAATGAGATAAGCAAATAATTTTAAATTAGATAAAAGAAGTTCTGGTAATCTCTTAATTTACCTGTTAAATATATGTGGTTAGAATAAGCTTATTCCGAAGATGCTAAATCTTGTTCTTTTTTTTTCGTTATACAGGTAAATGATTAAGAACAATTTAATTTTGTAATTTATGCATGCGAATAAAAAGATTAAATATTATTTGAGAACTTGCAACAAAGATTTTGAATGAAAAATTTAATTCTTCTGCATCGTTGGAAATTAGAGATGTTCCCAGTGGGAATGGTAAAAATTCACATGATGTTACGACAAATTTTAATTATGTTCATTTTCTGAATCTATCAAAAAATGAAAAAAAGGGTAACTAGATATCCTTATACAATGTAATCACATTTTTTTATTATTTTTTTAAAACTGTTTCAGCGTGTTTTTTTCAGTTTACTATTTATTGCTTTTGTGATATTAGCACTGTAAAAACAAATTGCGTTACGGATTTTATTGATTTTACCTCTCAGCTTATGAAAAATTTATTATATATTATTTGTAAGAATACTCATATAATCTAGTTTAACTTAAATTTTCATTCGTAAATTTAATCTAATACATCTTCTAAAATATAAGAATCGTTCGGGATTGTTCTGGATTATTTTTTTTAAAAAAGAGCATTTTTAAAAACAGTAGAAAAATGAAATAAAACATTTCTTATAGATTATTTATTTTTAGTCAAAAGGGGAAAAAATTGTATTTCCGTAAAGTATTGTAAAAAAGAAGAATTTTTGCAAAATAATTCTGAAAAAATTTCTAAATGTTTGCGTTTTTGTAATTGAAATACAATAGGATGAGTAAATAATTTAAATTAGATAAAATAATTTCTGGTAACCCCTGAATTTACCTGTTAAATATAAGTGGCTAGAATAAGCTTATTCCGAAGAAGTTAAATCTTGTTCTGTTTTGTGATACAGTTAAATGGTTAAGTGCAATTTAATTTTGTAACTTATGGATGGGAATAAAAAGATTAAGTATTTTTTGAGAACTTGCAACAAAGAATTTGAATGGAAAATTTAATTCTTCTGTATAGTTGAAAATTAGGGACGTTCCCTGTGATAATTGAGAAAATTCACGTGAAATAAACCAGCTACAACCAATTTTAATTATGTTCATTTTCTAAATCTATTAAAATAAAATAATAAAAAAATCTTTAGGTAAATAGATATTCCTTGGAAAATGTAATCTACAATTTTCATTACATATATATACATATTTTTTTTTACTGTTTTAGTGTGTTTTTTTTTTCAGTTTGCTATTTATTATTTTTCTGATGTTAGTATCGTAAAATCAAATTGTGTTATGAATTTTACTGATTTTACCTATGAGCAACTGAAAGTTTTATTACATGTTTTTCATAAGAATACTCATATAATTTATTTAGCTAAATTTTTATTCATAATTTTAATTTAACACAATTTTCATATTCATACATTTTAAATATTTCTTAAAACATTATTCTGTTTAAAATACTTTTGCACTATTAAAATAGTTAAGTATATTTTTGTAATACTTAGATTAATGCTGATAAACTCCCTGCATCTGAACTTGCGCTATGTGTAGCTCTGGCAGCCTAAATGCAATCTCATTACATGTTACATTAAATTTTTTAATAAACGTCCACTTCTGGTAAGTCTACTACAGTTTCCTATATAACTTGGTCTATTCAAGCAGAGTACACAGAGTAAAAAAAGTGAAAAATTATTTACAGATAAAAAAGAGTGTTTAACTTATATATTTTTATTATAACAAAGAAGCTTAAAAAGTGTATTTTAAAGCTGAATTATTTGAATAAAATTAAAATTACACCAGTTTCACTATCTCTTCATTTTATGGCGCGAGGTACGATAGATCACGCGGTAATCCGGTTGTTGTTTATTTATTAATGAACTGTTTCTTTGCTTTCCTTTTATTTTTTAAAGTTATATAAATTGTTCTAGTCTATAATTATTAATTAAACTTCATTTATTTATTAGTATTTCTTTTTTTAAATAAAAGAAAATAATTAAAAATAATATCGCATTAACTGGTATTTGAAAACGCAATGTTCGCCAAATTGACGGAAAAAAAAAAAAAAAAAAAAAAAAAAAAAAAAAAAAAAACATAAACAAATAATTAAAAACCCCGATTTCGATATTTAAAAAAAAATAACCTCAAGCAGTCGTTAATTTACTAGTCGCACCATTAGTAAATTATCTTTCCTTCGTTTGTTCCATAATGAAAAATCATAAATTTAATAATCTCCAATAATCTAACTGTCTATAATGGAGTTGATCTAGAAATCTCCTTAATACATAAACATCAACAAAATGGCACAGATGTCATATACGCTCCGAGTTTGTCGCGATAACTTTTTTGTTCTAATTTGGCGAAAACATCGTTTAATTAATAATGATAGAAATAAAAAATATATAAAATTTTAAAGAAGAGAATGTAAGTAAATAAACATTTTATTTATAAATAAATAATAATAGTCGGGTTAACATGTCAGGCAAAATAACACCAATTTAAAGTTTATTAATCACCTCGGAGCACATATGATATCTGTGCCAACAAAACTTTCAATAATATAGTAACTATGCCATTTGAAGGAGCTCAATTATCGAAGATTAGTCCAATATATTTTTTAATATTGCCTAACACAGGAAAAATATTAAGAAAATCGAAGAAAAGATGGCTTTTTTAAAAAGACTTGTAAAATTGTTTAGCACTGATGCCATACATTCACCACATTTGCGCGATTTTTTTAATGGATTTTTGCCAAAACATCGTTTTCAAATCCCAGGTACACATATACTTTTTAATAGTTTTCCATAATTTTAAAAAGGAAATAACAATAAATAAAAATGTTTATTTAATAATTATAAAACAAAACAATTTATATCATTTAAAATAATAAATAAAAGAAAGTAAAAATAAATAAATAAATAAATAAATAAATAATAAATGAACAATATCCGATCCGATGAGGCATAAAATGGGCATTCTGTTGCAATTGCGCCAATGTGGAGCATATATGACACATGTGCCAATTTTTTTAGCAGGCAATTTTTATTTCAAAACGTTGAATTTATCAATATTAATAACGCATAATTGCATACATTTCCTTTGAATTGCACACATTTCTTCAGTTTACAAATTTTAAAACTGTAGTTTTTCCCAAAAGGGAATTTGAGGAAATGGCGCAAGAAAAATGAAATAAAAAATAAAATATATTTGCGAAAAAAAGGGATTATATTCGTTGATCACCTTCATCAAAATTACGGCGAAAAACTTTTGAAAAAGAATGATATCATTTTTCAATATATATGTGTGGCAGAAATTCACACTTAAGCTAAAATGTAAATGTATGATTCCATTTTTTTAAATATTAACTCATATCTATATAATTTACAATTGAATATTAAAATATACTCCAAAAATTATCTTCACTTGAAAAAATAACATTATTGCGACCAGTAACAACATGTCAGACATATGCATTTTTGGCTTAAAATCACATTCTTTGGCGTGAAAAGTAAAATAAGAATCGTAAACAAACGAATATGTAACTCACAACTTTCAGTAACTTTTACAATATCTTCTTTTTTCTGCTGTAAGTCATATGATACGGAAATTCGATAAAAAAAGAGAGAGAATAATAAGAAGGAAAATAACTATCATTCAAAATTCATTTAATAAAATTTTTAAGTTCATTTTTTTTATTCTAACGCAAGGGATATTTCGCCAAATGTGTATCAATTGTAATATTTCTAATTAAGTTATTATTTTAAGCATTACAAATATTTTCTACTTTAATTTGCAAGATGCTACTGGCAACCATTTCGTCAAAAATAACCGAAAAATTTATTACCAAAAATCAGAGTTATCCCTGTATATTTGAATTACAAACCTCCGCAAAAATATTTCCTACACTGTAAAAAAAAAATTCAAGGGGTTACTAAAAATTCTTTAGTAAATTTGTATTCCACAGTATTTTTTAGTAACCATAACAAACTTTTTTTTTGCAAGTGAAACAAGCATTTCTTTTGTAAATTGAACAAAATAATTTTTTGTATAACTAACTTAAAAATTTTTAGTATGAGCCATTAAGAAAATTTTAGTAATAGCTCCAATATTGTTTTTAATAACCTTTACGTGTGCCCGAAGGACAGAAGCTGCATCCAAACTTCTGAAGCGATAGATTTTCGGCAAAACCGCAATAGATGGCAGCACCAAAAATGCTACCTGCTCTGATAGGATTTTCACAATCCCTTTATTAATGAGTACTTACACTACATACATTCGGGACGTATTTGACGGTGTCCGGTATCGAACCCGGGACCTCTTAGCCTGGAATCCGTTACTATAACCACTATGCTATCAAGGCCACACCAAGTGAGTTTTAGTAATAGCTATTAAAAATGTAAAACTATTAACTCTATCCATTGCTAACTTTTTTCTAGTAATTCTTACAGATTTTCTAGTAACCGACTAAGATTACTAAACATTTTTTAGTAATTACAAGGATCACTAAAGTTTTTTTAGTAGATCGACCCTTTTTTTTACAGTGTATCGAATGATGCTATCTGAAAAAAAAATCCATTGGGTAGTTTTTACAAAACACTCGAATCGAAGTTTCAGAGCTCACTGCTTTATTACTTATATGATTGTTGAAATTTATACCTTTTAAATATGCAGATATGATTGATTAAATATTTTTATTAAAATTTTATGTGCTATTGTTTTATATTAATTTAAATATCAAGGGTTTAGTATAATATTTTTAACTAAAAATTAAGAGCTACGTTCTCAACTATGAAGCATTTGAAACTTCTGGATTATTTTTTTAAAGAAAAATAATTAAAAAAAAAATACAGTAGATGAATAATAATAAAAAAATTCTTAGGAACTATTTAATTTATTTTTAGATCAAAAGAAAAACTTTGCATTTCCCTTAAGTATTAAAAAAAATTAAAAATTCTTAGAAATGATTCTGAAAAAAATCTCTAGCTGTTTGCGTTTTAGTAATTGAAGTACAATGAGATGGGCAAATAATTTTAAATTAGATAAAAGAAGTTCTTTTAATCTCTGAATTTACCTGTTAAATAAATGTTGTTAGTATAAGCTTATTCCGAAGAAGCTAAATCTTGTTCTTTTTTGTGATACAGTTAAATGATTAAGTGAAATTTAATTTTGTAATTTATGCATGCGAATAAAAAAATCTAGTATTATTTGAGAACTTGCAACAAAGATTTTGAATAGAAAATTTAATTCTTCTATATTGTTGAAAATTAGAGATGTTTCCAATGGGAATTGGGAAAATTTACGTGAAATAAACCTGTTACGACAATAGCTATGTTCATTTTCTAAATCGATGAAAAAATGAAAAAAAAAATTAGATAAATAGACATCCGTTGGAAAATGTAATTCACATTTTTATTAATTTTTCAAATTGTTTCAGTGTGGTTCTTTTTTTACAGTTTACTATTTGTTATTTTTGTGATGTTCGTACCATAAAAATAAATTGTGTTACGAGTTTTATTGATTTTACCTCTTAGCATCTGAAAATTATATTATAAGAACATTCATATAAACTAGTTTAACTAAAATTTTCATTTGTAATTTTAATCTAGTACACCTTCCAAATTTTTACATTTTAACATTTTCTTAAAACATTACTCTTTTAAAATACATTTGTATAAGGATAATTTAGATTGATTTTAGGAAAAGAAGAAATTATAGATATCGTGGCGTTTTCTTTCTTCTTTATTTTATTTTGATTTTTTCTAAATCTTCGATTTTTTTAGATTGTTATACTTTACGCCCTTTAAATTTTTTGCAAAAAAAAAAAAAAAAAAAAAAAAAAAAAAAAAAAAAAAATGTAATTTTGTAAATTTAATTCAAATAAGACGGCCTCGGTAGGTGTCTGTAGCTATTACTGGCTATAAACTAATGTAGACGTAAGGATTTCAAATGCATGATTTTAACACTTTTTACCCTTTTACATAAAAAAAAGAGCTTCTGTTTTTGGCAACTACATACAGTCGTATAGAGCGGGCGGCGGCGACACAAATGAATACGTCATCTAGTTACGGGATGAAATCATGATGTAGGACAAGAATATTGGGTGTAGATTAAGGAATGACTGGTCTGCCTCGTCATTTCTTGGTACGATATGAGTAACAGCGGGCGCCAAATCGCCAATTTGGCGTCACTTTCACGTCATCGAGTTACGGGATGAAATTGGTGACAAATTAAAGCTAAAATAAAGTATTTTAAGAACATTTCGGTCTGCCTGCGCATATCCTGGTAAAAACGCTCGGCAGACTGAAATTTATAACAAAAAATGATGTTATAATGTAAAATTCAATATGACTAGGTCATCGAGTTACGGGATGAAATCATGATGTAGGACAAGAATATTGGGTGTAGATTAAGGAATGACTGGTCTGCCTCGTCATTTCTTGGTACGATATGAGTAACAGCGGGCGCCAACTTGCCATTTTGGCGTCACTTTCACGTCATCGAGTTACGGCATGAAATTGGTGCCAAATTAAACCTAAAATAAAGTATTTAAAAAATATTTCGGTCTGCCTGCGCATATCCTGGTAAAAACGCTCGGCAGACTGAAATTTATAACAAAAAGTGACGTTATAATGTAAAATTCAATATGACTACCTCATCGAGTTACGGGATGAAATCATGATATAGGATAAGATTATTTTGTATAGATTAAGGAATAGATTAAGGAATGACTGATCTGCCTCGTCATTTCTTGGTACGATATGAGTAACAGCGGGCGCCAAATCGCCAATTTGGCGTCACTTTCACGTCATCGAGCTACGGGACGAAATTGGTGCCAAATTAAAGCTAAAATAAAGTATTTTAAGAACATTTCGGTCTGCCTGTGCATATTCTGGTACAAACCCTCGGTAGACTGAAATTTATAACAAAAAAGGCGTCATAATATACAATACAATTCATGATATGCCAAATCGGTCGTTTTCTCGATTACTAATAAGAATCTTTTCCTAAACCATCAAATTAGCATAAAAGTCTATTGCGAAGTTAAATAATGTAAAATACGTCTTTAGATTTTGTATTGTACTTTATGAAGCATATAATTTGTTATAAGTTTCAGTCCACCGAAGGTTTGTACGAGGATATGCGCGGGCAGACCGAAATATTCTTAAAATACTTTATTTTAGCTTTAATTTTGCACCAATTTCATCCCGTAACTCGATGACGTGAAAATGACGCCAAAATGGCGAGTTGACATCCGCTGTTACTCATATCGTACCAAGAAATGACGAGACAGACCAGTCATTCCTTAATCTACACCCAGTAATATTGTCCTACATCATGATTTCATCCCGTAACTCGATGACGTAGCCATATTGAATTTTACATTATAACGTCATTTTTTGTTATAAATTTCAGTCTGCCGACGATTTGTACCAGGATATGCGCAGGCAGACCGAAATATTCTTAAAATACTTTATTTTAGCTTTAATTTTGCACCAATTTCATCCCGTAACTCGATGACGTGAAAGTGACGCCAAAATGGCGAGTTGGCGCCCACTGTTACTCATATCGTACCAAGAAATGACGAGGCAGATTAGTCATTCCTTAATCTACATCTAATAATCTTGTCCTACATCATGATTTCATCCCGTAACTCGATGACGTAGTCATTCGTGTCGCCGCCGCCCGGTCTAATAGGGGAAAAAAGTAAGCACCCCCTATTGACTCTACAAAATATTATCATATAAGAAAGTAACTGGTGCCAAACGATTGGAAAAAATGATGTATAAAAATTATTTAAGGGGGTCATCTACATATTAAAACGAACCCTAATTTTGTTTCTTTCAATAGCAATACCCGATTCTGGCAGCATAAATTACTTTTACGCCCTTCAATTAGCCCAAAAACAACGTTTCATGCAATTCGTACAACAAGTTTCTGAGAAAATGATTATTTTAAAACGAGCATTATAAGGGGCTGTATCTAAGTTGAAGTACAATACTCGATTGCTAGACGAGAGAGCCCTTTTATTGATCAAGGAATCATAAGCGCCACTGTAGACTTTTATATTACAGGATAGTATAAGTTTCAAAATATGCTCAAATGTTCAAAATATGACCTATGTTTGCTCAATGGTTATATCAGACCATATTCCAGTCTTAAACGTGTCCTTACGTTGCATGCTGAAATAACTCTGAACAAACTTGTCGTATTACTCTTTGATTATGATGGATTTAATGCTTAACACGTCTATAATCTATGTAATAAAAATATATGCCAAAAAAGGTTAAGAAGGAATTAGTAAATTTGGGTTAAGGTACGCTTTTTTAAATGACAGTAAACCCAATTATGGAACATATTACATATATAACATAATCTATAGCTAAGAAAAGTCATTTATTGAGATTATTGGTCAGGATTCCATTTACTTGACCACAAAATTTATTAACGCTCGTTTAAATTTCAGTTAATAAGGTAAAATGTAAGTGTCGTTGACCCGTTCTATGGTGTTTGTGTGACTTTTGTTACATTTCTTTTTTTTTTTTTTTTTTTTTTTTTTTTGAATTAGACTATCTCGTTCACTATGTATTGTAGAAAAAAGAAATTATGGAAACTTTTTCGTAGAGAATTTAATTTTCTTTATTTTTTGCATTAGCAATTTTTCCGTAGGAGTTATTGATTATGAGACAGTAACAGAAAATACACTAGTTGGATGTGCCAATCCCAAAACATTCTTCTATCTCATACGTACATTTTAATATTTTTAAAAATAGTTACTCATTTTAATGCTTTAATAATTTTAATTCAATGCCATACCAAGTTTGATTTTCATCTTAAATTTCTGCTTCAGTCAATTAATAAGAGTAAAAACAAATTCCGTCTCTGCACGAGCCGATGGACAATAGAATGATAGGCAGATTTTTTTTTCAAATTCAGGGAGGACCTACTTGCCTTACCAAAAAATAATCATTTACAAAAAATTTAGTTCAGTTCTAGAATTAACTTCTTACACTTTTAGGTGGTGCAATATTGAAAATGGCATAAAATTCGCAATTGCAGCACCCCATCTCTCAGATTTTTTTCACATTCAGGAAGGATCAACTATCCATAGCCATACACTTACGCAAAAAATTTGGTTCAACACGATGCATAACTTCATACACTTTTGGTCGGTACAATATTAAAAATGACACAAAAATGCGATTGCAGCGCCCCTTTCCGGCGGATTTTTTTCAAATTCAGGGAGGACCAACTAGCTATAGTCATACACTTACACAAAAATTTGGTTCAATTCGATGCATAACATCATATACTTTTGGTCGGTACAATATAAAAATGACACAAATATTGCGATTGCAACGCCTTCTTCAGGCGGATTTTTTTCAAATTCAGGGAGGACCAACTAGCCATAGTCATACACTTACACAAAAATTTTGGTTCAATTCGATGCATAATTTAATATACTTTTGGTCGGTACAATATTGAAAATGGTACAAACATCGCGATTGCAGCGCCCCCTTCCGGCGAAATATTTCAAAACTGAAGGAAAACCTGTTTGCCACAGCCAAAAACATTAATAAAAAATTGGTTCAGTTCTATGCCTAACTTCATACACTTTTTGATGGTAGAATGAGGATATACGGACACACACACAGATACACACAAACATACACACAGACACACGGACAGACAGACATTTTGTAAAAACCTGTTTTTTGCAATCTCTGACACCTAAAACGTGTAAATGCGTCGAAAACCGGAAGTCGAAAAAAATTTCGATAACAATACTTTCTTCTATTGAAGACAGAAGAAAGTAAAAAGGTACAGTGCTTTATTTCCTCTCCCCCGCGCTCACCCTCCATTCATCATGACTCTTAGTAGGACTTCTCAAGTTTCAAAACTTTCGGAATTATGTCCAGAAAAAAACCTAATTTGACTATACTTTATAACATTAATATTAATATGAAAATTAACGCTATTTTTTTACAATTGCATGAACAAATTCAGTTATGAAGCGGAAAATGTTTACTTTAAAAATGACAGTATCCGAAAAAACAGTTTTTCTTGTACAGATAACTGATTAATTCGTTGTTAAAGATGCTAGGAAATGTTTCTGATAATTGCGGCAGCTTATAAAGTGTTATTTTTGTAAATTCTTCTTCAAATTTTGGAAAATGGCTGAGATTTCTACACATAAAGGAATATTATTCGTAATTTTGGGTGGCTTAGAATAGGTTATTATAAATTTGTGATCATGATTGTTGTATATTTTTGAAGATTAAGAAACATCTGCCATTTTTTACAGTGAAAATACAACAAAAACTACATCTTGGCCAGACTTTATAATAAAAAAACCCTTTATAGATTGATTTTAAAAATATCCCAGTAATTTCTTTTCCAATATTTTATTTGCCAAGCAGTACCCAAAATTTGATATCCTTTCAAGCAGTGAATGTATATCCAATGATTTAACCACCATGTACTTACCTAACATTTGGAAAGAATACTAAGAAACAGAAGTTATGAAACATTTGACATTCAGAAATATCCATTTCTACTTTCTTCTATCTTTAAAAGAAGAAAGTATTTAATTCGTAAAATTTTAGAATTCCGGTTTTTGACGGATTTACAAGTTTGAAGGGTAAGATATTCCAAAAACATGTTTTTACAAGATGTCTGTCTGTTAGTCTGCGATTCTCTGAGTCTTTGACTCTGTCAGTCTGCATATTGCATGATATTTGTGGGGGCTCTATATCAAAAACTAATAAACGGCATTTCATAAAAAAATATATTTAGGTAGTCCCCAATGTAAATTGATGCTTATTAGTTTTGGCTGTTAATCGGGCAAAGCTGTTGTGATGCATTTTCGCGATTTTCGCAATAACTATATCTCAATAACAATGCAAAAAATTTCGATCAAACTTCAGATTAAAGTAGTAGTTGTCATGATTTGATGCTGCATACATTTTGGTGTAAATCGTTCAATAGGTGGTGATGTGATGTTGAATTTTCCAAGATTTTTGCAATAGCTGTATCTCAAGAGTGAATGCACTGAATTTAATATTTTTTTATTAATGTATTCCTTAATTTAGATTTATTCTGATGTAATTTTTATGTAAATCGTTTAACAGGTGGCACTGCTATGGTGTGTATTTTGCGATTTACTCAAGAGCTCTATCTCAATAATTATGCACGGATTTCCATCAATTCTCAGATTAGTGCTTGACATGAATTGATGTTGTTTACATTTTGGTATAAATCACTCACGAGACGGCGATGCTATGCTGGATTTTCCTTATTCCTGCAATAGCTGTATTTCAAGAACTAATGTACGATTTTTTTAAATAGAACTTCAGATTCAGGTATAGCTTGGTAAATATTATTGTTGTTCATGTTGTGATATAAATTGCCCCACAAGTGGTTCGTATGTATTGCTTTTTTCATATCTGCAATAGTCCTATTTCAAAAACTCAGGCACAGTGTCATGGCTTTAGAATCTTCACGATGAGCATATGTTGTCCTTTAATTCTAGCACTATAGTAGCGACTTTTGGGGCATGAGATGTAATCTTATGCTTTTTGTTTACAAATTTATACTTTTTTCCCCAAAAATATGTATTATCACAGATCTTTGAAATTTAGTCATCTGAGCGATGAAATTTTTTTTGTTTCTATTATGAAACACTTTCCTACATTAGTAGAAAATTATTATGAAATTTAATTTTTATTGTAAAAATAATCTTTTGAAAAAAAAGAGAAAAATACGTAGCATGATTCAAAAGTTCGAGGAAAAGTTGTAAAATATATTTTTCTGAATAGTTCACTACACTGAAGCATATCCACCTTCAAAGTAGTCACCTTGGGCGACGATACAGTTCTGCCATTGTTCGCATAACTTCCGGAAGTATCGCTGGAAGTCATTTTTCGCAACCTCCCATAAGGCCTCCTGCGATGTTGTTTTCACCGTATCTGAGGACTAAAAATGGCGTCCTTGTAAATGTTTTTTTATTGACGGGAACAGGTAAAAGTCTTGTGGGACCATGTTCAGTTGATAGGGAGGATGTGGAAGCACATTAGAGCGAGTTTTGACGAGGAATTTTTTTAATACTTGGTATATAATACTATGTGCTGGTGCGTTCTCAAGCATAAAGTACCAGTGTCTGGCCTCAGCGAAGGTTGACCATCGAGTTTACCATCTTCGATGAATTCTCGATCTTTTTTAAAACGTCGATGCTATTCATAAACTTTGTGTCTCACCATTATAGATTCATTGTATATCTTTCTTAGCATTTTCAAAGTTTTCATTCGTGTTTTACCTAATCTTTGTCATAATTTAATGCAGCAATGCTGTTCAAGAAAAGCTAACTGTTTTACATCGCGAAGGAAAGATAACTAACTTCGGAAGATAACAGTTGCGCGAGCGGTTCGTTCACTTGATATGGACTAAACCAAACCAACATCAGCAAGTGGTGGAGGGTTGGAAGAATACATTTTAGGCTGTTTTACATTAGGCACTAGCTTTCGTTGTCCAGAATGGCCACAGTCCCCGAATTTTTGAAACATACTACGTATATATATATATGGTGGCAGAGATTGAAATCTGTATAACAAAACTTGGCATATTTTTTAGTGAGACTCCTGAAGAGAGACATCAACTACTGAACAATGCAATTTTTGACGAACTGTGGAGTTTTTACTGTGAGAACTAGAGCAGATGCAATCAAGACATAGCCGCAGTCAGACGGAATAAGAGATGCTTCAACATCTCCATGAAGCTCGGAGGAATGAGCCCAACCAATTTGTACAAGGCAGAAGCTTATATTTACTATATTCATCTTAAATTTATATGTAAATTAGCCATACTGTAAATATTTTCATTCAATTGTAGTCAAGAAAATATTAAATATCGCTATTAGGTGGAAAGAAATCTCCTGGATCATTTAATGGGATTTACATTCTATTTGATGGTTGGTCTGTTGGTTGTGTTTATGACGGCCAATTATCAACACGTGGGATATAGGCTCTTTCATGGGTGGTGGGAGTGTCCTCTGTGGGTGTCATTCTAAGGGAATCTAACCTGTATTTATACAAAGAAATCTAAGATTCGAAGAAAACCACGGAAAACTCCGAAAAGTTTGGTGCGATTGCGTTCGAACCCAGTTTTTCCCGTCTACCAGCTTCGAGGGAGATCCTCTCGGCCACTGATAGGGCTCATTCTATTTGAAATCCGTCATCTCGATTCCATATATATAGAATATATTTTCCCACATATATAGTTGAGTAAAAGTTCATTTTCAGCAATTGCTTTCTACAGACAA